>JARHVA010000635.1:2655000-3152500 GCA_037957365.1 Torreya grandis | reverse complement strand
GAAGGCAAATGCTACTAATAACTATCAACGCTTGACTATTTTCATAATAGTCTAAGATGGATGAAATATTTATACAAATAATGATAATAATAATATTCTTAGGATAATATAATAGTTAGGTACAAACTAGGGAGATCATGTATGTTGATGATATAAAATTAGAAAGGCTAAGCTCATAGATAGAATAACTAAGAAAAAATGTGAAAAATAGTCAATTATGTATGTACAAGTCATGTATGTTAAGGATTGGTCAAAAATGATATTGTAAAGTGTATAAGACAACTTTTGTCTCTAAAAAGGCCCCTTTTAGTAAGATACTAAAATTATAGATTAAAGGGGTAAAGTAATAAATATGGTTACTTGAATCTAACTATATTTGGCGTATTTATATATACCCTAAAAATGCATCTTTATCTATGTAAAACTTGAAATGAAACATGAAAAAATCAATGTAAACTCATGATATAAAATTTAAACCACTCTATATCATTTAACTAATTGTAATTGAAAAATTAATGAATAAATACCCCTATAAATATGGAAACCAAGCTATCACTAGCACTTATTTGGAGAATTACATGGGTTGATTATGCCCTAAATAAATTTTATTTTTCATCATAAATATTTTGGTAACCTATGTATGAAAGTGAACTAAAATAGATCTATAATTTATCCTACATAGTAATATCCAATCTCAAATAAGGTAATCAACTAATAATCTGCTTAGCATTACTTTATTATATCAAGGTCATGACCAATAATGGATCTACTAAACTACACTAAGGTATTTATTATCACATAATTGAAAAGGAGAGGATTCTAAGCCCTCTATTCAAATGACATTTTTTGATAACTCTAGATAGGTATTATGATTACAATATAAGTAAACAAGCTAAGATATTAAATAAACATGCAAGTTAATCTAGTAAATGAATATGTAAGGTAATATAGTGATCACCAAAGATTTATTCACAAATGGGTAAGATAATAAACAAGCAAAGACAAATCTATAATATGAAAATAATCTAAGGAGAGATACCATTCAATCCATTAATTATACAACATCTACTTATAGAAATATGAAGGGATATGAATATACTTAACTTGTTGAATTAAACCCATCATGCCTCAATATATCCCTTAGACAATGATGATTTTAAAGAGGTTATCGTGGCTTATAAGGATCATAGGGATATATCATATCTAGGATACAAGACTTTTCCTATGCATTTAAGACCTCCACAAGATAAGTGTTACTTATCCAAGGAAAAAACCTAAGTAATGAAACTTCTTATTGATAATATAAGCATATTTTTGAGTATTAATGATGTAAAATTAAATTATACTCTATTTATAAATGAAGTTAAGGGGGTATATATAGCCAATGATTAAACCTAAACCTTATCAAGAATTTAGTTGATAAGGTCACCT
The DNA here is from genome assembly GCA_037957365.1 of Torreya grandis. NCBI lineage: Eukaryota > Viridiplantae > Streptophyta > Pinopsida > Cupressales > Taxaceae > Torreya > Torreya grandis. The sequence goes on along the minus strand of JARHVA010000635.1, from coordinate 3,151,069 downwards.
AGGTCAACTTTATTTGGTGAGAAATATATCCTTTAGGTCATGAACTACATCATCATGGGTCAATGGATTTATTTAATATATGCTAAATTTATAGCAAGGTTGACCTAGTTGATGTAGTAGAAAAAGTTGGTAAAATGGGGTTTTCTTTTGGTAGGGGATATTTTGGATGGTGAATTGCTTAGGCGAGTGTGTAAGTGGGTTTTTATTACTTATGGAGTTAGATAAGATTATATTTTATTGGTTTTAGTTAATGGTATAGAGGCAAAAAATATTTTTAAGCACCAAAGGTATGTCAACCCCTTTCTTGATACCCCTTTTAATGTATGCACTCAAAAAGATTGAGATTTGAGGGGTTCCTACAAGATAGAAAACATCATTAACTGATAAAATTTCAAAATATTATGTGTATACATATTACCCACTAAAAAATCATCATGTGTCATGTATTTTAACATGGGATGGTGATTTGAGAAAGAACATAGCAACACATAACAATAAGCTAAAAACAAAATATAGTATGAAGCATAAATTGAAATGTCAATAAGGAAATAAATGAAATCATTGAATGTATCATATACATACCTTGATGTACCTTTATCAATGAATGGTTTCATATTTTATTTGTATTCTTGACCATGAAGGGCACATTAACTACTTTGGATAAACCCTAAGGATACAAACCTAAAGAATAAAAACAAGTAACTATAAGGAGATCAACATAAATTAACTTTGCATATTTTAATAAATAACTTTGTAAATTGGTAAGATAGGGTAAAAAAAATTTAATTTATAACCAACAAGACCAAATAAAAATGAGATTAAATTGGGTAACATAAAATCCATGGCTACTAAATGATCGATCAACCCAAACAAATGTACCTAAAGTAAGAAAAGTAATAAATTAGATAAAACCAAGGACATGTGAAATTGAAACAATAAATCTAACATCAAGTTAAAATAAGTAACAAACCAAAATTAAATAAACATGGAAAATAGACATAAACCAAAACAACATTGATGAGTGAGAAATAAAAATCCAAACTCATTCAACAATAGAAAAGGTGAAATAGAGAAACAGAATGAGATTGTCCTCAAAAAGAGTGGCAATTTTTTTTTTTAATTTTTAAATAAAACCAAGTAAATATGAGAAATATAAAGCAATGGTGAAAATAAGTTAAGGATATCTCATTTGAAAATAAGATAAAATAAGAGTGGCATAATTCCTAATGAGACTGTGAAGGTTCTAAGAGTCTTGTACTTGCATGTTAAATAATAATGTTATCTTAACACCAACCTTGGTGTGTCTAAAGTGGAATTATTATATGGGAGAAAAGGATAATGAACATGAAATGATTGAATTGCCTCAAATCATAAAAAATGTGATAATGTGAAAAGGATACAATGACAGGTAAGTATGACTCTATATCATAATATATGATGTAAGTGTAGGAAAACATGTTAAAAATAGTTTGTTTGAAGGTATTACCATAATAGAAACTAAATTGATTTTGAGAGTATAAAATCATAATCCTTAATCATTGCTTTATTTTATAAGAGGAACACTTAGTTTTAAAGATAGTTTAAGAAATTTGTAGATTTTATGATGAAATTTTGGTCCTGTCTAAGGTCTTGCACTACAACTAATAAAATATAAACCAAAGTATGTGAAAATATGACAATGTTTCTTTGAGGAAGGTCATGTCCTATTCACATTAGTATAATTCAACTCACAAAAGATAATAAAATTAAAAAACACTTGTAAAATGATAGCTTCATATTCAGAGAGAAACATTAAGGCTAAATTAAGAAAATAAATATATTAATGAGGAAGGGCAAGTCCTATATATGGTCTTATGATGAATCTCATGAACTAAAAAAATTAATAAAGATAGACTGAAGGACCAAAAATAGGAACTAAGGTTATCTGAGAGTAATGTAATGTTGTAGGTTGGATAAAAATACATGAAACCTAAAATAATTGTAGTATTTATAATACATGAAAGTATGTAAGTAAATATTTATTTTAAAATTTGAACATTAGTGGGTTCTTTGAAAACATGTCCTTCATTAGTTTGTAATCTTTAAGTACTAGGACCAAAGATGTTTTTGATTAAGGAACCCACCATTTTTGGGCATACTTACCTTTCTTATAATGTGAAAAATCTATTTTATAGAGTAGATCACCAATAATGAAATTTTGGATTTTGATTTTTTTATTATGTTGTTTAACAATGTGATATTTATATTAGTGGTTATGTTGTAAAGCAGTTATATGTCACTCATCTAGGAAATCTAAATCATGGAGACTGGCCTCACATAATTTTTCATGAAGAATTATGCCATGAATATAAATTCATAAATTTGGTATCTCAAATTATAAAGGTAAGATTTATTCATACTCATATACTAATGAAAATAGTTTTGACATAGTAACTGTGTGTATGCTAGTGTAATAAGCCCAAAGTGAAGGATAAAGATGGAAATACCATTTTTTACAATATTTTATAATAGTTTTTTGTAATATTCTTTTAAAAAATTTATTATTTTCTTATACTTTATAATTTAATTAAGTATTATAAGGTGGTGAGAATTTGTGGGAAATTTTGAATTTTGCACATAGTCATATCTTTGTTTTTAAAGTTACCACCATTATTAGAAATGATGGTATGAGGAACTTCAAAATTGCAAATGATGTGATTGAGAATTAATTTTGAAATGGTAATACTAGTAAAATTAACAAGAGCATTGCTTCCACCCATTTATTGAAGCATTTTTTTATAGTGATATTGAATACATGACCATATTGTGATCTAGGTAATTTACCAATGAGATCTAATCCCCACATAGAGAATGGCCAAGGAGAATCTATAGTTTAGAGTTAAATTTGAGGAGAGTGGATAATACCATCATGAATTTGACAAGTATTACACTTTTTATGAAAATTAATGACATATTTTCAATTGTTGACCAGAAGTAACCCATACGCATGCATTTGTGGATTATAACATGGCTGCTAAAGGGACCGCGATGCCCCCGTGTGCTTGTTTGAGAAGGGTAGGAACCTCCTCTAGAAGAAAAAAATGTAATATAGTTCCTTATTTAATATGATAAAAGAGGATGTTGTATCAAATTAAATATTTTAATGCTTGTTTTTGAATTTGAGTCTTTCCACAAAAATCCATTTTTGGAGAATAATTTTGAAGTTCAATGAATTATATTATGTTTTTGTACCATGGGCTTTGTCTAATAGTAGTAACCTTGATGTGAAAATTTTGAGAATTGTTTTTATTTTTAAATAAGAAGGTGATTTCCTCATATTAATATTAAATTGAGAATCATGAAGTAATAGAATAAATGAAGTAAGAGAATTAATGATATCATTTTGTTCTTGTGGAATAGGTTCTATGGTAAAAGAGGCAAATTATTTGGCAAGTGTAGTGTAAATTTGATGATATGTGATCATTTTTTCACATTTTCATTGATAATATAGACTAAATTGATTACATATGAGTTATGAATCACCTAAATCATTTAGATATTAGATGTCTAAATCAATTGCATCTTGCATGCCTAGTATTAGAGCTTCATATTTATCCATATTATTGGTGACATAAAAGGTGAATCAAAATTATAAAGGTATGATTTTACCAGGTGGGTTTGTTAAGACACATTTTTTCCCATATCCTAAAATTCATTTGGAACCATCAAAGTGAAGTTTTCATGTGTTTTCATGTAGGTCAATTGTAACTTTATTAATTTTTCAATGACCACTTTAGATTTAGTGGTATAAGGAGTAAGGTCATTTTATTCTTGGTTATTTGATTATAGATCATAAATTAATTTTTTTAAATAATATTTGAGTGATATTTCTTGGTTAATACCTTAAATATAAATAAATTATTCATTGAGAATGGTATCTTGAAGGTGGTTTCTAGCTAGTAGAGAAGCCACTACAAATTAGTATATGATGACTTGTCCTAAAACAAATTTTTATGTGACAATTCAGAGGTCAAATTCCATCAGTTATACTATCCATTTTCCAATTATATCTCTAGGTAAGAAATATTTGGATAAAAATGATGAAGAGGGTGTTCGAGTGGACAATGACGTAAGTAGTTTGGTAGAGCATACAATTATGGATCTTTTTAGCTACGAAATAGATAGAAAGACAACCAAGTTATAATTTCATATAAAATTTTTGTAATCAATTAAGCCTCAATTTATATAATATATATCATACTCTCTTATCATATTTTATTTTTGGGTAATCATTTCCCCAATTGATATAGGTGTAAAGGACATATATAGAATTAATGGAAAATCATTGGAAGGTTGATGAAGAGTGAGAAGATGAAACAAAAATTCTTTCATGTTATAAAATGATTTTTGGCATTAATACATACATTATAGATAATTAAATTTTTTAATAATTTAATTAATGGATTAAATATGTTAAGCCATTTTTGAAATAAAACAATGAATTATCGTAAGTTTCCCAAGGTATATTTGTATGTTAGGAATGGGCATGTTGATAATAGTGATGCAAGATCATTAGGTATTTGTTTTTGTTTTTTTAAAATTTTGTTATTGGATAGGTTTATAAAAATTATCCACCTTGCTTTTTTAGTTCATTCTAGCATGTTTTCAATTTTCTTCCTAAAGCTGGAAATTTGAATTTTTAAACTTATTTTGAGTGTTTTAGAATATTTTATCATATTATAAAGTTTAGTTTGGTAATTATCTTTAAAATAGGGATAAATTAATATGTTAGGACACATATTTAATATTAATAATGACTTATCTCATAACTAACCATGTAAAACTCAATTGAGGTTAAGCTTGGCTTGAGTTTACAGAGTTAGTTAGATAGTTTAGAAATTTGAAATGAAGGAGAGAGAAAGGATGGAGATATAAATACATGAATAATAGAATAATATTTAGGTAAAATAATATAATGATATAAATAAATTAAATAAGTGAATAAATTAAAGATAAATTTTTGAAAATAGGGCATTGGTTGGATTATGTAACACATTTGCATCAAAACAATGAAAATAATGTATTTATTGAGTTCCTTATTGAAATTTAAATCATATATCACATGTAAGTAGGTGTATTTTTTAATTTTAAACTATATATATTTATTTTTAATAATGTTATTCATTTTCCAATCCTAAAAAAAGGGTAAACTCTTTCTGTAGTCAAGAAAGGTACTTTTACAATCAGGAAAAAAACATTCTCATATTTTAATATTATTCAACATTCCAAAATAGTTGATAGAGTTATATATATATGTGGAGAGTATTTTAAAATTTAAAAAATATTGAATTACATCTTAAAATTTAAATTTATCTTGAATTAGTGCTCTTGGCTTATACACAAGCATAATACCTTAAACTAGGGTTTTGGAATACTAAAATCCTTATATTTATAAAATGAACCAACAAAAATATTTATTTTTTTAAAGAGGTGTATTATGATTTTTTTGAATTTTTAAAAGTTTTTTTTTAATAATTTTGACCCCCTTTTGAGAGATATATCCAAGTTTCTCAGTCTACATGCCTAATTTTAAGGTCTAAAACCCTATTTTCACCTTTTTCTTGCATTTTCAAGTTTGTATAAAGGTATAAATAAATATGATGAGATAAGATAATACATAATAAGTTTAAAAGAGGATATTTAAGAATAAATAATCCTTTTTTGATTAAAATTTATAGTTAAGAAGTTATTATGCTTATCTTCCTTATTCCCTCCATCAATTTTGATATTACAGTAGGGTTTGGTTGTACTTCAATGTGACCTAAGGAGAAATATAATTCATTGAGAAGAGTGAATATCATGTTGTGAAAATAAAACTTGTAATATGTTTAATATGTATCTTAGAGGAACAACTAGAGGTGGTGTTATATGAAGTCTAACAATACAACCAAGAGATGTATTGTTGAAAAGATGAGAAATTTTAAAGAAGGTTTGAAGGAAATAGAAATTGCTCAAAAAAGAGGTGAAATGATAGGCAATATGAGTGATAGAAAGGAATAACCAAAATAATAGGTTGTAGAAATATAATAAGAATAAATAACCTAATAAATAATATTAAAAGCAACCATAGGAGTAATTTTGGATCCTAAATTAGAGGGTTCAGTATATGGAGGCATCCTAAATATTAAAGAACTTATGGATTAGATAACTAAAATTGACAAATACTTTGATTATGAATTAATAGATTATTATAAGAAGGTCAAGTTTGCTTATACTAGGTTAAAGGGACATGTATCTCTTTGGTGGAATAGTGTCCAAGATGAAATAAGGAAAAGAGGTAAAGACAAAATCAAGTCATGGGACATAATGATAGCTAAACTCAAGTCAAAATTCATGCTTTTAGAATAACAAAAAAAATTCAAGAAAGTACAAAACTTGAAGTAGAAATACGTGAGTGTAAATGACTACACTAAAGAATTATACAAGCTTACAATTAGAGTTAGTTATGTATAAGAATATGTTGAGAAAATAACAAGGTATATCACTGGTTTGAGGTTAAATATTTAAGATCAAATAAATTTGTTATCTCTAAGATTAGTGGAATATGTATGGAATCAAAAATACACCAAACCTACAAATAAATCCTAGATTAGAGAAGATAAATCCTACTTACAATTTTGACTGTGGATACATTAGATAATTGAGAACATAACCAATATACAAATCTTCTAGACCCAATTAGGGGATCTCTTACCACAATATTAATATTAGGGTGGGTTTCAAAGCCTCTAGTCAAGAATAACTATGAAATAACCCTAACTAAGTCCTATGTTTTCATATTCACTATAATAATAAGTAAAGTAAATAAATATAATTTAGTGCTCACTAAAGCTTGTGGCATAAAGTGGGGTAAATAAATATAAGTAAACATGCATAAGAGACATAAAATCATGTTACTATATATGTAATTATAATGCATGGAAGATAACTAAAAATTCATATCTATATAATTTTATAACTGAGGAACAAATCTAAGAATACTTACCTTTTAAGATGAACCTGCCTTAATCTCTCCCATGGCTAAGGTGTTATGTAAGAGGTTGTTGTGGTATGTAAGGGTGACAAGGATAAATAATCTCTAGGCTACACAACCTATCATTTCATCTAAATAACTTCTCTACAAGACAAGATTTTTATCTCCAAGGAATGTATGAAACCCTAAGCTTGTTCCTCAAGTAGAATGGTGGATAAGTAGATGAGAAATATCTCTTATTTATTCTCTTCTCTAAATAATGACAAACTGATCTTGTATATATAGGTAAATTTAACCCTAAGCCCTTCCAAAAGTTTTGGTTGATAGGGTCAACCTAGTTGACCTATAATCATTATTGATAAAAACTCACTAGGTCATGGGTTAGGTTGGCCAAGAGCTAACCTAAACCCTAAATGATTTTTAGAAATTAGAGTACAAGGTTGACCTAGTCAATATAGTCATGTAAACTATAAAAAAGGGGTTTTAAGTTATGAAAAGAGGTATACAAGGTGGTAAATTATGGGAAGAATGTACAAGAGAGAATAAAAATCTTAGCAAAATGGTTTTTAGGTGATAAGTGTGTAGATAACAAGTGGTAAAAGGGATAACAATCCTATGAAGAACCAATGGTTTGTGCACCCCTTCATGATGCACCCTTTAAGGTGTGCACTCCAAAATATTTAGACTCAAAGGGTTATTATAATATAAATAACATCAATAAATGATAAAATTTTAAAAATAATATGTATAAATATGCCCCACTCAAAGTTCATCATGTGTCACATAAGTGCAATATAGGATGGTGTTTCAGGAATAGAACATGATGACACATAATGTTGATGTTAAGTAAAATGTATTAAGGAGAAAATAAGATAAATAAAAGGACATAATTTGAAAACACATACCTTTAATTACCTTAATTTTTTAGGAAAATAATGAGATGTGATAGATGTGAAGGCATATAATGTGAGGAACATTAGGTGAACTTGTAGAGATCAGTGTAAAAAAGAGCAAAAAATTGATTTTTCTGTAATATAGGCATATACTAGTGTAAAATATTATCTACGATGTCACTATTCTATAACTTTTTATAGTTAAAAAAATGATTTAGTAAAAATAAAGATATGATCAAAATAAGGAATTTGATAGTAAATATTTAAAGGGTAAATAATTGTGAATAGTAACTTTAAATAGGGTGAAAAAGAATTTATTTATTATTGTTTGACTATTTTGAGAGAAAAATAGAGATTTGAGAGACAAAACAAAATATGAAAGATTCAAGATGGTGAGAAGATGATAATTGAGATGAGAGGGACACCTAGTAGCCACAACGAGTGCAACATAGGTAGGTAGCTAAAAATCTCAAATTTATTTTGAGTATTTTATTTGAAATTAAGTGTTTTGTGGAAATTTGTAATTTAAACCAATTCTATAAATCAGAATGAACCCCAAAAAGTTAATTAAACTATAATTCAAATAGGGAAATGGTTTTGAAAGGAATTGAAGTAATAAATGCCAAAGGTATTTATTACAAGCAGGTCAAAGAGTCGATAGTTTGAAAAGACTAGGTTGACCTAGTTGACCTAGTAGGTTGAAAATCAGGTTTTGATAGGGTCAAGTTAGGAGGTATAGGATTACTTAGTTATTTGGAGAAAATGGATGAATTAGTACCTCTTGGCTGACTTAGTTGGTCAATTCAAAGTGATGACTTAACACTAAGGGGGAAAAGTGAAAGGGTCCACTTAGTTTGTTAAGTCTAAATGGCTAACCCAATACTATTAGGTCAACTTAGTATGTTATTAAGTGGTTGATATGGTATTGAAATGCAAAAAAGTGGCCAATATAGTAATTTTAAGGCCTAGAGTACCTGACTAAGTACTGAATTAACCAATTAGGCTAAAATAGGTCAAATTGGTAAGAAATGAATATATTAAGGTAGGATGCAGTGATTTTTATTAATATTTAAAAATAATATTTTTTTATTATAAGTGACATGGAGGTCTAATACATATTTTTTTATTTGATGGTTGTAGGGGCACCAAAAATTTTGGAGATTAGTGGATGTGTCTTGGCTACCAAATATATTAGAGTGCATTATGAATATGTACGAAGCTATATTGGTCATGCTAGGCTTGGGAGGAATCATGAAGATGTGTTGAGTTCCACTGAGTGTTAATCTACTGGTCATATTCCTAGGTGCTTGAGAATTCTTTAACAATACCTTTGTATGGGTGGTAGATGGGGATACCATAAAGGTTGGTATCACATTAGAGGATTTCCATGTTCTACTTAGACTCCCTATATGGGGATGCGAATAATCATGGGGATACTAGATGGTCAGAAGGAGAGGTGAGCATTATCTTGATAGGTGATGTGATCAAATAAGATTTAATTAGGACTAAAGGTGAGTATATTGGATGTCTATATTGCATATATTTCAAATATTTGGAAGGATGTGATAAGAATTGTGATAGCATGAGTTTCATGTCACAAGTTAGATAATAAGGTACAGTTGTATGTAATAACCTTAGGTCAGTCAATATTAGATTAGGGGGAAATCTATGACTTGGGTTCTATCATATGGGTCTAGCTCATGTATGATATGTACGGGATGTTTTCCAAAGGGAAGAAGACCATGGGGATAGTGATATTAATGAGTTCCTATATATGTAAGAGGTCATTGATGTACCGACCAGATGGGTAACCCTATGTGTTTAATGATCAATTACCTCATGTGTAAAGATGGAGATAAGATCAGGTAGTGCAAGCCATACATAATGTGTTAGTGATATATATGGTCACACAAGGATAGATCATATGGAAACTTTATGGACACATTGTGGCATTTTGGCCATGTTAGATGATAGCGGCACCAGAGTTAGGATGAGTGTGGATCATGGGACACTATACCTGGTGAGTAGAGCCACATATAATGGTATGTTTGGTAGTATATTTTGGACTCCCTCACTTCATGAATCTTATATTAGTGCTCACATTTTGGGCTCTACACATGAAAGAGCTAAGGGGGAGAGGAGGAGGAACACTAATTACAAGACAAGAGATTAGACCATGACATAAGAGACCATGGACATGTTGAACATAATAAATGATAACTAGAGAGGGAATGGATGTGGATTTAGGAGTGTTGTAGGTATTATATCTAGCAACACAGTAAGAAGAGTATCAATAACCTTGGTTTCTCCATTGATGAACATACTAGTGATGAGAGATAGCATAGAAGATGGTCATCTAGGATGACCTATCAGTTGGCCCAGGGTAGAGTTGGTTTATAGAGGTGCCACTAAAGTGAGGCTTAAGGTGGGAATGGGTGGTGACCCTAGGGTTTTCATTGATTGGGAGGCATCCCATGGGTGAGATACTTAGAGTATGAGATGAAAGAGAGATCATGCTCGATAGATGAGTAGATGGGGAGACCATGATTGATGACATTAAGATAGGTAATAAATGGTTGAAATGTGCTTAAGTTTTTTAAAAATATAATACTTTTTATATAGATGGATTGATAGATATATTTTGGTATATATGTATGATTTAACATCCATCTAGTTTAAATTTTATAGATCTTGTAGACAAGGAGGAGGTCAAATGGGGATCCCTAGTGAGGAGATCACTCCATGATATTTTAGATGGTACATTGATGCCATACTACCCTACCACATTAGATGATCCCATGATACCATCTTCCCTAGCTCAGGTGAGCTAGTTCATAATAGAAAGGGAGGCTATGAGGTAGTTATAGGCATATAGAGATGGGCTACAACCACTGGTAGGTGTGGGAGAAGGAGAGGCAGATGTATGATAGGCCTTATCTTAGGAGAGAGTCATACATTTATCTACCACAATTATGATAGGACAAATATAGGCCCAAGTGACCAACCTATAGGGATAGGTAGTAGGTTTGAGATCTCAAGCGTCCTCTTTGTAGTGTAGTATTCATAGGGTACTATTTAAGGCATCTATGGGTAGTGTTTCTAGACCATGAGATAGACATGATAGAACCTAGCCTTAGATTTGGAGAAATGTTATTTTTAATTTATATAAAAAACACATGATATATATATTTATTTCTATCACATGTATTTTTATTTTGTTATATATGTTATATGAAATATATGTGTTGTGTTTTCTTTTCTAGCATTATGTAGAAAACATGCATGGTTAAAAATAAATAGGTGAAAAGTACTTGGTAAAGTATAATTAATAAAAAAAAATGTATTTCACACTAATTCACATTGGTAAATGTGTAATATCAAAAGATGACTAAGTACAAGAAACCAAATATTATTAAATAAGAAGGTAAAAAATTGTTTTTAAACCATGAAAAAGATTGGCACCAAATTAAAACAAGTAAAATAACACTAAATCACATTTTGAAGTATGAAAATAATGTAATAACATGGAAAACATGTTAAAGACCAAATATGATAAAAATAAATCAATTACGTAAATCAACCATACTAAATCACATTGGAAAGTATAAAAGAGAAACAAAATTGGCAAAATTGGTCTTAAAGTAATCACACTAATTCAAGTTGGGAAGTGTGAAAAACTTAAGAAAAGTGATTGGATTCTTACATAAAATTGGAAAATAAGAAGATAAAAGTGAAATATTAATGAATTATTCATAAAACATACTAAATCAAGATGGGAAGCATGTCCATGATGTGTAACTCATAATCAATCACATCTTATCTCATATTTGACATCTAATTTTGTTGTGACTTAGATATTGGACAATTTGGTGAGGAAGGCTAGGTCCTATCCATGGCCTTACATTATAACTCACAAATATAACACCAATGAGTTGTAAATAATGTGAAAATATGGTAGAAGGGGATGTTTGGAATGGTAATTTTGAAAACTTTAGTAATTTGTGAGGAAGGCTAGGTCCTATCCATGTTCTTACAATACAAATAAAAAATGGAATCCTTAGGGGAGTGATCAATTCAAAAAATAAATATATCCTAAGGTTAAATATTAGGGTTTTTTTAAGTGAAAAGGGTAATGTAAAAATAATATCATAGGCATCTTATGAGAAGCCCTTAGGAGACATGAGGCATACTAAGGACATGAGAACACACTAGGTGATTAGTGATCATCAATATATAGTGGATACCTATTTGATATAAACATAAATCTATTCATCTAAATAAGTATGTTACTAAGATCAGATCATGTGGGTATTTTTAAAAAATAAAAATAAAATAGACCTACCTTCCCACAATATTTTCCCCATTTCTCAGGACCCTTTATAGAGCTGTCGATCTACTACAAAAATTAGGTACTTTCATGAGAAAGTAGGTATCACTAAAAGAATTTTTTTAATTTCCATTTTATAATAAATAGGCCTACCACATCCAAATGTACCTCAGCTCTATCATGAGGCCAAATGTGGAGTTTGATATTTGATTATAAATATGAGATGCATTTAGAATCATGTCTTTTAATGTGATTTGAATTTTGAGAATATTGAATGTTTCTTGTTGGATCATTTCCTTTTATTAAATGATTTGGATTTTGAGTATTTTTATGAATTTTAATAATCCTCCTCCATAGGGACTTGGAATGACCAATCATGAGAGATATAGTGATACACATGAATGAGATTTAAAAACAAGACTAGACTAACTAGAACACTTAGGATTAATGATGAACCAACATGTTATCTCAAGTCTCAACCATGTGTATGATTAGTTTGGAAAAGGTAATAAATGGGAAATAAATGATATCCAAAGTGGACTATTAAAAGGTGATTGTAATGATATGAATTATTTTTTAACTGATCACATGTTAAAGAAGGAATGATTAAAGAGAGCAATGCTTGTATAACCAAGTCAAAATAACAATTATCCATGTTTATAGAGATAATATAACAAAAAATCATAAAAAAGAGAAATTTAATCATAAGAATTTAAATTAAGAAGAAAAATAATGCAATGATGAAAAGGAAATCAAATAATAGAATATAATGACATCACAAGCAATATAAAGTGTGGAACCAAAATCACCATGTAAGATAGACAAGAATTTGACATAGTGTCAAATGATATAAAAATAGATAAATATAAATTTGGAGCACATGTTCAATCCAAATAAAAATGTAAGAACACCATGCATGTGTTCATACATAATAATATATTTGTCCACACACATTATCAATAACATCTCATAACTCTCTATGAATTTGAATGCAAACTATAGCTAATATCTCATTAATATTCAATAAAAGTTTAGAAAATAATTCATTTCAAATATCCTTTACAAAAAATGTAGGAATGCTTGAAGGATAATTTTGATGAGGGATACCATTTATGAGATGCTCAATAAAATTCATGGGAGTGGTTTCTATAGAATATGAATGAGTTATCAATGAGAAATGTGACATAGGTGAGGGACTCACAGGTGGATAAGGATACACAAGTGAGGGAAGATCCATAGGTGAGGGATTCATTTGTAGAGGAATAGTAGGTGGATAATGGACCATAGGGGGAGATGGAACCATAAGAGGTGGAACATGGGGGAAGAAGGGGGAGCCTTCTTGTAAGAATGACTTATGGGAGGAATAGTAGAAAGTTAGGGAATGCTTAGGATATGATCCTCAATATGCTACTAAAGGATATAGTAATGATTAGGGTGATGTGTGACACATTAGTGCCATAGATAATATACCTCTTTGTACTTAGGAATATACTCAAGTAATACTTTTAGGGGAGGGATAGCCTTTTCTAAAGACCAAGGAGTAGTGGGATATAAATTTTCAATATATTATCATAGATTGAAAAAATGCATGGATGAATGATTATCTATGTTTTGGAAGTAAAAAATATGCCTATGAGTAGTCTTGGTAGGTGTACACATAAGAGGAGGGGAAACATAAGCTGAGGGAGTTTGGTATAGGGAATAATCTCTAGTCTAGTGACTAGAAATGTTATGAATGTCAAAATAGTGTTGATTAACCTATTTGGTGGGTAAAGGAGCTATTTGTGGTAGAGGTAACAAACCATCACCAAGAGAAGGTGGGGATAGTGGAAAAACTAGACAAGGCTTGACTGAAGGAGCAATAGGATTGGAAATAGTAAGATACTTAGCTATAGAGGGAGTAGGAATTGGATATGAACTAGGCTTTGCTAAGGGAGGGGTGGGGTCTAAAAAAGGCTAAAAGATAATCACACACATCTCAATAATAAGTAGGTTATAGGGGTAATGGTATCTATAAAAGTGATAGGGAGTAGTCATATCAAGATCCATAAGCATACTCATACGAGGTTCTTTATAAACTAGAGGTGTGTACACCATCTCACCTTGTAATAAAGAGGATAAATGCTAAAATTAGGAATGATATAAGATTTAATACAGGAAGATATACTAAAAGAATAAATCAAAAAATAATGATAACAAATAATATTAGCATCTTAGGCCCAAACAAGACCTCCTAGTAATGGATCATCTAAGGTATATCCATCATCATAATTAAGTGTATAAAGATCAATGATGTAGGTAGGGATGACCTTGGGATCTAATGTGGTGTGATGAATGGAATGTTGAGTCTTAGTTAAGATAATAGGGATGTCATCACAAGGTGTTTAATGATAATGAGGTTACAAATAAGTGGGAAGCTAAGAGATGAGATGAGGTGAGAGATCAAAAGTTTTAATCTTGAGATTGATCTCATCAGGCTCATCATCATCAAAATATAGAAGGTTAGGGGGAATATTATTGATGAGTTTAGGATGACCATTGTAACCTCAGGTGGCATTGATGGGAAATTTGAATTTTTGGGATTCATGAAATGGAACGCTTGGCAAGGGTTTAATGGTAAGAATATTGAATACAACTCAATCTTAGAATTGTTCAAAATTTGAAGGGTTAGTGTCACCTTGAATCCTATATATGGCTCCATTGTGAGGAAATTTGATGCATTGGAATGTTGAAGAGGAAATGGATCTCATGCGATGAGTCCATGGTCTACCAAGAAAAATTTTGTAAGATAGAGGAAAGTTTAATATCATTACCTTCACATGAACAGTGATAGATGGGATGGTAATCAGGAGCCACACAAAACCTAAAGGAGGAATTTAACTTTGGTCATATCCCTATCATGTGTTTTGTGTAGATTTAAGATTACATTTATAATATACAAGGGTTTTGATAAAATAAATATAGGAAACACAAGTTCAATATCCCTCATCAATGAAGGCACACTTGATTTGGATATCACCAATTTTCACACTGATGAAAATATGAGAATTATTTTCACAAAGTAGAATCTCAATGGGGATCATGGAATCAATGGGGAATTTTAGGGAAAGATAAGTGTCCATTGTTTCATCAACATGTTTGAACATCTCTTCACATTGTTTCAAAATGTTATCTTCTGATCCGAATAAGGTGGCTTCACATCCTATTAGAGGAGGATGAGGGATGTTCATTTTTAATAAAAGTTGTATAAGACGGTTATGATGACATAAAAAGGTCCACATAAGTTTTAGAAATGGGATTTCATATGATATACTAGTGAGTTATATGATATCTCATCATAACCCATAAGAAGATTGTTAGAAAGAGGTGTATAGTGTTGATGGAGGTCTTCATAAGGAGGATCCAAAGTGCATGTCAATTTATGTTGACAAGAGGTAGAAGGTTTAAGTGGAGGATAATTTTTTAGATTATGTTGATAATATGGAGTTGTTGATGTAGGTTTGGTTTGAAATAGATTACAAGAAGTGTTGATAAAAGTTTGAGTATTATTGGTGATAGGTAAAGAAGCTGAAGGGATGGTAGAAATGATATGAGAAGTGTTGTCTAATGGAGGTGTTGGAATTATATTGTCAAAATATATAAGGTATTCTTTCCCCAACTTGGTTAAGTTAGATAGATAATAATCTTGGATAACTTAAAATGTGTGAGATAATGGAGGTACGTAAGTGGTTAAAGATCAATGAAAGCAACCACCCTTCACATGTTAGTCATATTAGCTACATTTTATTTAGGAGTTGGGTTAATAAGATTGTCAACATTATTGGTATAAGGGGTAAGTTTGTCTTGGGTATCTTGGTGATTTAGAAGAGGATATTTATAGATGGCCAAATGAGCATTAGCCTTGTTTAAATATTGAGATTTAGTTTATGTTTGATGGGAAGTGAAAGCAATGTCATAAGCTTGTTTGCATTTATAAATGATAGAATCATGGTCAATGTTAGGATCAAGAAAGAAATCCATTGCCAAATTATGAAGCTACCTATAGGTCTCATGAGAATGATCCCAACTAGTGTGAAACCAATAAAATTTATTAGGATCATACCAAGATTTCATGGGTCTAGTGGGATCAAATTCTCATAGTAGAGGCCTTGATAGATATTTTAGTAATTATTATAGGGATAAAGTTTATTGAAAATTGATATTGTTGATTGAAGATAAATGAGGATTAGTGATGTGGTTGGGAGGGAAAGATTATTCTTGAGGTTGGTTGGGAACAACATCTTGAATAGTGTGAATGGTATCATAAGAGTCTATGACACCATCATTGGTAGCGTGACAATTCTCATTCTTGAGTAACATATGATTACCTGTAGAAGGTTGGGATGGATTTAATTTATGTATAATGAAATTTTGATGATTTGATTGGTCAATGTCCTCTTCTAAGTTACATGGAAAGATTATAAACTTGATATTTCAATTTGGGAAAAAGAGAATTGGTAAATAGATGGAAAAGGTTATCATCTACCATATTATGTTCACATTTTTTGGATAATGTGTTCCATCATATAATGAAATGTTGGGTAGTTTTGATCTCAAGTTACTTATAATTGATAAAATAAGCCAAAGTATTCTCAAGGAGATCACTAGTTTAGAACTCTTGGACTAGAGCATTAATTAAATCTTCCAAACTAGTAATGGAGTGAGATTTAAGTCTGTTGTACCAATATAAGGTATCACATGTGAGAGTTTTTGCTAATAGCTTAGTAGTGACAAAGGTATTTAATTTGACCCAGTATTTACAAAGTTTTCCAAATGTTTTTAAATGAAGAGTAGGATTAGTTGACCCATTGTAATAAATGGTAGGGGTGATACCTCCTATATCGATATTAGCAATTTGAGATGTAAGAGGCTCATTTTTAAGATTCTTGATTGTCTTATTGACAAGAGGAGGTTGAGAGATAATATTACCATGGGAATATTGAAGAGGAGATGGGGGAACATTTTGATTATGCATGCCCCATGGCATTTATTAAGGGTGGGTTTTAAGATGGATAAGGTGATTTTTCATTTACATCATTTTATTTGCATTATTAGCTTGAAAAGAATTTATTTGATTAAGAGTTTGTAATAGGATTTGATGGGTTTGAATTAAATTATTAGTAGTTTTTGAAGTATTAGAATTAGTATTAGTGGCTTGGGTACCACTATGGGTGTTAGTAGGAGCTTGAGAAGAGTTGTTTGTATGTGTGGCACTAGTGGCATAATTTACTTGTGTGGCAAAAGATGGACTAGTAAAGGGATGGTATGAAGTATCACTATAGGAATGATTACCATGGGTATAAAATGATGCACTAGTGGAAGAATTGAGAAGAGTAGATCTTGAAAGAGGCCCACTAGATGTAGAACCTACCATGTTAGTAGAGATACTAGGCATGGAGGTAGAGGAGATCAATGAAGAAGAAGTCATTGTATGAGAAGGGGTAAAAACAGAGGGAAGAGGTTTAGAAGCAAAGAATATAGTATCCAAAAATACATGTGAGAATGTGGGAGAAGGTGAATGAGGATCTTCAACTTGACCACTTATCATGAGAAGGTAAATAGTATAAGGATCCTTTCTTCAATGTTGAGGAAATTTAGTGATGAAGAAGAGCATTTCTAGTGTATAATCTAATTTAGGTTAATCTTAAAGTGATAAGAGAGGATTAAAAAGTGAAGAGGAATGATGGGGGGTCTCATAGTTTGTAGTAAAATTAGATATATGAATATTACTTTCATCTAGGATATGAACCACAAGCTGCTTATGGGAGAATGTATTAGGATTGGTAAGACTTATCATATCCATTGAATTTAACTCATTATTACCTTCAAAAAATAATTTCATGATGGAGAGAGAAAAATAAAGTCAAATTTGAGGCAAAATCAAGGAGATAAGAAGGTGTAGACAAGAGTACAAAGTTGACTGGATTGACCTAGTACTAAAAATTACGTATGAAAACTAAGCTAACAAGGATATAGAGTAAAAAAGGTCAAATTAGTATTGTAACTTGAGATAGAGAAAAACTTGATAAGGATACAGAGTCGATAGGGTTAACTTAGTACTCTAACCTAAGAGGAAAAATGGAATACTAGGTTGAAGAGGTCAACACAATACTACATATAGGGAAAAATAGATAGTATATAAGAGACTATGTTGAATAGAATGACAATTTATTTAAAAAGGAAAGGTTTTTAAAATGTACTTTGAAAATAAGAAATGAAAGTAAACACATTATTAATTAGGTTAATGAGAATGATCTAATTAAGGAAACACCACAAAACCTTACACCAATACTAGCCAATGCAAGTTTTTACAATATAACATATAATGAGTCGAGAGCAAGTAGTCAACTAAAAAGTGAATGCTAAATAAGTGGTCATCTTAAATGTTTTTATATTATTATAAAGTGTTATTTTATGTGTGATAGGTAATTAGCTAAAGGTAAGGAACTAGAAAGCAATCTATGGATGGTTTCAGGATATTTAGGTTGAAAGGGATCTATGTTGGTAATGGTACTAGCTTTGGTATTGGGGCATACCCCCTCACTTCACAATACCACAATAATAAGGTTTTTGAATTATTTTCCAATATATACCATTAACCACATGTTTATACTTATCTATAAAACCAAGTGGGCTTCCCCCTTGGTGATGAAATCTACGTAGATTGGCTTTGGGTAGACAAATGTTTAAATGCATATTGAAACTATGTGATTTGGTCGTGTGTGTAAGAAAGATAAAAATAGTTAAACTAAATGGTATATTGAAAACCACATAATTAGACTATGTTATCTACTCTAATAATGAAAATAATTAAAATTAAAAGTATGAATTAATTACTAGCATATAGTTATTAATTTCCAATTTAAAACGTAATACAAAGTCAGTTTAGGTGACACTGTATGCAAAAAATATAGAATATAGTCAACAAGGTCACTATTGTAATGAAAAATAAATATTCCTTAAGAACTAAGTTGACCAAGTTGACCTAGTCTTTTAGATAAAAGACAAAATATAGAAATAGGTCAATTAGGTCAACCTAGTTTACTATATGACTAAATTTTTGAAGAATGCAAACTTTAACAAACAAAATTATAAGGAGGAACTAAAATGAGAGAGAGAGAGAGAGAGAGAGAGAGAGAGAGAGAGAGAGAGAGAGAGGAATCTTGATGGGTTGGAAGATGCTAGGGACTGTGAAATTTCTATTAAAGTGTTTTGAATGATTCTTTCAAGTTATACTAACTATGTTGATTGGCTTCACCTAGTTATATAATTACCTATTTATTGAAGCATGTTAAGATTATTATACCAACCTAATCAACCTATTATGTTATCTAGAAGCTATCTAGAATACTAAGTCAACCTATTCAACCTAGTTTGTTATTCTGGAGCTGAATAAAAGTACCATGTCAGCCTATAAAATCAACTTATATCTAATGAATACCTACACATAAATAATAGAGTAATTTTATTATGACTATGTTAAACCTACCCATAAAATTTAGAAACTATACTAGACCTATCGACCTAGTATCACAAATATAGAAAAATAATAAAATGGTAAAAATGAAAAATGTGAAAGGAAAACCTAAAAGGGTTAGATTTATGTCAGGTTCACCAAAATGTATGTAATAATAAATGCATTAGATCTACAAATAAATCCTATCTTGAAGAAGATAGATCCTACTTACACTTCTAATTTGGGATATATTAGATAATCAGGAACATGACCAATACATAGATCTGCTAGACACGATTAAGGGATATCTTACCACAATAATAATACTAGGGAGGGTTCCAAAGCCTTTAGTCAATTAAAACTATTCAAAAACCCTAAATAAGTCCTATGTTTTTATATTCACTATACTAATAAAAATTGAAGCAAATAAATCTAATCTAATGCTCAACAAATCTTGTGGAAAAAAGTGGGGGTAATAAAAAACAAAAGTAAACATGTATAAGAGACATATACTCACATCAATGTATACATAATATTAATGCATGGAAGATAATTAAATATTAATATCTATCTACTCTTATAAAGGATGAACATAGTTAGGAATCATTCCCTTTGAAGATGAACCTATCGAGCTTCAATCTCTCCCTTAGCCAAGGTGATTCATAAGAGGTTATTTTGGTATATGAAGATGACAAAGATAAATCAACTCTAAGATACATAACTTATCAATGCATCTAAAGGAATTCTTCACAAGACAAGATCCATATCTCTAAATAAATTATGAAACCCTAAGCTTGATCCTCAAGTAGAATAGTGGATAAGCAGATGCACAATAACTCTAACTTCTTCTTCTCTTCTCTAAATAATGGGAAAAATCATCTTTTATATATAATAATATTTAACCCTAATCCCTTCCAAAAAAATTATTCAATAGGGTTGACTTATTTAACCTAGTATAAGTCATGGGCTATGTTGGCCAAGAGCTGACCTAGACCCTAAATGAGTTTCATGAAAAAGATTACAAGGTCAACCTAGTTAACCTAGTCATTTAAACTATAAAAAGGGGTTTTAGGTTATGAAAATAGGTAAAAAAGGTGGTAAATGATAAGAAGAGTATGAAAGAGAGGATAAAAATCTTAGGTAAATGGTTTTTAAGAGACAAGTGTGTAGATAACAAGTAGCAAAAGGGACAACAATCATACAAAGCACCAATGGTCTGCCCACCCCTTTTTTGATACACCCCTTAACGTGTGAACTCAAATATATTGAGACTCAATGGGTTTATGTAAGATAAATAGTAGTAATAAGTGATAAAAGTTTGAAAATATTATGTGTATATAGAAGAGGCTTATAAATTTTATCTCATGTCAAAAGAGAAGTTGGCTAGAAAATAAACTCAAAGAATTAGAGGAAGAGGCAAAAATTTTAGATCTAGACGACAACAAAGTGGTAGAAGTTAGTTAAAATTGCATAATAGAGAATCAAGAAAATCTCGAGGTCAAAATAAAATTAAAATAGGAGGTTATTTATATAAAATAAGGTCTTATACAAGAGGCATAGGAAGAAGCTTTTGGGGAGATGTTTCAAATGTAACAAGTATGTTAGCCATAGGTCATATGAATGTAATATGAATCCACAAACAAGCCATAGAATAATTGAAGGTAGAAATCAAGTTGTTCAAGCTAAGTAATAAAGTGTACTATCACATCACATGTGGAAGAACTTGAAGTGGGAGAGTCCTTATTAATGAGAAGAGTATTTATAAATCCAAACAAAGAAGTGAAGGAACTATCCCAAAGGATTACCTTATTTATGACTACATGTAAATAAAAATGAAAGTGTTATATTATTATCATTTATAGTGGTAGTATATATAACTTGGTTTGTTCAAATAAATGGCTAAAAAACTATGATTGAAAATATTGGCACATCCTACACTATATAAAGTATCTTTCCTCCAAAACAGACATCAAGTACTAGTCAATGAGCAATATACGATTGATTTTTATATTGATAGCTATAAGGGTGAATTAATTTGTGTCATTTAGCCTATGGATGTTTTCCATGTGTTTTTTGGTAGACCTTAGTAGTTTTATATGAGGTTTATACATGATGTAGGGAGTAACACTTATACGTTGGATAAGGATGGTAATAATCATACTCTGACACCATTGAAATATGATAGTGAAGTTGAAAATAGTACTAAGGTGTTATTAGTGAGAGGAAAATAATTATTATAGATGATAAAATAATAAAAGGTTTATTATTCATTGATTTATAAGACTAATATAGTCATTAAAGATAATAATTTGACTAATGTTCCATTATAAATTCATAATTTTTTTGATGAGTATGTGGATATAGTGGTTAATGAGTTGCATAATGAGTTTCCACTAATGAGGATCATAATCCATCATATAGATATCATTATAAGAACTAATTTGATAAACAAAGTATCCTATATAATGACACCTAAGGAGAATGAAGATATCAAAATGCATGTACAAGAGCTATTAAATAAAGGTTTGATTAGAGAGAGTCTAATTCCATGTGTTGTATGAATAGTCTTAACTCCTAAGAAAGGTGGGGAATGGAGAATGTGTATAGATTATATAGCCATCAACAAGATAAAAATCAAGTACAAGTTTACCTTATCAATAATGGATTATATAGTGGTTACCATGAAATTAGAATTAGAGAGGGGGATGAGTGGAAAATAACCTTTAAGACTAATGATAGATTATATGAGTGGTTTATTATACCATTTAATTTGACCAATGCTCTTAGTACCTTCATGAGACTAATAAATGGGGTTTTAAGGCCATTTATAGGAAAGTTTGTTATTATTTTCTTAGATGGAATTTTTATTTTCATCCAATCAAAGGAGGAACACATCAAGCATCTTAGGGTGGTGTAAAATAATTTATAGGAAGAGAAATTATTGATTAACCTCAATACGTACACCTTCATTAAAACTAAGTTGATGTACTTATGATTTTTAATTTCCAAGAATGGTTTGAAAATGGAATAAGAAAAGGTAAGAGAAATAGTGGAGTGGCCTACTCCAATAAGTTTTTTTGAGGTAAGAAGTTTTCATGGATTATATAATTTATACATAAAGTTCTTTAACACTTTACTAGTATTTGTCCACCTATTGTTGAAACTATAAAAGGTGGCAAGAATAAATTTAATTAGAATAAATAAAATAATAATAACTTTCAAATTTTGAATAAAAAATTAATTAATCATCCTATCTTGGCCTTACCTGACATTAAAAAACCCTTTCAAGTTAAATATGATGTTAGTGGGATAGTTATTAGAGATATTTTAAGCCAAGAATGAAGGCTTATTGCCTACTTTAGTGAAAATATAAATGAATATAAGAATACATTTTCAACCTATAATCAATAATTATATGCCATAATCCAATCATTGAACAAGCCGAGACACTACTTATTTCCTAAGGAGTTTGTGATTTATACATACAATCATGCTTTACAATTCATCAATAGTAAAACTAAGTTGAGTCAAAGAAATGTGAAATGGATAGTGTTTAAACAAAATATATTTTTTTATCAAACATAAGAGTGGTTATTCCAATAATTTATTTGATTCATTGGGTAGGAGGATTATGATCATAGATGAGTCTCAAGTGCATAGTTTTATATTTGAGTCATTAAGGAGTTGTATAGGAAGAACCAAATTTAAAAGGAATCATATGATGATTTTAATAATAAAAAAAACATGGATATGAGTCCATATATATACTAAAATATTAAATAAGTATTTTTAATCAAAGGAAAATAGCTATGCATACCTAGGGGTATATGAGAGATAATTTGTTGAAAGAATAACATAATGGCAACTTAGCAGGACATTTTAGATAAATAAAAATCATTGATTAGTTAAATGAATATTATTATTGGAGAATAATTCAATATTATGTTAATAAATTTGTGTAAATAGGTAGGATTTTTCAACATACCAAAGGAAAAAGTCAAAATGCAAGTCTATATCAGCCAATACATATTCCAAGCAGGCCATGGGATATAATAAGTATGGATTTTATATTAGGTTTTCCAAATATACCATGAGGTAATGATTAAATTATTGTTTTTATTGATATATTTTTAAAATTTTAACATTTAATAGAATTTAAGAATGAAATTGATACTATCAACATTGCCAATTAGTTATTTAAAGAAGTTACAAAGTTACATGGAATTCTTAGAAGTATTATTTCTAACAAGGATACAAATTTTGTTAGATATTTTTTGAGAACAATTTGGAAGAAGATGGGAATGAAATTGAGTTTCAGTTGGCCTACCATCCCTAAAATAATGTTCAAACTAAATTTTTAAATAAAATCTTAGGGATTCTACCAAGATGTTTGGTAAGTGACAGTTTAAAGAAATGGGATCAAGTGTTAGTCCAAGTTAAATTTACATAAAATTGTTCACCTATTAGAAGTATAGGTTTTAGTCCATTTCAGATTGTCTATGGGATATATCCAAGAGGTGTTTATTAGCTTATATATTTGGGTAAGAAAGAGAAAAGAAGAGTTGAAGGTGAAGACTTTGCTACAATGATGCGATAGCTACATGAACAAGTCAAGAAGTATCTAGAGTTGAGTGATAATAATTAAAATGTAGATGATAATAAAATAAGGAATAAAGTGAGTTTTTAGGTAGGATATTTTATTTTATCATACCTTAAGAAGGATATTTTTCCTAAAGGAGAGTATAATAAATTGAAATTGAATAAGATAGGACCTTATAAGGTCTTGAGGAATTTCTCTACTAATGCCTATGAACTAAAACTCCCATTTGATACTAGGATCTCAAACATTTTAAATTTAACATACCTTTATCCTTATATATAAATATAAGACAACAAAAATACCTAAATATGATATCAAATGGGTTATTCATTAGGAATAAAAGTTATCCAAGGCATGAAAAGATGAACTAAAATCTATTTGGATAAATAGGTTGTCAAGAGAACCAAAGGTAAGGATTATTTAAAATATCTATTAAAGTTAAATAATCATCCTATTTAATATTATTATTTTTTAAATCCATCTTAAATAATTACTTATGGAACCACCATTGAAGACCTCGTGAGTAGGAGCTCATGCATGTTTTTGTACTTAGGGAACCTGATGCAAGAACATTAGGTTTTTGTTATTAATTTTTTCAAATTATGGTCTTAGATATGTTTAGGAAGTAATATTTGGTCTATTTTAATCTTTTACATGATTCACCTTGCCTTTTTTGTCCATTTTAGCTTGTTTTCAATTTTCCTATCAAAATTGGAAAAAAAAAAATTGGACTTATTTTAAGTGTTTTAGAATATTTTATCATATTATAAGGTTTTAATTGTTAATGATACTTAATGTAGGGTTAAATTAATAATTTAGGAAACATATTTAATATAATTAATTAATTAACTCATAAATAACCATGTAAAACTCAATTGAGGTTAAGCTTGGGTTTTGTTTATTTAGTTCGTTAGATAGTTTAGGAATTTGGATCGAAAGAGAGACAAAAGAGGGAAATAGGACTAGATGATTAAGACAGTAATGGTGATATAAAAAAATATAATAATTTCAATAATTTAATAAAATAAAGAGAGAATTTTTGAAAAATAGGGCATTGATTGGGTTGTATAGCACATTTGCATCAAAAAAATTAAAATAATATCCTTATTGAGTTCCTTAATAAAATTTAAATATTATATCACATTTAATTAGATTTATTTATTTAATTTTAAACATATTCATTAATTTTAAATAATTTTATTCATGTTTTAGGACTAAAAATAAGGTATAGGCTTTCTACAATTAAGAAAGGTGCTTTTACAGTTTGGAAAAAGTTGTCTTTTTATAATATTTTTAAATTGTTCAAGGTTCAAAAATAGTTGACAGAGTTAGATATAAATATGGAGAGTATTTTAAAATTTAAAATATTCCAAATTATATCTTAAAATTTATATTTATCTTGAATTAGTGATATCAACCTATACACAGGCAAAATACCCTAAACTAGGGTTTTAGAATACTAAAATCCTTATATTTCAAAAATGAAAAAGCCAAAAAAATTGAAATTTTGTAAAGAGGTGTATTATGATGTTTTTAAATTTTTAAAAGTGTTTTAAAAAAATTTAACCACTTTTTAAAAGAGATATCCAATTTTATCAATCTATAAGCCTAATTTTAAGGTCTAAAAACCCTATTTTCACCTTTTTCTTGCATTTTCAAGTTTGGATAAAGGTATAAATCAATAAGATGGGCTGAGTCAATATATATTTCATGAAAAATATGATATTGAATCATAAATGATATTTTTTATCAAAAAAATTAATTAATAGGGTAGCATGTCTTATCTTCCTTATTCGCTCCATCAGATAGCTTTGATTTTTGTTGGATTGATATAAATGCCTCAAAAGGAAACTAAAAAGCCTAGAAGTTTACTGGAGGTAACATAAAATAAATATTTAAATGGATTAAGTATAACTTTATATTTATATATTCCATAAAAAAAGATAGCCAAGTCATGAAGGTGAGATTTACAACTCTTAGATTTGGCAATGAGATCATCCACATAGGTTTTGATAATTTTGTGTATAAGATCATGAAAAATATGGGTCATTGCACATTAATAAGTATCTCTAGGATTTTTTAGGAAAAAATAAATTTTAACATAATAATGTGTGCCCCATTAAATTATAAATGTTTTTTTATGTTGATCTTTGGGAACTATGTGAATTTGGTTATATCCTTAGAAACCATCCATGAGTGATAACATTTCATACCCAATGGTAGAATCAATAATGGCATTTATTAAAGGAAAAGGAAAATTATCTTTTGGAAATGCTAAATTAAATGCATATACGAATAAACATGGTGAATTTCTTACCAATAGGAATAATGTTTGAGATCCATTCTAAGTAGCCTGTGGGTTTAATAAATTTAACATCCAAAACTTTTATGATTTCTTTATGGCATAATGTAGAAATCTCATCTGGAAATTTTTGTTAATTTTGGTGAATGGATTTATCATATGGATAAGTGATGATGTTATGATGAATGATTATATGATAAATTCATATCATATCCTCATATGACCAAGTGAATGTTTCACAATTTTTGTCAAAGAAGACAAAAAATTTCATGCTCTTCAGGAGTGAGTTCTTTAGATATGGTAATACTTCAAGGATATGTAGGTGTATTGTACCATATTTTTGTAGTTAATTTAATTATAATGTATTTTTTTCTTCTAAATGTTATGGTATAGGAGGGAGAGAGGAAATATGATTTGTTTTTGGATCCACACTAGCAATGAATTTGTTTAAATAAGGAACCTTTTGTTTAAAGTTATGAAACTTATGATGTTGATGTGGAAGTTGAGGTTATCTATCATGGAGGAGATCTAGTATATCTTAGTCATTAGAAATAAAATGTAAAGTTCCATATTATTTTACATCCACTTTAATATCAATGATTTGATGACCTTTTCTATCATATTTATAACATATTTGTCCAATTTTAGTGGCTTTAACATCTAAGGTAATTTCATGTGAAGTAGTGGAAATAGATTTTGTGTTGGTGAGATTAGGTTGAGTTAAATAAATTGTATCTATATTCTTTATATTGTTTTGATAAATATATGATGTTTTAATTGAATTGATTTGTATATATTTATATTATGTTAATTGAGATTGATCAATGTAATTTTAAGAAATGTTTATAGTTGAAAAAGTAGATTATATTGTATTATGTTGTGTAAAAGGTTTATAAGATATCATGGTTGGGATTTATTTGACTACCCATGGGGTTTTTAATAATGGTGGATTAATAAGAGGTACATATCCTTTATTTTCTTATTAAATATAATAAATTATATGAATGACATGGACATCATGATTGAAGGCATGTATTTTTTATAATATTCATTGATAATGTTATACATTTAAATCTTGTGATTGTGATTGATCCTTGATATAATTATCATATTAAGTGTGAGAAATAGTGGATAATTATATTTCCATAGGAGAATCTATGATTGAAAAATATATGTTGATAAATTTATTATGAGACATAGTTAAAAGATCTTGAATTTTTTTACTACTCCATATTCATTACATGTAAAATCACCTTCTGTGTAAAAGGATTCATATGAAATACATGGGTAGGAGTATCATTAGTATCATTGATTATAGGAATGGTATGATATGGTATTAAATAAGGAAGAATAAATTTTAATATATAAGGATGTATTCGAGTGGTATTAAAAGTGTATTATAATTCATTTGCTTCATCATCATCTGAATCAATGAGAATAACATGTAAATCAACATTCATGTTAAAAAATTCAAGGAGACATGGAATATTAATGTGGGTAATGGTTGGAATACTATATTGAGATATAGGATTTGGTAGTTGGATACTCCATAGATTAAGATCATCTTCATGTTTGTAGCATTTTCCATTATGTATGAATTTGATACATTGACTACCTAAAGAGGCAATATCATGCATATAATGTGTCAATGGGTGACCAAGGATCATGTTGTAAGATAAGTGAAGATAATGAAACATGAGCTTAGTTGATATTTCCTTGGGTCCAATAGTAAGTGGGAGATAAATTCAACCAAGTGGTTTTTTATTGGTCTTATCAAATTCTTTGCACATAAGGCATGTTCGTTTGATATTTTCTTTAGTGTATTTGATTTTTTGAATTAACCAAAGAAAAGTGACATTAATTATTGATCCTTTATCAACTATGAATTTTCAAAGAAGTGTATTACTAATCAAATTTTAATAAAGAGGGGTGGATCATCTACTCTAAAAAGAATTTCATCATTAATCATATCCTCTTAAATAAATTATATGGACAATTTTGAGGATGTAGAAATGGTTTAAATTATATGTAATTATATAAGTGAAGGATCATTATAAGTGATTTATGAATCAAGAGGTTATGCTTCATCAATATTTTATAATTTTTTCATATGGAATTTATGATGATATGGAGAAGTGCAAACTAATTACATGAAGGTAATTTTTTAAGACATTAAATTAAGTTATTCCAAAAAGTTCTAATGCAATTAAGAGGATGAAGAACCAACACAAGGTTTATGAGATTATATGTTTTTCATATGAGGAGGATAACTAGGTTGGGATTATATTTGTCGAAGTGATTCCTCATTTGTTTGAAATATATGGGTGTAGTAATTTTAGTATATTTAAGGAATTTGTCATCAGTAGAGGGTTTCCTATATTTAGTGACATGGTCTTTGTGAGAAAATTTTCAACTATAGTTAACTTTTTCTATGTTCACATATTGAGATTTGGTACAATATTTCTCATACTCAACACCAATTTTACAAATATTGTCATTGTAATCTTGTATGTTGGAAGTAAAGGAAGATTTTTGAGGTTTAGAAAGTATAGTTTTAGTAACATGTTTCTTTTTAAAAGCTTTGAGGTAATCATGATTGCATATTTTAATCATATAATTATGGTCAAATGTGTCTCCTAATATGAATGAAACAAATAATTGACAAACCCATGATATATTTCATGAGAATTATCCACATCAGCATGAAACCAAAAAAAATTATTAGGATCATACCATGAAGGTGGGGCACTATTATAAGTGAAGGGTTTATATGGAAATAATAACTACTTCATTTGTTTTACCATTAATGGTGGGTGGGAAACAAGTTGATTATATATTTTGACTACTCCTGATTTTATTTGAAGATTAACAATTTTAATTGCATTAGTTTAAGTTTGAAAAGATTTTTTAGTTGAGCTATGGGTTGTCTCAAATTATTTCATGAGAAAATCTTGCCTTTTAGCTTGTAAAATGATTCGTTTAAGGTTTATGGAGAAAATTTTCAAACCTTATATTGAAGGGAAGGTTTTAAATTAATGATAAATAATTTAAATATATTATCATCATTCATGTTGTTATTTTATTTATGTGCTAATGATTTACATCATTTTATGAAAGCACGAGTTGATTCTAAGGGTGATTGCCTAACATTGATAAATGACTAAGACAATTTTTTAGAATATCATTTTTAAAAAATTCATTAACTAAAACATTTAAAAGGTATTACAATTGTGATATATAATGTTGAGGAGATTATTTATACCATTTTGAATCATCTCCTCGAAATGTTTTGACTAAAATTTTGGTAGTATCAAAGGTATTGGTTTTGACCCATTCCTTATAGAGATTGTCAAATAATTTTAGAAAAGATGTAATTTCTTTAGTTCCATCATACTTAATAGTTGTATATATGTTTCCAATATCAATGGATACTATGAAAGGAGATAAAGGTTAGTTTTGAAGGTTTTGGAGCATCTTGTTATGCATAAGAGGTTGAGGAATTATATTTTTGTTGGCATCTCTAAGAGGAGGGGGAATACAATTTTGATTATTTTGAGGTAATATAAAATGAGGTTTATTAGTCATTTTTAATATATGATGTTGCATTTTCAGCATTTGGGAAGTGTTTTTTGTTTGCATAACATTCATTTTTTAGATTATTTATGCAATAATTTGAGTACTATTAATTTATGATGTTAGTATTGGTAGGAGGGACATTAGCATTGTTATTAGTATGGATTTTATCTATATTAGGATTCCTTATGGGAGTATTTTTTATGCTAAAATATATTTCTCTAATGGTGTAGTAAGGAATTCTTGATAGGGTGTTATCCTAAGAAGTATGAAATGTATTAGAGTCATCTAAATCATCACTTTAGGTGATTTGAACAATGTTGCAATAAATATATTTAGATGAAGGATGGGAAAAGGTGCACAATGAGGGATTATATTCTTGGATGGATAGGGTAGGTAAGAAATAGCAACCCATATATATTTTAAATGGGTTAATATTATCAAGAAATATTTTGATAGGTGATTTCATGATACTAAGTAAGGCAAAAAGAAAGATAGAAGTGTGTAGGTTGTTCTTAGAGAGAAAAATATAGGAATAAAAACAAGTCAACTAGGTATTGAATGGGATTGGCCAAAAAAGCTTTAGGATTTAAAAATAATTGAGTCAACCAACTAGTATGTAGTTAGATAGGTCAATGTAGTTCAAATAGAGAAGAAACTAGTATGAATGTAAACTATGTTAGATAGTAAGTATGTAGTTAATCAAGTCAATGTAGTGAATTACTAAACTAGAAAAGATAAAACAATATAATAAATCACAAATTTGAACAATAGGTATGAATTAGAATAGGTTGACATAGTTAAGTAGGTAGGATAACAAGAAAATATGGAAACATACTAAATTAAAATGTTTGATAAAGTTTAATAGGCAAGAAAATATGGAAAATTTATAAGAAACTGAATTAAGGTGGTCAACTATGTTCTATAATCTACAAATTTTTTTAAATGGTCTAAATATTTATGATTTAATTATAACTATATAAAAATATAGATAAACACATAGGCAATAAGTTTGAGTTATTCGATCTAGTTGTAGCACATACAACACAAATATTTTATTAATACTAAATTATAAAAGTCTGTAATAGATAACAAGTAAGAAGAATGCAATTTTATAACCTAATTAATTATTTAAAAATAAGATTAGGAAGTTTTACTAAATTTTTTGATTAAAAGTGTAGGCTTGTAAAGATACTTGATTATTTTTTGGATAGTGTTGGTCTAATGTTTTAGAGCACTGACTATGGAAGAGTACCATTCCCATATCCCACTAAACCTAGTTCAAGGGTATGATTGAAGTAGCTTATTAGTGCTAACTAATAACTAATGCACCACATAAATAAATGGATGGATAGATTCCTAAGTTTAAATAAAGAGGGGAATCTTAAGTGTTCTTGAAATACTGGGAGGTACATGGAAACTAAAAACCATGTTTATCTATATAATATGGCTATGAGTATTGGGGAAAGACCTTCATGCCATGATATATGTAAAAAATATACAAGGATTGCAAAAAAATTATTGATTAGCCCTTCATGATAGTATCTAAGTAGTTTTAAAACTATCAATATGTAGTTTCTAGGGAAAGCCAAACAAAGTGAAAAATAAGAGAGAAAATCAATGTTTTGAAAGGTAATTTTTAGTTTTTAGAAAGTAAATAAACATGAATTCAACTACAAATTAAAGTGATTTTAGTTACTATCGATGTAGTTACTTCCATTTAATTAATCTAGATGACCAAAGTAGGTTGATTAGATCAAAAAAGATAAAAAACCTACATAAATATGAAACCTATGTTGATAGGCTTGATGACATTATCAAAACCTAAACATAGAGTTTAACTATGTCGATAGGCTTGATAAAGTATATAAACCTATCCACAAAATATTAAAATGGATCAACATGGTCGATCCAATTATCTATAAAGGAAAATTAAAATATATAATGGTTAGGTTAAAATAAGGTTCACCAAAATGTATACAACTAAAATGAGATACATCTATAACTTATCCTACTTAGTAATATCCAAGTTTAGAGAAATTAATCAACTATCAATCTTCTTAACAATACTTTGTTATATCAATTTCATGACTAGTAATGGATCTGTTACACCATACTAAGGGATATCTTATCACACAATTGCAAAGGAGAGGTTTCTAAAGGCTCTAGTCAAATTCCATTTTATGATAATAATAGCTAGGTCTTATGATTTTAATACAAGTAATCAAGTTAATAGAATAATTAAACATGAAATCTAATTTAATAAATGAATATGCAAGATAATCTAGTGCTCATCAAAGCTTGTGACACAAATGGGGAAGATAATAAACAAGAAAAGACAATTATATAATATTGAAATAATATAATAAAGGATAAATAGCATTCAATCCATTTAATATTATACTTAATATTTAATCTTCAAGTCACCTTGATATTATGTGGAAGAAACATAATTCTTTGCACTAAATCAACCTACGTAACCCTTTTTAGGAGTAGTTCTGTACATTCTAATTATACTCATTTATATCCAAAATTTTCATGATTATATCCATATAAGGGATGATTTAAAATATTATATAATCATAATAAATCCCTTAAATAAGGTTAAAATTTTCATAAGTTAAAAATTTGCTTTTGTGCTAAATTTTTACTTAGGTATTTTATGCATCTTCCAGTTGTCAGATCTTCCCAGTGCACACTTTCTAGACCTAATTTTATATAGATAAATCACATGTATTTATATTTTATAATTTTATTATGGTATTAAAATTTAATGGTAACATAATTGTGAATGAGGTCTCATAAAATTATTCCTCACATGAAAAGAGCGCAGTCATGAAAACTGGATAATGTGTAGATTTATCTTTCCAATTGCTAGATCAACCTATGTAGTGCCTTTTAAACACAATTTCATATGACCAAATTAGTTAAAATCACCTTAAATATTTAATTTATGGTATTAAAATTTTGGAATAATTTTAGGGTCAATAAATTTTTAGACAATTTACTCCCATGTGTGAAATGTGCAGGGTTAAAAATTGGCTCTTGAGCTGATTTTTGCTTAGTCAATTTTTTGTTTCCAATTTTCAAATATGGGTTATGTGAACATCTGAAATATACTTTCACAAGCCAAAATTATTTAAAATTTACTTTAAATATTGTAAGTTATTACCTTAATGACAAGAAAAGGTAAATCATTTAGCTTCATAGTTGTTGAAGTTTCTAGTGAAATGATATGATGGTATGAAGTGACCCTTCTGGGAAGTTTTATCACTTAGTCAAATTTTGACCAAAAATCACTTAGAGTGTGTTGAAAATGGATTAATTTTACCATTTAAAAAAAATAAGTACACCATTTTTATTTTATTTTAAAGGTATTTCTATAAATATAATATATGATTGGTTTTGCTCATGTTTTGCTCTATGATTTTCTAATTTACCATGTTTTGAAGGTGCTATTGCACATGAATATGTGTTTAATTTTTTCCATATATATTAATCCATAGACACATTTTTAATTAAAAATTTTGTGTTTTAAATCTATTTTCTCCCTCTTTACAATGATGATAATTTAAAATTAGATAAATACATAATTAAAAAAATGGTCAATGTTACTAGTTTGACCCAAGTCTATAGACTTAAATAAAAATGTAGCTACTAACATTAGTTTTCACCTCTAAAATGTATATCATGGACACACCTTAACTTCTAAAAAAATATCAAATACTTCCCCAATCATCATTGAGTATTATAATCTCCCCAATAGTAGCTGAGATATAGTATATACCTTGAACTCTCAAATTGCTTATATAAGAAGGCAAAATTATTATTGTAAAAGAGCCCTCTCTTTGGTATAACAAATCTCAACCCATTTAATTTTTAATATTAGATTAGGCCTTTAAATTAATAATAACATAATTTACCTTTCTTCATCCTCTATGTTATATGTGTATTAATGGTTGTTAATCTTTATTTGTGGATGTACATCCCTTTCATTATTGTCCTCCCTTTGTACCTCTATGTGGAATGAAAATCCTCTGTAGGTCACATGCTATGTATAAATGGGTATGAATAGGAATTATTTATAGACCATTTATGATCCCTCCTAACACTAATTTGTGTTTTCATACCTCCATATGAATCACTTATGTAGTTTGTGTTTGGTTTGAAGATTATGTGCACTCAGTTCCTTAGTTTTATTATTTTTCTAAGTAGGTGAGATGATCATTCTATTCTTGGTGAATCACCACTTTCTTCTTCAAAAATACTCTTAACATCTATCACCCCTTTTTATTTTTTAATATTAGGTTTATTATTAGACATAGGTTTCTCTTTTGCTTTTCATAGATCTACACGTTGGTCTTAAATTAGGTCCACTTAGATTAGAAGGAAGTAAAAATTATATATATGTTCATCCCAAGAATCATAAAAATCCCACACCTTATAGAATGATCCCATTGTCTCACTAAACCATATTCTAATTTAGTGGGTGTATGGTTTGAGTGATAAATTTATTTGGTATGCTCAATGGGGCATGGTTTGATGATCCTTATATCATCCATTGAAGAATTTTGGTGTGATATTCATTTCATCTTGCCATTCAAGGAATTTTATTCAAATACCATGATGTATTCAAGGATCAAATATACTAGTTTAAGAATTCCAAACTCTTTAATATTATCAAATATTAGGATTTAGGTGATATTCTTGACTTTTTCCATTATTTTGAAGATATATAATCACCTGGTAAATCTAATAGTATGTGTTTATTATATAAGAGGTAGAATTAATTGTTCCTTATTTTAATGCTCTAATATGTCAAGCTATCATGGATAATATTCTCTTTTCCCCTCATACTTTTTAAAATGCATTATTATGTCATCCTACCATCCATAATAGACTAAAAACATTATTGGGTTTATCCTAATATCTATGTCATAACAAGATACCAACCTCCTCAAAATGCTCACCTCCATCCCTCCCATATTCATCCTTATTAACAACCTAGTCATGCTTATAATCATCCTTTTTAAATCTATGTCACTCTTAATCAACATGTGTACCCTCCTAACTAGTCCCAATAGAGCATCAAATCTATCTTATTAGAGTTCAAATAGAAAATGAGGGAGGTTGATGAGGACCTTAAATATAAAAGGCAATAATAGGAGCTTGATCACCAAGATTACATACACTAGAAAGAGATGAGAGAGTATAAAAGGTATGAATAAGAATGTTTGGTTAGGAAAATCACAACTAGGGAAGAACAAATGCATCAACTACTTATCTAAGCATAAGAGATTAAATCCTAAATATTCCTTTATATCCCAAGTTTCAATCGAGGCTATATTATAACAACAAAATATCTTATGAAAAGGGAAGCTTCTAAATTAAAAATTTAGAGCTTAAATCAAGGTAAATCCCTTGAGCTTCCAAGTAAACCTCTTGGTTTTAAAATCCCAAACTTTAGAGGTTTCCCTTATTTTAATAAACATTTACCCATACCAATTCAATCCATTCTTCCTTATTATCCTCTAACACAACCATGATAGCCTTATTATATCAAAAATTTTGAATTTATTATGCTGAACCTTGTTAAGGCCACTCTTACTTCACCAATTGAAACCTCTCACCCTCCCACCATCTCCCATTATAAAATAAGACTAGTTATATGGATAACAAATGAAGATAATTTAGGTGAAAAGGAGGATATATCGAGTGAGGATTTGGAGGAAATAATTATTAGAATCCATCTTTCTATCAATGAACCATAAAAATTAGACTTGTTGTAAGAAAGAGATGAGTATGATCAATTAGAGTAGAAGAACAATGGGAAAATGGATAAGGATGGAGAGGAAGGAGATAGTATTGATGGGGAGAATACATTTTTATGTATTCAATATTAGATTTAGAGGGGATATTATGAGGTCCTCTCTTGGATAAATGATCTTCCATTCAACATGAAATAAGAAAAAAATAGGAATGTAGATATGATGAGGCCTCTCGTATAGAAGAGTGAAAAGAAACTTGAATAAGACTTCTTTTAGGATGAGATAGATAGATTTTGTTAAAGCATCAAAATTAAACTAACATAACTTTAAGAAAAAACCCATGAGAAACATGAATAGTGGCTGGAAGTGGACATGTTTCCAAGTCAATCACTAGGACAAGTGCATCCTAATCAATATAATGAGGGGGTAGTAGAACACATGTTTGAGGGTAACCCTAATTTCTCAAACTTTGCCTTGAAAATAGGATGCCTTGTCAATAAAATAGATTGGTTTGAGATAAATAAGGAAAATTAAATACATGTCTTTCTTAACCCAAATCATAAAATTGAGCATTAATAAGTATAGAATCAACTTACCTATCCACTCTAAGATAGTTGTATTTATAGTCAATGTATGTGAGTAATGAGTTTGTTTTTATCTTTGGAGATGGATATCAACATTTGATAAATCATCCAATTATTCTCCACCTTATTTTATCTTAAATAAAACATGAAAATTATTATAACTTGATAAAAAAGGCAAACTATTTTTTAGAACCAGTCAATGGCTTTGTTTAGATAGTTGTTTGATTGGTTAGTCTAGGGTAGGTTAGATATTTTTTCCCCTAATTGCCTATATGACCATATTAGGTATTAGTTTAGTTTTTATTATTTAATATAATTGATTTTTATTGTTTATTTTGTTCCTTTTTTAATCTATTTTGTTGTGAGGTAGGCCTTAG
This sequence comes from Torreya grandis, assembly GCA_037957365.1. Lineage (NCBI taxonomy): Eukaryota > Viridiplantae > Streptophyta > Pinopsida > Cupressales > Taxaceae > Torreya > Torreya grandis. Next base: position 3,114,138 of record JARHVA010000635.1, on the reverse strand, counting down.
TTTAGTTTGTTTATAAAAGAGCCAATCAGGTTGTAGTTGGGTTGCACTTTTAAAGTGTGAGATGGATGATTATACAACTTTGTACCTAATGGATTGATTTAAATATATTTATATTTAATTATAAAAAAATAATCCCATATAATTAACCAAAATTTTAACTCTTCAAGTCACCTTGATCTCATGTGGAATAAGTAGAACTCTCTGCATCAAATCAGCCTGTGCAACAAATTTCAGGATTAGTTCGACACAGTCAAAATACGCTCATTTATTTCCAAAATTTTCATGATTATTATATATATATATATATAGGAAGATTGAAAATTTTATATAATTTAATTAAATACCTTTCCCAAAGGTAAAATTATTAGAGGTTAAAAATTGTCTTTTATGCTGATTTTTTATTTAAGCATTTTCTATATCTACCAATTGTCAAATGTACCAAGTGTGTACTTTATAGACATCAATTTGTAGGTATAGGTCACCTTTTGTAATTAAATTACTTATAATTTCACAAAAAATAATTATATATAACATATAATAATCAAGGATAACATATCACACAATAATAATTGACAACAAAGTAGAATACTGGATAATATAGTAGAGCCACTTCGAGGGGGCAACCTCTACAACAATGTAATAAGAGAAAAATACTAAATATTATAATAAAATACTAACTAATAAATCATATATATATATATATATATATATATATATATATATATATATATATATATATATATATATATATATATATATATATATATATATATATATATTCCATAGGCTGACCTAACTAATAACATAAAGAAATGTAACAATAATATAAAAGAGGTATGTAAGCCATAAATTTGCCACACATATACATACACACGCTAAAGGTTAAGGGAATAACACATTTACTTATATTTAATAATTGTATTATGTTATAAAAATTTAATTGGAAAATAATGGTTAATAAGTGCACATAGATTTATTCCTCACTTTTAAAGAGTGTAGTCATGAAAATTGCCTAGTGTGTAGATTTTTACATCTTTCTAGTTTCCAGATCAACCTATGTAGTGCCTTTTAAACATAGTTTCATAAGACCAAATTACTTATAATCACCATAAAATTTTACATTATGTTAGTAAAATGTGGTAAAACTTTCTAGTCACTAAATTCACAAAACATTTACTCCCATGTGTGTAATGCACAAGGTTAAAAACTAGCTTTTAAACTGATTTTTACTTGGTCAATTTTTTTGTGTTTCTAGTTTTCAGATTTAGCTTGTGTGCACATTTTAAATATATTTTTTCAAGATAAAATGAATTAAAAATTAATTGAAATTTTTTATTTAGTACCTTGATTATAATAAAAGGTAATGTATTTATTTTTTTAGTTGTTGGAGTTTCAAGTGAAGAGATATGCTGGTGTGAAGTGACCCTTCTTGGAAGGTTTATCACTTAGTCAACTTTTTACCAAAAAAACTCAGAGGGAAGTATGTAGGGATTTATTTGACCATTTAAAAAAACTAAGGATACCCTTTTGATCATATTTCTAATGGATTTCTATGGATATAATATATGATTAGTTTTTCTTATGTCTTTTTCTATGATTTTACATTTTACCATGTTTTAAAGGTACTGATGTGGCTACACATGATTATGAGTTGGTTTTTTAAACATATATTTTGATCCAAAAATAATTTTTTTAATAATATTATTACATTGGAAAAATATTTTCTCTCTCCTTTTAATGATTATATTTTAAAATTAGATAAATTCATAATTGAAAAATCAATCAATGTTTTAGTTAGAACCATTTATTGTTTTGACCCAAGTCTACGAACTTCAATACAAATTCAAATATGAAAATTGAGCATCATGTCTCAAAGGGAAATCATGGTCACACATTTACTTGTAAAAAATATCTCAACTAATTCCCTAATCATCATTGTGTATTGTAATTTCCCCAATAGTGGGTAAGATTGAGAAAATACCTTGAGCTCTTAAATTACATATAGAAGTAGGCAAAACTATCATTGTAAAAGAGACCTCTCCTTGGTATAAAAAATATATTCCAATTCAAGTTTTAATATATTATTAGGCCTTGAAATTAATAATAAATGAATTAAATTTCTTCATGCTCTACGGTTTATGTGTATTAATGTTTGTTGATCTTTGTCTATGGATTTGCATCCCTCTTATTATTTTCCTCCCTACGCACCTCTACATGGAATCAAAATAATTTATATGTCACACATTATGTATAAATAGGTCTACATAGGTTTTATTTATGTACCATTTTTCATCCTTCTTAAAACTATGTTGTGTTCCCATACCTTCATGTGAAACACTTATGCAATTAGTGCCTGGTTTAAATATTTCATGCACTTAGTTCCTTAATTGTATTATGTCATTAAGTGGCTAAGGTCCTCATTATATTCTTGGTGCATCACCACTTTCCATTTCAATAATCATATTACCCTCTCTCACCCCATTTTATTTATAAATATTAGGTTTAACGTTAGCCATAGGTTTCACTTATTCTCTTTATAGATTTATGTGTTGCTGACCCTCTCCTAAGGTTAGTCCCAAGAAGTTCAAGAGTCCCACACCTTAGGGGATGATCCAATTATCTTATTACACCATCTTATAATTTAGCGGGTGCACAATTTGAGTGATAACACTTACCTTCTTGAAGTGAACCCATTGTGCCTCAATATCTCCCTTAGCTAATGGTGATTTATAAGAGGTTTTTATGGCTTATAAGGATCACAAGGATATATTAACTCTAGGATATAAGGATTTTCCTATGCATCCAAGACCTCCATAAGAAAAGTGATACTTATTCAAGTAAAAAACCTAAATAATGAAAATTATTATTGCTAGCATAAGAAATTTTTTGAGCATTAAATATGTGAAATTTATTGATCCTCTATTTATAATTGAATTTAAGTGGGTATTTATATACAATAATTTACCCTAAAATATCTAAATAATTTATCCAACAAGGTCTTTTGGGTTGACTTTTTTTGGTAAGAAATAGAGTCATTATGCCTCAAACTATGTGAGCTTGGGTCGATGGAGTTATATAATGTGTAATAAATTCCCAACAAAGTTAACTTGATCAATGTAGTATAAAAAATGGGTAAAAGGGATTTTTTTAGGTAAGGTCTATTTTGAATGGTTAATTTTTTATAGGAACATGTAAGTGGTTTTTTATTGCTTATGGAATTGGATAAGAGTAGATTGTATTGGTTTTAGGTAATTTAGTACATGGGCTAACAATCCTTGAAGCACCAAAGGTATGCCAACCCTTTTTTTGATACACCCTTTAAGTAGTGCACCCAAATAGGTTGATATTTGATAGGTCCCTACAAGAGAGAAAGTATCAGTGACTAATAAAGTTTATAAATATTGTGTGTATACAACCTATACTAAATTCATATTCCAAGGTGGATCCCTAAACTAAGATTATATGTAAATCTAAAAACTTTAATCAACTACTACATTCATATTTTAGATTTAAGGTTATTATGTAGTTACCTTTATTACCATCATGGAAAATTTAAAAGGGCATCCATGAAGAATTTCTATGCACAAAAATATCATCCATATATACTTTAATGTGATATATAATTCCATTATTTATATGTCACTACCCAATCTAATAAATTTGAGACCATATTATAATTTCACTTATGTAATCTATAATTGTGTTCAATCTGATCCATGTAATATATATTATTATGTCAAATAAATTTTTAGTATTTCTTCATGATCTTATAAAAATCCCCACATATGTGTGAATATATTAGTCTTTCCCAATATTAGTCATAATATGTCTAAATGTGTGTCATCTAAATCATGTAATCTAAGCCAAAATCTAAAAATTTTATCTATCAAATCATATATCTCTATGATGAGCCAACTAGTATACCCCCATTTTTTGGTGAGGGATGTATCCTTAAAATCACTCATCTCAAAATAAAATATATATATGCATCATTATATATATAAATCATGTAATCATACAATGCACATGTGCTAACATGTTTAGATTATGTCATCATACAAATATTAGATCATTCCCACACATATGAAACATGTAGAAACACATATTTTGGGTGTAGAAAAGTTGTTTATATAAATTTAAATGTCATATATATCTGATAAAATCATGTGTGTATAAAAATGGATTTTTAATCTATGATATATATGATAAATAACAAAAATTACTCATGTAAATTAGAAATACATGTCAGTCATAAGTCCTATTTATTTTTTCAATTATTATTTTTAATTTTTTGAATATGACTTAGGTGAAGCTTATAGGCCTATTATGGATTCCAAGGATTCCAATAAATATATTTATACTAGTCATAAAGTGATTGAATATGGATATAGTATCTTATCAAATTCCCATATGTCATAATCATCATTATATATGATGAACATAATTTTATCACCAATTAAACTTGATAAAATTGTACAACATCACCTATGCTCATAGGATGAAACAACTACTTGATGCATAAAACAACTAATTAATTAATTTTCAACCTAAAGGTGTTTTGTATTGATAAGGCAACATCATTATATGTGCACATTTCACTCTCTCATTGACTTTATCAATTACATATAGGCATACTTACATAAAGAAAATTGTAGAAATGTAAAGTAATTGAAAATAAATCACACTTTTATGAATGAAATAAATAAAAATGAATGGAAACAAATGTTTTAGAAGCTTCCTTAAGAAATTAAAATGCATTCACAATACTTAAATCATCTATGATACTCAAACAACATATGCATAATTAAAAAATGGAAATGAATACCTGAAGATAAAATATAATTAGCTACTCTAACAAGTAGGTATCTTACCTACAAGTCCTCTTGAGGGGGCCCTCCTCATTTGGTCTAAAAATATAATCATTCCCTTGAAATTAAAATTTGTTTACTACAAACTACTGAATTTATTCATATCTTGAAGTAATTAAAGATTTCTACAATAAGATTAAAATGGATGAAATGATACTGCTTGATCATACTTAGATTATCTATATTATTTATATATTATATATTCCACTTATCCTACATCTCTATTCTAATATATACATAAGAGGTTGTGTTTGTTGCTTGACAATAAATTATAACTTGAGAATATTCATAATATGGAAAACGAATCTAGTAAATGGCTATAGGACAAAAACATGGGTGATGTTTTTGGAAAGTTGGAAGGAGTGAAATGTGGTATAATAGGAATTATCTAAATTATAATTCATCCTCATAACATATGCCTATATAGGTCCATGCATGATTATTTTACAATCTTTGTCATTAGAACAAAATCAATGAAAAGGCTAGAAATTACAATAAATACATGATTAGGAAAGCTATAAGTAATTATTATTGTATGTTATGGTAGTTTATAGTGTTTGTAGGTTGATATAATATTGGTTATAGGCCATGAACTCCTCATATGAAATATGTTTTTGTAGCTATGTATATCCATACTTCATCTCCTTACCACAAGACATAACCTTTTGGTTTTGTTATATGTAGGTCTTGTCACTCAAATTAACTAACACATAATATGAGAAGTAAAATCATCATAATAAAAGATAACATATTAAACTTTAATCAAAATAAAAAAACCAACATCATTCCCATAAATATATTTAATATATATCATCATGATTAGAGTACTTAAAATAGGGAAATGTATAAGGCATATGGGAAAAAATTGCATTTAGAGGCCAAAAAGGTAGATATGTAGGGGTTTAAATTATGCCATCTATATGGCTCATCACACCCACTATATTAAGGTATTTATCATCCTCAAATAATCAATTTATACATCTAAATAACATAAACAAGTCTAAAGTCTATTGGTTCTAATGCACATGTGTTTTGCTTACCATGGAAACCATGATGAGCCTCAAACTTCTGCCATATCCTATCTTATTTAGGCTCATTAATTGGTACTTATCTTTTCTATTCTAGAATGGGATACCAAAATGGAAATGGCTAAGAAATTATAGACAACAAATCTGGTCCCTTTCTTCTTGTAATTTCTATATAAGTATGAATTCAGTCAAGGGAAGCTTTGAGATTATGTTGAGAGAATGGTTCCTTATTCTTCAATTTAGGATTGATATCATTCTATATGTGCCTAGAAACTCTAAATATTTATTTTCCTATGGTAGTTAAAAATCCTAGGTAATGGTTTTGATCTTGTACTTACTTCCTTACAAATGAGGAAGCTACTTCCCTTCTTTTCATTAAATAAACCCATTCTTGGATTATCACCTTAGGCTCAATGGACTCTCTTCTTATCATCAAAGTAGATTCTTTTTATTTTTCCTTGTAGTCTACTAATTCTTTAACCTTATTATTCTCATATACCATATATGAAGAAAAATAATTAAGGCATTTCCTACATATAAATTAGGGTTCCATTTTATATTATGAGGTACAACATTATTATGTAGATAAATTTTACAAAATTGATCATGTTCTTCAAGGGTAACATATTTATACATATTAAATAAATAATTAGGTTATATTATCATTCATGGAAGAACATAATTTAATCTCATAAGATGAAATTTAAACCAATGTTATTCAAGGTAAATAGAGTAAAACTAATCAGGTGGCCTGCATCTCAATAATTTTAAAAAATTAAAAGTGGTATTTGAGTGCTAAGAGTAATAATTGAAACTACTTGTACCTATATTATCCCTAGACCTATCCTAGATCCTATTACCACACTTATCCAATCTTCATGTGGGCCATAATCATCCTTAGTTAGATTAAACACATTCCTAGACCCTCATTTCCTGATCTTGGCCCTTCATGTCTAGTGTTTTGCTAACTAGACATTAAAACCGCATTCTTGACACTAGAGCCACATGGCACTAGTGTCCCCAAAATATCACCTATGTCCTTTACCATAAATTTCATATATGAATAAATTTTAAAAATTAAAATCCTCCTATGGTTAGCCTAGACATCTTTTATTATCTGCACAAGAAACATAACACTATAAATACATGACTTTTATCCCTACATCTACTAGATGGAAATTAAATGCAAAATACCTGTTCAAGCATGAAACATGTTGAGAAAAATAAAGGTTATAAATTATTATACAAACTATATAAGGTTTTTTTTATAAATAAGCACAAGCATAACATAACTACTTTGCCACTCAACATTTAAACACTCAACTGCACTAACATCAACTCACATAAAGAATCAAACCTATGCACTCGTTGAAAGCATAGTTGAGAAGAAATTGGGGCCCATTGGACTAGTTTGAATGACATGAGGATTCAAAAATGGTGGAGGGATAAAATAATTTAACATGAACTTAGTTGAGGGGTAGACCCATAGGCACATGACTGTTTTGATGTAAACCCAAGGTCATATAAATGTTGAGTAGATCTCAAGACTAATTTAATTGAAGTCATTTTATATACTTAATAGATTTAAACTAAATAAGGTATGGGTTCAAAGGCACAAATATACATACATTTTGTATATAGGATGATGCTGACATCAGGAAAATATAAAGACTTCATTAAAATGCAAAACTAATGACACATGAACTTCAGATTAACATAATAATCAAAATGAGACATAACACAAACACTTACATCCCATAAAAATATTAGCAAACATGAAAATAAAGAAAAACTAATATGCATTTAAAATCAACACCATTTATCATTATTTAAAGTCCAAAATAAGAGTTTATATCCAAAACATACTATCCACAACCTAGTTGTTCACAAGCAAACTTTTGCACATATAATTGGAGCCAAGGTGGCTTCCATTCTAAGTTTAATCCTAAATAAAACTAAAAGTGGTATTAATAGATAATAGAGTATACTTTATAGGGAATTATTCTAAAATATTTTCTCCAAAGTTTCATTGTGATTCTCCATCTCCCCTTCATTCTCTATCTCAAACTCTTTATATAGGCCTTCAAGAGCATATTTACAAGGGTGGAAACCACATCTGAGTGTTGACTTAGAGTTACATCATCATAACCACTAGCTTTATGATCCCATTATTTCCACACTCCACTTACCATGTTTCATTAGACCTTCACCAATGTCTTAGATATCTAGGAGATGGTTTTCCATCGGCCAATTGGTACATGTTTCGCACTGCATCTTCAAGTTGGATATCAAAACCATTAGGCTAACCACTTTCCAAAATATCTATATGAACTGAGGTGGATATCAGGTTGACATGAAAAATCCATTAAAATATAGTTAAGGGCCCAACATTACCCCATAAAAATACTTAGTCCACCCTTAGGCTAAGCCATCAAAATTTTAGGAACATAAAACTCACGTGCATTCTTTTGTATCTCTGCACTAAAGTCCTCAAAGCCCTTTATGGCTAGCTTGATCTCAATTGTGATGTTATTTATTTTTATTGAAATAATATAAAGAATAGTGTATGTATTTTAAATATCTCCTTCCATAAGGATTCTAGGTTAGCCTATGCTTTTTCCACACTTCTATCCAAAACCTCCCCATGCTCATAGGCCTTAGTCTATAGGGCGTACAATAATTATTCTAGGGTTCTTTCTTGATCCTTGATCTAATCGCTTAATGAATTCACACTTCCCATGATATGCAATCTTTTTGACTTACCTTTAGAGTAAACCTTTTCCATTAGTTTATTTTTCTCATCCTTTGCTTGATTTAAGTGTGAATCTATCACCAAGGCTTGGTTGGAGAAGTTTAATAAGATTATGTCTATTGTTTTTATACCTTCTTTAAACTTTACAAAAATATCATCCACTTTTTGGATCTTTCTAATAGATCCTTATTTAGTGTGATCTTAGGGTCTTCCTCTTATTATTCTTATGTTGGCTTGGGTTGGAGTCTTGACAGCATCTACTCCACTGATACACAAATTTTATTGACCTCTGATAGGTCTGAGGTTGTTGATGTCAATAAAAAGATATGTCTCATCTACCTTTACGTGATCACAAAGATATATTAATTTGAATCTATAATATGTTTTCTCCTTTGATTTTTTGAGGAGTTTATTCAATTTACTCACCTTATTGTCATTTATGACATTTTAGTACATTAATTTTGTGGTGATTATTATTAGCACATTCCCATATTAAATTGGTCTCATGGACCATGGGTCAACTAGAAGATATTATCACCCTTCCTAATTATCCTCTAACTCAAAGTTACAACCCTTGGTACCTTAAATTGGGTATCATCCATGTAATAATCTAGTGAAAATGAAAGTTATTTGCATGTATTTATCATGGTGGCTTGTGGGGGTATAAATTCATATAAGTATAAATATTCATCCCCCCAACCCTTCTATGTTATTTATATGATGTTGAGCTCTTTATCACTATTTTCAATGATGGATTTCTCCATGTGCACTTATTTATCTTCACTGGAATTGACACTCTCTTCAACATGCTCCTTTGAGGAGTCACTTATCTATTCCTTTAAGGTTTCTTCATCTAACTTCTCCCCCTCATCCATTTCTTCATTCTAGGGATTCTCAAAGTTTATTTTAAGGGTTAACACTTTAATGCTATTGTCCCCTTATTGTTGTCAGTGCTCCTCAATTATCTTTGTTTATTGCTTTGAGGTGCTAGTATAGCCTTATTTTGGTTTATACACCCCTTCACTACTTGGGTGTGCCTTAGCAACTTTATTTTCTTGTCTGGTAGGGCCACTTGGGACCTATTCGACCACTTCTACTAATGATTTTGCACTCGAGGGTACTTTTTGGGACTTTTTCTCCAACTTGGCCTTCTTTTGTTCTCAATCAAGTTTTTGATTTTATTTCAGCAAAAAATCCTAATTTATGTCTTCCTCACTGAGTCCCATCTTCTTCTAGCCCACTCTTTTCTCCTTGAGAGATTGAGGGGCCACTGGGTATGCCTTATCTTTATATATTGGCATTGTTTTCTTTGGTGGGATCTTTAACAAGGTTACACCAAAGGTAAGGCTTTCCATTTCCTCATTTAATTTTAGTGCTGTGGCCATTGTACTTTACAAGGCATCCTAAATGTTTCCATCACTAATCTCTTCTTCACCTTCCTTTATTTTTAGGATATAAGTCCTTGACCTATCTTCTTCAATATCTTATTCTATTATAAGTGTTACGATTACCTCTTTCTCTGTGTCTGCAAGGGTCTTGGTATGGAATGCCTCTAGTCCCTTAATCTTTCTTAGATGCTCAATGGAATAATGACCCTCTTGTTTTAATGTTATGCACTTATTTTTTATAGGTGCTATAATATGTTCCTAAGAGGCTATATTTAGCTTTATGTGCTCCATAAATTCTTCCATTTTTTACTATGCTTCCTCTAGAGTGATTTCACCTAGAATTTTGGTGCATCCTTTGATTCATCATCATCTAAGAGGAAGAAATCATCATATTTTTTAGGGTCTCAACCCTTCTTGTGTGGCTTCATATCATGGTCTAAGTTAAAATTATCCCATTGATTATAACCCTCTAGAGGGGATAGATGTTAGGTCTATCATTATCATCCTCCTCATCCTTGGTTGCCTTAGTTTGGGGTGCATAGATTATCACCTCATCATCCTCCTATCACAATCCATGGCTTTATCTTGGATATCAATTTGTTGTGCATTTAGGATCCTCTTAAGCATGGACATTAAGTATTTGGCAAAAATGCATAAGGAAATCAGAGCTAACTTGAATGATTTCTATCTATGAATGTTAGGTACCCCACATAAAAGTGTTACATCATGGTGATGGTTGTCATTACCATAATTTGATGAGGGAGTTCTTGTGGAATGCACCACTCATTTATAAAGGCCTCTACATACTTGTCAAACCACCCATGCACTCTAATTTTATACTTCTATAAAAATTAGGGGTGCATTTATAGTCCTGGTACTTCAACACTTGGGGCTCATGGTTGGTAGAAAAACCCATAGGTGGTCATCATCACCATTCATCAAACCTACCATTACTATCAAGATAATCATGTAACCTGATTGAAAAGATTCACGTGCCTAATGGCATTATTGTATGTTCTTTATGATATCTTCTATGATAAATTTTGAGATGTTGAAAATTTCTCCCTATGCCATGTGGTGGGAAATGAAAAGGAATGTTTTGATAATTTCTAAATATCAACCACCAAGTAAAATTTTGGCACATACCAGGTGTGATGTCACCCTTGTGCCTAGGTCATAAATATCTTTTATAGGGAATGCAAATCCTGACTTGTAATATCCTAGGAAATTTGTGACCCTCTCTACATATACATCATCATACCTCATCTCCCTTATATGCATAGATATACAAGGTATCCCTATGATTATACTTATGGGAATTACACAAATTATCATGCATCATCTAAAAAAATAGAATTAGTCACCATGAACTCATGAGAGAAGGAAATGTAATACATATTCTAGCTTGCTGAAGCTTGGCAACTCAAAGATTTATGTTATGCCCATGATTTTAAACTTGTCTCTAATGGAGACATAAAATAGCATGGTGCCTAACTTTGTTTTTTATATTGTGTCCACCATCCAATTTTTTTTCAGGTCTTATACATTTTTTCCCATTCTATGGTTGTAGTCTTTTAACTTACACACATAGGTAAAGGATACCCACCTTTCCCCCACCATGACTTCTAATGGGTATTCCATTTATTGGTAGGCAATATTTTTGATCATGGTTGGATCAACCTCCACTAACTCCCTCAACCATTTACACCTCAAATTTTGTGGTGGTTATTTTTCTCATTGATTTTGATTTATTTGCATCCCTGTATACTTCTACCCCTATGCTCAGTATTTTCTTCCCTATATTGAACTTGATACTATTAAAGTGTGGTTGATTGATCTTTCTAAAGCTTGAAATGGTGATTGGTCTACTTCACAACTATGGTAAATATGACTATGTGTTCATCTTTTGAGCTTCCCACCCCTTCAATGATGGACTGGTTATCCTACCAAAACCTTTAATTTCTTTTTTCCCCTTCAAATTTCATTTGATTACCTCCTCTTCACCTTAAGGTGAAACACAATATCCTCTTCATTATTTTACTCACACTTAGGAAGGCCATTGGAAACTTGTTTTCTCTTTGATAACATTTTATCTATCTAGTAGCTTTGTTTCATTGCTCTGATTTCTTGAAAATGATGAGTAAACCACTGAGCTCTAACAAATTTGGTATTATACATAATTTTAATCTACCAAATTGATGGATAACATCATTGAGATCCTTTAAAACCACTAAAATATATGAAATTTGATAAAATCCACTATCATCTACTCATTAATGCAAATCTTTATTTTTTTATCATCATTTTGTAACATTAACTCTACTAATTGTTTCTTTAGAGAAGTGATAGGTAGTTTAAATGGTCACTTCCCTCCAACTGTTAGGTAGGTGATAGATATCAAAATAGTCACTTCCTTGCAGTTTTTTCAACTTGGCATTACCCTTTCCTTCATTTTGGTTACTTGGGCATAACACTTCACATAAGCATGATTCAACCTCTTAGGTTCACTCTCATCTCTAGTGATACACTTTCTTTCAAGTGCACCTCACTATCTTGTTTGATTTCTCTTTGATTTATTATTTCTTGGTTTAATATTCCCTACCCCATACAAATTATTGTGATGGTACTCTTGTGCCTCACTATCTCCTTTTGGTCTCTTACACACAAACACCTTCATGTGTAGTTTACTCATCAAATTGTACTTATAATTCAATTAACTTGGCAAACTTCACATGTACCCAAAAAAATTAGGTGTCTAGACATAGGTTCTTAAAAATTGGTTTTACTCAACTCACCTAACTAGATTTATGTGAGTACAAGTACTAGGAATGTTCTAATATGGGCTTGAAAGTGCCACACTTATTGAAACAACATAAAAGAAACAAAACATAATTAAAATATTTAACTCATACCAATTTTATTATGGTAAAAATACAAAGTGCCCAACTTTTGATTGGAAATTTAGTATTAGAGGGCATAAGCACCATTATATTTTTGGTATAATTTTAACCTATTACTATTGAAATGCCTAAGGAGTATTTCACTAGTCAATGTGTACATCTTGCATGCATTAGTCTCCAAGATGTTGTGGATGACATAAGGTCCCATCCACCTGATCTAAAATTTTATTGGGTGCCGTAGGTACTTAGAATCATATAAAAGGACCAATGCACCTTCTATAAACACCTTTTTCTTTATGTTATTATCATGTCATGTCTTTTGGTAGGCCTTCTTTATCTATTGTCTCCATCATACATGGGCACATTTCTAGTCTAACCTCTCTAAATATTCTAAGCATGCACTTAATATCTCTTGGTTTCCCAATAAACTAATAAACATGGTGAACGATGAGGGCACTAATAATTCCATAGATAAAATGGCCTTTGTGTAAAATACCAATTATAATGGTGTAGAATTATTTAGGTACTTGTATGTCATGTAATAGGTCAATAACATAGATGATACGTGGTTATCCCAATCCTTATGTCCAACATCAAAAAAAATTGTTAGGCATGTCCCCAATATTTTATTAAATGATTCTATGATGACATTATCTTGGGGATGATAAGGTGTCATTTTATGGTGTTCCAACATATACTCAAAGAGTGGGATATGAATTGTTATATTTATGAAATGTGCATCATTGTCTCTAGGTAAGATGAACAAGCACCCATACCTACTAATAATGATTCCTAAAATAATATTGTTGCTATCATAACTATATAATATTTGGCTAGCATCACTTTGAACCACTTATTAAATTAATCCATAATAGCTATAATGTACCTTGTACTTGTTTGCCTCATAATGGGAATGATAGGCCCAACAAAATCAATAGCCCATTTTTTAAATAAAACCTATGAAAGGATAGGGATGAGGGGAATCCCATCCCAGTGGTTTAGTTTTAATTTTTAATATAAGACATCACACTTTTTCACTTATTCTTTTTCATCATTAAACATAATCATCCACCACAAGCCTGATTGTATAACTTTTTACACTATGAAATATCTAGCATAATGGCCTCCATCAATCCCCTCATGGAATTTGTGCATTATTGGGTCATATTAATACTCTAGGACACATCAGTGTATGATCTCATCATGGCTCAATTTGTATAGTTATCTACTAATGATTTGAAATGGGGTGGTGTGAACTATGAGCTACTTATTTTCTTTAATTTTCATGGCTTAAGGGGAATATTTTGAGGTTAGAAATTCAATGATCTATGATAAGTCTTCTAGGATGAATTAAATCCTATAGATTTATGTGTTGGGCATCTCATCTTCAATTAGCACTACCACATCTCCAAAGTTGATTTGGGACAGATGGTCTGGGCCTGAGTTTTGCTTTCTAGGCTTGAATATAATAGAAAATTAGAATTATTAGAACAACATGATATATTGAAAATTTTGCTTGTTCACTAGGTACTCAAGTGCCTCATGATCAATAAACAAGACAAATGAGGTAACCAAAAAATATAGTCTAAACTTCTACAAGGCATAGACTATGGCAAACACCTTACACTCAATTGTGGTGTAATTTTGTTCTACCTTGGTTAGTTTCCTACTTGAAAAATAAATAGGGTTATTCATTTCACCTTCTCCTAGTTATGTGATAATGGTACCAATTTCATTACTAGAGGCATTGATGTGGGTATGGAAGGGAGTCACCTAGTCAAAAAATTATAGTATCAGTGTACTTACTAGATTTAGCTTTGGGGTTATGAAAGCATCCTCCTTTTTTTTACCATAATAGAATGGGATATCCTTCCATAATTATGATTATGACCTTGGGGATAACCCTATTATAGTCTTGCATTGGGTAGCTAACTCTTTTGGCTAGTATGCCATCGATCTCAATTTTGACCTTGGCTCAAAGATTTATTCTCATTTTGTAGGGCCACTTCTTAATTGGTCTCGCATCATCAACTAGTTTGATACTCATATTCTTGAGGGATCAATGGATGCATTTCATATCCTTATATTTTCATGGGAATTGGTCTTGGAATTATTTTAGTATATCAATAATATGTTTCAATTCTATGTCATGTCAATAGGTGCCTAGAGTGGCAATTTTGGGTTCCCCCTCTAAGCTCATATCTACCTTCATATTATTTAATGGTGACCTATAAGTTTCATGCTTCTCCTGCTATGAATTTTTGACCTATCTACTACCCTCAATTATCTCTACCTAAATATTATTAGGGTCTTCTTATTTTGGGGCTCCATCCTTAACTTGAAGCACCTAATTTTTACCTCTTGCCAAATTCTTCCAGTTACACATTTTCCAAGTGTCATCATCTTCATCACTAGAGTTACTATTTAGAATTTTTTCTTCAAAGAAGTTTGGGATTTATAACACTCTTTTTCAAAATATGTCCCTTAGTCACTCTTCCAATATAGTGGTGTCCTCAAACAATGACCTTTAAACTATTTGTAATGACTCAATTAGTTCAATATTTTGTGAAGAAAAGGAGAATGTATGAATAGACTGCTCCTTAAGGGCATCTCAATTTTATATTTCATAGTACATCTCATTTAATACATACCACACCCATACCAGAGTCTTTAAGGTTCTATAGAAGGCATGGACCCAAAGATTTATCAGGGTGTCTTTACCACAAATAGTCCATGTTTCTTTGTAAAATCATACATGTGCAATGGGGTTAGAATCACTAGAGTAAGTTTAAATGTATAGTTCCTCATTACTCTTTCCAAATCTAGTGAATTTTTTTTCCTTTACATCCTACCAAATTGATAATCTATACTTCTATATTTCCCACTAATGAGTGGTAGTGCTTTTCAATGTGTACACTAGTGCACCCATTCTATCCACCTCCTTTGATATGAATGACTCAATGTCATGGACACAATATTCTATAGGATTAATTCCTTCATACCTTGGAAGTAAAATAAACTTTCCCTTACTAATGCAAAACACTCTTTTTCCCCTTCTCTTGGAGTAAGGGATCCATATTTTAAGAGTTGATCAATATGTATCCAACCTATCTTTACCAGTTTTAGTGCCTTTGTTCACACCAATCATTACCATTAGATAGTTATCTCATATTATTCCTCAACCCATCTATCTCAAGCAACATCTATGGTATCTAAGGCTGATTATCCATCTTCTCAAGAGAGGATTCCTTGATTTTTTAGCTCTAGGGTCTCATTGCCTTGCACTATGATGTTATAGATATGGTTGATTTCATCCTTAATATCCATGATCTCAACATATGGGTTCATTAGTAATTTGAAATATGTATGAATACTCTCTCCTTTTCATTATAAAATTTCATGTATAACCTTTTGAAGCACATATCTACATTTTTTACATAATACTATGACCTTCCTAAAAGCACCAAGTAGTTGTCTTACTCTGTTAACTCTATTTCTTCAAAGTTAACCCATAATTCAACACCCATGATACTTACAATCACATTTTTAGAATCTCAATAAGATATGTTCAAGTCTTATTGGCCATGAATATCACATGAGGGGAAGGTCTCAAAATTGGATTGCCTATTTTCTCTTAAGTAGTCTTTGTCAAGATGTTAACCTTAGTGCCCATGTCTATGATAACCTCATAAGTAGACCAACTATTAATAGTGGCATCCATCAAAAAAAATTGGTCATATTTAGTATTATGAGTGTGTCAAACTTATCATACCCTCTATATGCATAGTTTAACCACCTTGAATTACTTTTAGCCTATATGTTATAGGAGTAAGTTATTCAATAGGGGAAGCACACCCTCAGTCTGGAGGAGGAAAAGGATCTCGGTCAATTCTTATACTTTAGCCTCTCCACTATCCTACTTTTCTAAGCCATGGTAGTCTTTGATATTAGGTCACATGTTAATTATATCTCCCCTTAAAAGTTTTGAATTATGCTCATAGCCTATTATAATATGTCATTCTAGCATGTTGGGTCTAGACAAAGCACAACTATTATTTTAGGCCATGTTATGCATTCATGTCGACCCTTATCCCCATACTCAAAGCATAACTCTAATATTGGCATAACTAGTAGTTTAGTGGTGAACCCACTTCAAGTAGTTGCTTTCACCTTGACTTCTACTATGTATGTAGCCTTCACCTTTGGTGTCCATTTTTCCATCTACTTTCATCTGATCATCTTTGTACCCTTATCTACACCAAGCCTTCTTTGGGTCAACTTTTTGTAAAGTTCAAGGCATTATTTGACCTTATAGAGCCCTCAATAATACTTATAAGTGGGATGTGTATGGTAGTCATGCTAATAATGCTCTATTGAGCCACACTTATAACATTAGTACAATAGGAACCTTCTACCAACATGTCCTCTACTTCACCCTCTATCACATTGTTGCATCTTGAATCCTATATTCTATTGGTTTCATCCATCATTACCTTGGTTTTCTTAACCTATTAAAACTTTTGTGTCCTATTTCATTCCCCTTTCCATGTTTTAATGCATTTTATCAATCACCTTACAATAAATAGTGGAATGGGTGTAGGCATCACATAAATGAAAATAGATGGATATGTTGACTTGTATGTCATGATGCAATAAAGGATAGTTTCACATTTATACACTTTTTGATAGACTTCACATCTTACAATTAGACTGCACACATTATTTTATACGTATTTTGTTTATTATGTCCTTATACCTCATAGTCAGTGTACCATAGTCCACTTTAAGTGTCATGCATAGGGTTGGAAGTAATATTTTAGAGCTGGGATGTCATAGACACAATATTCACCTCCATAAATGGGCTGATCCTAGTGTCTACACTTCTAACTACCTTGGTTCTGAGTGTGGATTCAAGCAATTCTCGAGGGTCTATAGAAGTCTTCATGGAAGTTTCCCTATGAAATGGCATGAAAAACCCCCCAATGGATGACTATGCATGTTGAAAAGGGTGTATATCATACAAAATCTTCAATAAGAGAGTTTAAAACCATGTATCATAGAAACATGCACTATTTGTGATTCATGGGGTAATCTATTTTAGTGTAACAATGCTCTATTATTTGAACTTTGGGATGTCAAATTCTTTCAAGAATTCATCCTTTAGGGTATCATAGTCAATTATGGCCTAGGTAGGATCAAATATTATATACCATGTGTGTGTGAAAGTAAAGTGATTGAAAATTGAGTAACCTTTCACTCCAATTGGGTTATGCCTCCTTTGTGCCACTAAAATTCACACTTCAACACTTTTACATACTATGATACTCTAAGAGGTACATATCCATTTCATAGTAGATTTGTTGTGGGAGGGATGGTACTTGTGGTACTTGTCCTCCTATCACATACCCTCCTAGTGGTGGTCATATGCCACTAGGGATGTTACTTCTTCATCCCAGTGGGTATCCTCTAGTGATTCTAGCTTTGGGGGTAGGCAGAAGTCCTATCATTCCTACTAGCATATTCAATGATTTAGATGATATGATTCTTGTTTATGGTGTTAAACCTCTTCCTAGAAGTTGTTAGTACCTTACATTACTAACATCAAATAGATTGGTACACTTGCATTTAATTTTTTCTATGGTTATCTAGTGGTTAATGGTTTAGAGGTAGTTGTACTCACCTCCTTATATGTAATGATTTGATCAATAAAAAAGTTACAATCTAAATATACAAAATGTCTATGATCTTAGGCATTGGTAGGGTCAACAATCACTTTTGTAATAACTTCAAGTGGGAAATCTAGTGCATGAGCATGTGTCATAGGTTTAAAGGGTATAGGTTCATCAAGCATATCTGTACTCACCAATTTTTTTAGGAACTCAATGAATTCCACACCTGCCAAGTGTCAAGCTTGGTCATCACTTCATTATACCTCTCATATTTACATTAAAATTTAAAAGAGATCCTTCCCATTCCCTTCTCATTCACTATGGGTCCTCTTAGCACTTCCAAGTTCCATATCCTCCATCAGTCAACACCATCTCTTATTATAGGCTTGTCTTTTGAGCTCTCAAGTGTCAATTGGCTCATCCCCTTCCATCATGTCTCACCTATGCATCCCCCTCTTCCCATTTCTACATATCATATGCAAAAGGATTTTATCCTTACATCACCAAAGTTTCAAAACTATAATCAACCATTCACTTTTTGAGCTCTATGCCAAAATCTTCCATGAACATGACTCTAAGGTCATGTAAGAACTATTACTTCACTTCCTTAGGGCATGAATACATTGATACTATGAACTCAAGCACGTAGCTATTTAGAGATCTTTGCCACCATTTATCCACCACTCTAATCTAGGTAACATCCAAGATCCCAATCCTCTATAGGTTCTCCTTTGTCCACTCATAGCACCATCCATAGCTTCTTCTATGGGTTGAATTAAAGCCAACCACTTGTATACATGCTTAGATAAATCATGTAAAAGACCTCATATAAAGCATCATACAGTTTATCCCAAACCCATTTTCTTGGTTTTTATCCTTTTCAAGTTGGATGCTTCTATACAAAACTATTTTTGAGATAAAATTGATACATTATTTTTTCATACCATTGTATAAAAAAATTAACACAGGTCCTAGTAATGAAACCAAAATGTTGTAAAAAATATATATAAGGGATTATTTGAAAATAAGTTGAACCATAAAATAACTCTTTTGGTGCTTAACATTTAAACACTCAATTTTACCAACATTAATTCACATAAGGCACAAGTCATATGTGCTTACCTGAAGTGCCACTAAGAAGGAACTAGGGCACATATTGGGCTAGTTATGCCATTGTTCAAGGATTTAAAAAAGGGGGAAGGCTAAAAAAATATAATTTTAAGTTGGTTGAGGGGTAAACCCATAGGTACATGCCTAATTTAGTGTAAAATTGAGTTCATATAGGTGTTGAGTGGGTCATAAGGCTAATTTGATTCAATTTATTCTCCATACTTAATATATGTAAATTAAATATGGGGTGGGTTCACAGGCACAAATATATACTCATTTTACATATATGATGATGATTACATTAGGAAAATATAAAGACTCGATTAAAATGTAAAAAAATGACATGTGAACTTCATATCAACATAATTAATCAAAATGTTACATAACAAAAACACTTACATCCCATCAAAATATAACCAGACATGCAAATCAAGATAAACCAAGATGTATTTCAAAGCAACACCATTTATCTTTATCCAGAGTCCATAATAAGATTTTACATTAAAAACATGCTATCCATAACCTAGTGGTTCATAGGTGAACTTGGGCACATATAATTGGAGCCAAGGTGGCTTCCATTCTAAGTTTAATACTAAATATAAATAAAGGTAACATTAATGGCCACTAGAGTAGAATATATAAGGTGTTCTTCTAAAATCATTTCTCTAGAGATTCATTGTTATTCTTTGTCTCCCCTTCATTCTCTAGCTCAAGCTCTTTGTATAGGCCTTTAAGAGCATCTTTGCTAGGGTGGAATCCACATGTTGAGCACTAAGGTGGAGCTATATCATCATAACTACCAATTCCATGATCTCATGGTTTTTGTGCTCCACTTACCACATTTCATCAGACCTTCACTGATGTCATAAATATCCAGGAGACAGTTAGCCATCGACCAACTAGTGCATGATTTACACTACATCCTCTAGCTAGATATCAAAACCATTAGGCTAACCTCTTTCTAAAATATTTAGATGTGCTGAGGTGGATATGAATTGGCATGAAAACTCCATTAAACTAGAGTTAAGTGCTTAACATCAATCCCTATTCTTCCCTACTTTTGCATACTAAAATCTACAGTATCCCTAAGCTTATATTTTATTGATTTAAAATCTCAAGCACACTCAAGGAACTCAAGGCCACTATCATAATATCATAATTTACACTTTCAACAAAATTTAGGTGGGGATAACTACATCAAGCTTGATCCCTCCTCATAGTGTTGGTATGTAGGAAACTCTCTTCATAGAAAGGTGTTGAGTATGCTAGCCTATCTTACTAACAAACATATTTTTTAGCTCAAACCCTACTTACAAGGAAGATTAGGGTTTAAATTATAAATCATTCATTATAGGCATAATACAAAGTTATATAATTTTTGCACATAAGAACAAATCCCAAAAATATAAACACATGTGCACTCAAAACTTTGGGATAGTCTTGCATCAAGGACATTAACACCAATATCAAGACACTAGAGCCACATTTCATTAATATCCAAATGTAGAACTACTAACTAGGATGGGTTCTAACATATTGATCTAGTTGGTGACACTAAGACCAGCTTACATCTCATTTTCTATAATTTAGATAATCTATATCAGGTGTTTTCCATTTAAGTTTATATTTTCATTACTTATTAATATTTTTAGAAAATTTAAATCTAGTCAATTCTATAGAAAATAATTGGCTATTTTATGCATATTATTTCCCTAATTTAGTCTAATTATCCCTTTAATCAAACATAATATTTACATAATCTAAACCCTAAAAGGTTAAAATATTTGGTGAACCTGACTTACTTAGATCATTGTTCAAACCCTAACCCTATATGATCTTAGGGTTTGTATCCTTTTTGTGTCTATGCTCAGATTTTAGTTCCAAAATTTTAGATTTGTTTAAATATTTATTTTTTTCAATCTTTCTTAGGGTAAAATTATTCAAAGGTTCAAAATATAAAACAAATTATTTTCCTACTTCCTAAACTACAATAGTAGAATTCAAAAACTGATTTGATGAGACTGATAAGAAACAATTACAAGATTTTATGTCCAAACATGTAGATATACAAGATGACATCATCATTATTATTCAAGAACCATAAAAATCAAAAAATGGTCAATATTTAACTCCCCTAGATAATAGAATTATCACACCTATAGTGGGTCCAAAATAGCTAACATAACATACATTTGTAACTCAACAACCTTCAATGATAACTACACCTCTTGTGGCTAGTTCCTCCACTCTAGATTTATAATCCTTTATGCACGAGGTTCATACTCTATAGGCTAAGGTATTACATATTTATAAGGGAGACACTAGGCCATCACATGCCAGAGATTCTAATGTTCTCCTACATACACCTTTTTCACATCACATAGCAGTAACTCCCTTACCATCTAGATTCATGAAATTTAATATTACATTATATGATGGCAAGGGTGACCAAGATCACCATATCTGAGACTTTCATGTGCATGCTTGGACTATGTGTCTAATGATTGGCTCCTCACAAATTTATTTTCACACATTTTAAAGGATTATAACCTATAGTCATTTTATAACTTATCAAATCAATCTATCACAACATTTAATCCTTTGACAGGCATGCTTTTAGCACACTTATCCATCAATATCAATGACAATATCTCATATGCTCAAGATGCACATTTGAAAAAAATTAAATTAACCTATTGTAGAATACATATTATGATTCAAGACTATGTTATCTAAATTGACTAGCCCCATGGTAGACAAATATCTTTAGGGCATCTTCAAATAGAGTCTTTTATCAACATTACATGAAGCTATATTGTTTAAGAAGTTTCAAACATTCATAGATTTGTGCCACACAATAAAAGAGAGGTCAAACTTATATCAATGGGAAAATTAAAATGTACCAATGGATCATAATAAACTACTAAGTGTTTAAATAAGCCTCCATACAAAGTAAGGGATAATGAGAATAAGAGTGATCAAAAGGCCATAGTTAACACAACTTCTGAGCCATCTCCTCATTTGATTTTATCCACACTTTGGTGCCAAATATTCACTAATATTATATAATCACCAACATAGGTTTTATAGTAGTTATTAGAATGAAATCTCACAAATATCCCTCCCATTAAGTAGGTTGATAAAACATGGCCTCTTCCAAAAATATATGATTCTAACACATTCTATGAGTATCACAAGGTACCAGGACATACAATAAATAAATGCATAAACCTAAAAAATAAGATATAGGGTTTTATTGAGGCTAACATTATTGATGTGGGAACACCCAAATAGGCATAAAAATACAAAAAATGGAAGCTAAGGAATTACATATATTCTCACATCTATTTTAAATCACATAGTGGATGAGGCAAGTAACACTTCAAGTATTCACTACACATATCAAGCACATCCACCACCATATTCCAATCATAGTGTTATAGAGGAGGCACACCCATTACATAATATCATTGGTATGTACCATACTATAGTTTCATCTTGACCACTCATCACCTTCTTAGACCAAGAGATTGTTAATGATGATAAAGATTTACATGCACTCTTTATATGAGCATACATAGATCATCATCCTGTCCATAGTGTTATGGTTGACAATGGATAAAGAATTAACATGTGCACTATGGAAATTTTACATTATTTGGGATTTTCATATTAGGATATATTCACCATAGACATAATTATTATTGGTTTCATTGGTCATTTTTAGAGCTCCATTGAGGAGTTTGTGTTTCTATTACAAGTTAGACTAGCACATATATCCACTCAGTTCTTAGTAGTACCTAGTGTAGGCACATTTGATATGTTATTAGGTAGGATATGGATATAATATATATGATCCATCCCTTACATATACACAAATTCACTAGACACATACACATAAATTAGGTGGTCATTAAGGTTCTTTCATTTGAGTATCCTCTACCTATTCCATAGGTAGTTACATCATAGTCACCAATTATAATTACAACATAGTTACTAGATATATCATAGTCATTAGTTACAACTCATAGCATAGTTACTATTGATACATCAAATATTTAAGTATATCCATCAGTGTAGCTGAGGTATACTCCTATAGTATCTACATGTATACATACTATCCCATAGAGACCATTATTAGAGAAACCCTGATGTCAAAGATATGTCACTTATTCTAGAGGGCCTTCCTCCACTCACTTTTTTCTAAGATTAACATCATTGATTTTTCAATTGTATCATCATAGGACACCTATGTTACTTATTGTATCTTCTACCATATGGGTTTTTAATACCCCTATAGTTTACAAGACACCATAGTCAGTGCCATAGATTCCTAGCACCACTACATAGGTAAAGACAAATGTAGATATAGATACATATCATTTAGTATAAAATATTATGGGATCACAATTTCTATTTCACATAGAATTCATTATAATAATCCCATTATTTGACATAGGTCATAGTGATAATGAGTTTCCCATGAAACTCATAAGTTGTTTCTCTCTTCTTATAAATACTTTCTTTCTCTCTTAATCTTTGTACATATTTAATTTTCATATTTATTTTACATAGCTTATTTCTAAAAAATTAAAAATAAATAAAATATTTCAAAAAAATAAAAGCATTTAAATAATTACTTAGAAAACACAAAATTTATAGATTATATGTAGTGTTATGTTCATTGTTAGCTAAAATTGGCTACCATAGGTGAGACTAGTTCAAAATTTGTCTAGTTACACCATTTCCCTTCCAAATGAACTCTCAAATGAACTTTTACAATATATTTTAACAAATTTTAATTTTGTTTTGACAAGATAGAGGTAATCATTCATTTCGTTCTTGTGATTGCCTAGTCACTTCATGATATGTTTCAAGTTGTTCAATGGTGCTAAGAGTTTAGAGGGGAATACTGAGTCATCTAACACATGTCAAATTCATTTAATGTATTTTTTGGTCTGTACAAGTTCCCAAAATATGTTAAATAATCTTTTTTAACATTACAACCTTTTGAAGTGTTTTATTGATTCATTTTGTAATGTTCCAAGAAGTAATATTGTAATAAATGGTAAGTGTACAATAGAGGGAAGTTGTTGGAAATTCATTAAAAATATGTATAGGCATGTGAAATCACTATAAACACTTATTTCATTAATTTAATTAGGCTTTCAATTAGAATATGATAGTTCTCATGGTAAAATAAGGGTTTTTTAAAGGGTGGTTATAGGTTTTTAGAGTGAAATTCACTTCCAAACACTCTCATAGATTCATCCATCCTCCCAAAATCTAAATCCATGAATTTGAGTGAGTTTTATTTCTAAACATAGAAAAAATGTACTCCTTTACCCTATAGATATCCTTGATAGCCTAAAAATATTGATAATATTAGGATTATAGATATCCTTGTGTGTGTGTGTGTGTGTGTGTTTAGAGAGAGAGAGAGAGAGAGAGAGAGAGAGAGAGAGAGAGAGAGAGAGAGAGAGAGAGAGAGAGAGAGAGAGAGAGAGAGAGAGAGAGAGAGAGAGAGAGAGAGAGAGAGAGAGAGAGAGAGAGAGAGAGAGAGAGAATATAATTTATTGGGAATAGTGGGGGGTACTTATAATTTCCAATTTATGGCATTGGTTTTGTGTTCAAGCCCCTTAACTATATGAATAATCATTAAGAAGATATGGGTGCAAGTGGGAGATTTAAAACCTCACCAGGGTCAGTTTTATTCAAATTAAGAATTTTGAAGCTCAATGACTGAATGAAGATGATTGTGTATGGTCATTAAATACCCTGTTTACCCTCTCTCACCATCCTCAAACATTTTTTTGGCATGTGTAGGTCTGGATGAAGAAAAAATTCTAGTTTGAGTGAATTGCATACAAGTTTAAGAAGATCTAGGTCAAGATAGATATTATTGAAGCCATAAATTGGTGAAATAAATGTTTTAAATGTACTATAAACTCTAATTCAGTCCTAATTAACTCTAAAACTATTATTTTATCATCCTAAAAATTTAAATCATCATTCAAAGAGTTAAATCAATCATAAGTTAAAGAATGAGGTATAGAGCCTAGTGAGCACTTACAAACATGTAAGTTAGGATAAATCAAACATGGTTTATGATGGATCATGAGGTATGTAATACCTCATGATAATTTTTTATTAAAATTTAAATGTTATGATTATCATAGATAACCCTAATGGTCAAAAACCTCAATACACACCTATAGGTCATTGTCAAGAAAGTGAGCTTCAAAGGGCAAGTTTGTATATGAAGGATGAGTTATGAAGGTTAAAAGAGGTGTAGATAGCATGTATAGGTCATAATATTTTTAAAATATCCTTTATATAATAATAAATCATGTTTCATCAACTTCCTTTAAATAATATATATCTAAGCCTATGGAGGACCAAGAAGAATAGTTTGTGAAATAGATATAAAGATTATGAGCGTGTCTTGTGAGCATTCAACTCAATTTAAATCTTGTGTATTTTATAGATAAGACATATATATAGTAAAACACATTATCCACTAGTATAAATTATGATTCACATATAATCAAAAGTGATAATCATAAGCAAAATGAGTTTTGGGCCTAATGTAAACCCATAGGCCTATTATAGGCCCAAGTAAAGAAGACCAATGTGTAGTGTTGGATGGAAGATAATATAAATTTGAAAAAAAACAAAATAATTATTGGGACATTAGGGATTATATACTAACTTAGGATACCCTATTCTCAAATCCAACATACAAAGAGCTCAAACTGCCACCTACAAGCTTGTTAGAAGGTAGATTGCAAAAGGTCATGTGGTGATGAGTTTTGAGGAACCAAGATAGTGTAGATAAGATATGAGAAACATGAATAAATTTCCCATCACTTTAAAAATATCACCAAACTTTCAAGAGTTTAAATGGACAAGGTAAACCCCAAAATTTTAGTCATAGAGGCCTAATGCTGACCTACATGCTTGTCAAGTCAAAATGGAAAGGATGCCTAATTGTGATGAAGGGAATAAATTTGAGAAGGTTGTATATATTTTAATATAATTAGGATACATACTATAACATAAATAAATATCAACAAATAACAATGTGAAGAGATCCCATCTCCAAACCTGCAATCAAGAGGCCTAAAACACCATGTATATACTTGCGTAGGAAAAATGCAATAGAAATATGATTTATTGTTTGGTATTATGAAGTGGTTAGAGTTGAAAATATGAATAAACTTAATTTAAATAGGTAAAAATTATATTTAAAGGATTTTAAGGTGATTTAAAGTAATAAAGGAAGTCAAGAATCCTATTTAGACCTAGTGGGCCTAAATCTACACACATAAGCTTGTGTGGAAAAGTGTGAATAAATTTTATTTATTGAAGGTGAAAAGGAAGAATATATAATTTAAGGTCATAATGACTCAAATGAAACATTTTATTTAATTTTTAAATCTTTTTATGGTGATGAAAAGGACAAATAGTGGCCATTAGGGTTATTAGCACTAAATTTCCCTTAAACCTTAGTAATAGCATTTTAAAGGTGGTAGTGGAATTGATGGATATATTAGAGTAGATAACCATTGTAAGCCCAAATATGAATATGAGAAGACACCAAAGAGGGATTTAGAGCCAAACCAAGCATTGTTTCACCTTGTTATTCAAAATCACTCTTCTTGAGCTCTTAAGCAAGGTTAAATATTCAAAAGTGGCCACCTTCATCATGTGGGAAGTACAACCAAAATATGCATGGGACCTTGAGATTATTGGGGAAGGAAGAAGAGGTTTTTTACTATATATTCTTACTAGTTGTTCTTGGGTTAGGTCCCTAAACTTTATTAATCATCTTTGAGACCTTAAACACTCCTAAACACTACTTAAACCCTTTAAAGGGATGTGATGGAGGAGATTGAGCTCTTAAGCACTACTAATGGATTTAAATAACCTAGAAAACTATTGTATGATCATTACACACATCTAGGCACATAGAAAAGTTACATTTTTGGCACCTGTGATGCACTTTTATATAGAATTTGGCCTAAAAGATTACTATTGTAAGCTTAAAAAGGTATTTTTCGAGGAATTTGATACACATTAACTGAGTATAGACCTAGTATAGTATGTTGGAGTCATATATGACCTAGAGAATGTAGGTTAAGATGTTTCTAAGACCTCATGAATAAATCTTACAATTATTTCAATACTATTTGGATATCTTGAGATACATGTTGACCAATTTTAACTCTCATGTTAAAAAGGTCAACCCCTTATAAATTGAAATTTTCATATGGTGATTAAAACATATGTGTGGAATTAAAAATGTCTTTTTATAGTCCTGAATGGTCTTCATGTGGTTATACTTATACTTGTTTAGCTTTGCCTAAGGTTTAGTCTCATATGACTTGTCTAATCTTAGGAGTCATTTATACGGCCTTGGTGTTTTACAGTATAGAAAAAGTTGTGACATGGTTTAGAGTCAATATAAATGGGTTTTGATGAGTATTTAAAGTCATATTATCATGTGTTAACACTTTATTATGTCCTTATGTGCTATATTATCATTTTGGTCACCTTTTGGCCTATTTGGAGGAGTTGTACATACCTTTTTAAAATTTAAACATTTCAATAATGTTATACAATGTAATTGATGCCAAATAATGTCTAGGAATGGTAAGATACTAACAAACATGTAGGTTCAATGCCTAAAATGAGCAAAATACCATTTTACAAGCATTTTTTTGACACTTGTATGGTCTTAGAAGATCATTTATTAGTTAAAACTAATTTTTAAATGTTTATTGGGATCCATAAAATCATTTTAAGTCTTTGGAACAAATTTTAGGTTGTACAGATGCTTCAAACATTATCTCTCATCCATCACTACCTTTACAAGCTTATAAAGGCAAAATTGAAGTGGATTATACAATCGGGAAAGATAGAGTTAGGAGATGAATTTTATTCCATTATTAGGGGTCATAATAAGATTTAAATTATTATCATTAGTTTTCATATTCATGGCCCATTATTTATGAATACTTGCTAAGAGTGATAGTAGTTCATGATGCATTATCTATCCAAGCAAGGTCTAATTTTTCATTTGTCTCTCCACTTTAGAATTTGGTGAATAAGAATGGTTTTTATGGATGTTTTTAGAGGTAAAATATATACTTTTCATGGTGGTTTAATTATCTAACTCAC
The DNA here is from genome assembly GCA_037957365.1 of Torreya grandis. Classification (NCBI taxonomy): domain Eukaryota; kingdom Viridiplantae; phylum Streptophyta; class Pinopsida; order Cupressales; family Taxaceae; genus Torreya; species Torreya grandis. Next base: position 3,085,240 of record JARHVA010000635.1, on the reverse strand, counting down.
CTCCATGAAGTCTCTTCAATAGGAGGAAAAGTGTCTCAAGTATAAGATGTTTAGTCATTCTTACTACAAGTTTTGTGATTTATTTTAGTTGTTGTCACTCCTAGATGTTCCCAAATGCTTCATAATTCATGGAGTATCCCTCAAATTCATATATTTCATGTGCTAATTCATTGATATGTGATGATTTTCCATAATCTTTAAGTATTTAGTCTTTAGAGACATTGCCAATGTATGAATAGTCATGTACACATTTGATTGCTAAATTTGGTTTAAGTATTAATGAAAAATCATAGTATAAGGTCCTAAGAAAAAAATTTACCATCAAAATAACAAATAAATTGTGATAGAATATAATTATCAATGCACAAACATTGCATATAAATTGACTGTACATACAGTCTATACAAGTATTTCAAAGATCAAGATGGTGTAATTCTTGGTTAGAATCTCTAATATATATTGAGAGAGTGCCAAAGAAGAGGGATAAGGTTGATAATGTCAAAGTGTTGACAGTGTCTTAATAATTCAAGAAGTTGATTCTCATAGCCTATGTAAGCAAATAGATACCTATGGGCCTTAAGCATGAAGGTCCTCCTTGCAGACTTAAACCAATTAAAAAAAGAAAAATCAAAATAAGAATCATAAATCAATCCAAAATTCTAAGGATTCAAGAAGATTGTCTCTCAATAAGTAGACCTACAGGTAGAAGTAGACTTATAGTTAGGGTTTAAAATAAGCAAGTTAATGGTTTGAGATAAGAACCATGTTGAATGTTTTGAACTTGTAATAGGTTCTACTATCTATAGTATTAAGTGGCACCATAAATCAATTCAAGTTGAAAATTAGATACTCAAAACTCTCCAAGAGATTACTACCTATAACCAAACCTAAATGGATAAGGATAGATAATGATGGAGTTTTGAATTCTTATAAGTAAGTTGAGTGGATTTCAAATCATAAATATTCTAAGTTGATATAAATATTGATCTAATATTTTATTGTTAATACAATAAAATACAAGTTAAACATAAAACACCCTATACACAATCCTCATCACCTACAAGACTGCCTAGTTTAGGTGATAAAGTATCTTCAGTGACACAAAAGATGAAGGGTCTACTAAGGGATGTAATTAAATTTTTTATAAAAGGGTAAATTTACCTTAGTTTATCCAAATGAGGAATTGGTTTCATACAATAACATCTCATGAGGAAATCTTAGAAGGCCTAGATGAGCTCAAGAGATTCTTTTCACACATCAAGCCTAAAGGTAACATCTCAAAATTTGGAGGATTTTTATAGACTAATTTGCATTTATGTTAGATAGGTCTTCAGTGCACATAGGGTCTTGATCAATTTACTCAAAACTTTAAGTGTCAAATGTACAAAAAAAAGTCATAAAATCTTACAATCACAACTTAAATCTAGTCATGAGGAAAATAAGACAAGTCTAGGGTTATCAAGGTATATTTGACTTCATTTAGATGTTTAATAGTTATAAAGTCCTTAGGAAACATAAAGGAATGTGAAACACAACTATTGAGAATAGAATAACACTTATAAGGGTTCCTAAACTTTATGACCTTGTATACTATAAATTAATGGCATTATTTTATAGGTTGGTGGCCTAACCTTTATGAACTATTGCTAAGAATCTAAACCTCTCAAAACCTTTCTTAAACCTTAATATAAACCCTATGGAGGAGATATTGAATAAAATGCATCCAAATGCATTGAATATTCATATTTGATATCTGGAACATTTTTAAACACTCTTTTAAGGTCCTAATCACCTAATCATTCCATACTATCACCTATATAAAAGAGATAAATGTTACATTTTTTTAGTTTTCTAAAGAGAAATAAGGTGTAAAGATGGGTGAGTGTATGGAAACCATTATGGAGGATATATGAATATGTTGTTCAACCTATAATACCTTAAAATTGATTTTTATTATCCATGAAATCACCTTTATAGGTCTATGTGTTGAAGATAGTCTTGATGGGCTAATGTGAAGTAAGGTGGCCATCCAAATGAGAAATAAATAATAAGTTTGAATTAACCTAAGGTATTCATGATAGAATAGAGGGAAAATGGAATTCAAAAACATGTTTATCACCTATTAAATGAGTTTCCTTGAATGCATATGGCCATTCAACTTATAAGTGTCAATCAACTTGGCCTAGTTTTTTATTTGACATGCTTGATCAATTATGGAGAACCTCATGATATGTAAGTAAGAGTATGAAAGTAGGTGGTCAAGAGATATATTAGTTCAAGGAGGGTTTTTAAGAATTATTCAAACATAATTTATATCTATCAGGCTAGAGGAAAGGTTTCAAGAGTTTTTTAGGTAGTTTCAAACTATTTGTTAACTCCCCAATCAAGAAAGTGTCTTTTAGCATAGAGAGAGTAAGTAGGTGTCAAGCTGAGATGTCAAACATGAAGGAAGGTGTCAAGATTATCATGATAGTTTTATAAGTGTTTAAAAAATGTAACTCTATTGTGTTGAGGTGGCAGGTCTCCAAAACTTCAAAGATGCTTAATGAGTACTTTCTCCTCTCATCTTCACCAACCTCATGGAGTTACTTGAAGAGCATATTAACACTTGTCTTAAGGGAGTTTTATGTGATTATATTTCTATTTATTTAAGAGGTTAACTAATTTTATGTTGATTAAAAATTCATCATTTCTCTCTCTTACATCCATATCTCTCTATCTCTTCATAATTCTTTATATGAGTAGTTATTTTTGGCCTTGTAATTGATCCTCACATTGGTTATGGTGAATCCATATCATAATTGATTCTTATAATTGTCTATTGAAATGAATTCAAGATAGATATTTTGTCTCCTTCTTGCAAAAAATGAATTTGAGTATGGTGTATTGATGAATTCTTAGTGATAGTATTCTATTCTTTGCATTTGTCCTTAATATTCACGCATTATGCAAGTTGTGCATCTCATAAGTCATATAAAGTGTTTTAATTAGTTTTATTAGTTAGGGGACTAATAAATCATTAGTTTTTATACTATCACCTCTTAGTTAATCATATTATTACCTTTAAAATCTCTCCAACCTTCATATTAAAACACTAGCTTGATTAGGACTATTTTGGAGTAACATAGTTAGATTGTAGTCTAATGTTTCATAGTGCATCTGCAACAAGATAAGGACTTCTTGTTTTATACATCACCTTCAAATTACATTTCTAATTTTAGTATTCATTTCTTCCTTTTACATGTCAAGTAAATAGTGTATTTGGTTAGTTTAGGTGTTTTAATTTGGGAGATATCCCAAAATATATAGGTTTGACCCACTTGAATGTAAACCATAACCTAGGGTCAATCCCATTGCATAGATCAAGTTGAAAGGGCTTGAATCACCCTCTCATAGGGTTAAAATTTGACCTATAATAGTTCTAGCATGACTAGTAGGACCCAAAAGAAAAGAGGTTATCCAAGAAAGATGTTGGTCTTGGCACTATTGTATTAGTAAAAACCTTCTTCATGAAACATTTTACAACTCCAAAAGGTTTTGAACTCCTAGTTATTGACTAGTGATCAATATTTCATGCCAATTATGATTACAAGTTTAAAAGTGAAAGGTATTCCCTTTGATTTTATTAAATTGCCTTTACATTCATATAAAATAAAGAGTTTTCCTCATAGTATCCCATACACCAAGTCCCCTAGAAGGAGGTTATTTATTACATATTATCGAAGTTCTCCTAAAGCTGATAACATGGCTATAAATTTGCATTTTGTTACCTTAAATGGTGATTCTCCTTTGAATCTTCAATAATATGATGATATACCCATGTCTTCCCTCAATAGTGTACCTTATTTCAATGTATAAACCTCTCTTACTCTAATTAAACACATCAGAGACTTGAATTTTTTTTGTAACATCCAAAACATCACACAAGAGAATGTGGCAATCAGGTTGTTAGCAATTAGTTTCAAAGTCAAAGTTTTAGATTGGTATAGGATCCTAACTCCTAAATCAATTAACTCATGGGATGATTTAAGAGAGAAATTAAGCAAGTGATTTGAAGATAAAAGTAACCATTTGTCCTTGGATGAAAAAATGACTAACATAAAGAGATCCCCTAAAGAATTAATGTTATATTTAAATGTTAGGTTCTAAAAAACATGGGATAAAATCCCAATTATTGTAAGAATTGTTATGGAATTAAATTTAAACCTTGTTGCAAAGTTATCTAGGCTCCCCCACTCCCAACCATAATTTTAGAGTAACCTTACGCTATGGGTATCCTATAGTGAGGTTAAACCTTTGGAGAAGGTTGGCTCATTGAGCATGGTTATTGATGTAAAAGAGAGTATGTGGTATTAGTGCATTAATGACAAAGTGATCAAATTTATGGTTTATAGAGTGTGTGACTTAGTGAGGAAATTTATGGATGATATTCTTGGTATGAACATGTTTTAAAGACTCTATAAGGTGTTATGAGTTCTTAGAGTGATTATGGAAGTGAATGGAATTCATCAGAATAGTCATTTGAGTGTTTAGGATCAAGTAGTCATCTTGATAGATAAAGTTGAGTAAGTAATTTCATGATGTCATATTTCACACATGTGAAGTTTTCAAGAGCATATTGATAAATGTATGGATTTTCCTATGAAAACTGATCATGTGGTTCAAATTTTAGGTCATGAGGTTGAGCATAGAAAAAGTTATTAAGGTACAAAGTTGGCTTCTCAAGAAGAGTTCACTAAGTTCCCATACTTAGACAAATTTTTGATATCAAAGATCTATGATGAGAATTTAATAAAATCACATATCTAATAATGAGAAATTAATATGACTAGATAAGGATCCAATGGTGTATTTCAAATTAAAATAGTCAAAATTACATGTGTTAGTGACATGTGTCACAATCATGGAGTTTGAGTAGAATATCTAATGGTGAGCATGAAACATATCAGATAGAGATCAATGGTGAGCTTGTGATTATGAAAATTGTGATCCAATAGAGCATATTGAATCAAATATTCAAGATTTCATCTAGGGCTACCAAGTGTCATAAATATATTGGATTCAAACATTCAATGTGCCTAGAAGGCACATGAGGTTGCCAAATGTCATAAGTTCATTGGGAGACTAATTGTAGCGTACATAGAGGGAATGCAAAGCTATCAAGTGGCACAATTGTGTAAGTATATAAGATCAATGGTGAGCATTGCAAGGTAAAGTCTAAGATACTTCTGAGGATAAAAATGCTGCATATTTGTCTAGAGTTACCAGGGAGCATGAGATGATGACAAAGTGTGTGATGTTTAGTGTTTGAATAGTGACCTTTAGAATTTGAATATTTAGACTAACGAGGGAAAATAAATATGTAGTTTTTAAGCTATATCTTTTGATTTAGGATGAATTTCATGGTGGTATAAAAAGTAAAGTTAAAGATAACTTCAAGGCACATCCATAAAAGTTTATTACAAGGTTTGAATGTTTTTAAATTTGTATATATGGCGATTTAAATTTGAATATTTGTTCATTTATGGTGTTAATATGTACAAAATTTTGTTTAAGAAATTTATGCTTTAGCAAAAGATTGTTTTAGTGGGAGTAATTAGTTGAATATGTCTTAGAGGTCATATGGAGTGGACCTAAGTATTTGAGAGTGATCTTATGTTATTAATTTATTTGATAAGTGTTAAATGTGTGTATAGGTTTCTATAAGACCTATAAGGGATACTAAGGCCTAATTGAAAGGCATAGTTGCTTAAGTGTGACCCACAAATACTATGAACAACTTGAGATAATGAATTTGAGATATGTATTAGCATGATAGATGTATTAAGGGTTAAGTTTAGTACTATGGCTGATCTATAAGTTGATATTCATGAAGACTCTATAAAGAGTGGAGACCAAGGAAATGTTTTATAGACTTGATTTTGGAAGTATTGAGAGAGTAGAAGATAGAGATGAGGAAAGAGATCAGAGATAGTGTGCTTAGTAGATGGACTAAAGTATAGAGTAAATTGAGGATAAGTGAAGAATCTTAGAGTGATCTAAAAGGGATGTTTGGATGCATTGCTTGTATAAAAAAATTTGAGTGTGTGTAGATGAAAGAGAGGTGTTATACGTTATTTTTCCAATGAGATTGAAAGGCAATCAGAGTTATAAAATTGTTGATTTCATAGGTGTTGTGTGGGTGCTCAACGTCTAGAACAAGTGGGTGTTTGTTCATAATTAGGGGTGGGTGATCCTTATGAAGTGGTTATTTATCTAAAAGGTCTCATGTTTTTTATCATCTTATAGGACAATTAGTCCATGTGTTTGAAAGTTTGAGAGTGGGTTTTATTCCCCAAGAGAGTTTCCCACATAAATCTTGTGTTGTGTCTGATCTTGCATCATATTTCTTATTCATTATTATGAACATATTTTATGCTTTATAAATGCTTGTGGTAATTTATTAAGAGTTTTAAAGGATTACATTTAAATTTTGAAATATCTTACATCACTGATTCATCCCTCCTCTCAGTGATTTTACCTCTAACACACCTTATTCTTGGTAGATCACCTAAACTACTATTTATACTTGGAAAAGGGATATAAATGGGGGTATAGGGTAACTAAGATAGATAAAATGGTGATGCACCAAATTTAAAGGATAATCACATAATCTTTAAACTAATACTAATTTAGCATAAGATAACATTTTCTCACACAATCTCATAAACTAACTAAATTGCATAAGTATTTCATAAACTAGGCTCACTAAGCAATGAATGAGGCAAAGAAGAATTCAAGGAGTCACACCAAACATCCATTAATGGTAGAAATAACAAAATTTTAGACCTTAAAATAGATTTAAAAACACCTTAAAAGAGGAAATAAATAAGGGAAATGAACATGGAAGAAAATTTCTTCATAAATCCATCATGCACAAGCTTACTAAACACAAGTTAAAGGTAAGAGATAGATGAAAAATTATATTATTTATTCAAGAGGTAGTTCTTAAAAAAATTGGCAATGTTTTTTGCCTTGTCAAATGTGAGTCCCTTTTTACATGGGGGAGAAATGGGAGATATAGGGGAAAAAGGGAAAGATAAAGAAGAAACAAGCAAATAGAATTCAATAAATGAGCTACAACCACCCTCCATGAATTCTTACCCATATTTGGGTTAATTAGGACTAATGCTTTCTCAACAAACTACCCTTCATTATCTCTAATGTTCTTCAAGCCTTTTCATTGGATGAGAAACACACTAGAAGATAGAAAGTTAAGGATGATGGTGTCAAGATATACTAAGAAGGAAGACTCTTCAAAGACTCTAAAAATATATTGAATGATCCAATTGCACTCTCTAACCACCAAATCTCTCCTTTATACTTCTACACCACTCTCCAGTTGTTCTTCTAGAAGATGCTTGGGTACAAGTTGATTGACTTAGCATAAAGTGCTTAACTAAACTTGGAGGTCATCTTTTATGTTTGCCTTTTAAGGTGTTCTTATATTTTCAACTTGACCTTGCTCCTCAAATCTATAATAAACTCCATGATACTTGCAAATTTCATAGACCCCATTTATGGAGGTAACAAAATTGAGCCACCTTCAACTATCTGCACTAAAAACTACATCCAAGGTCATTTGGTACACTAAAGACCACTTCTAGACCTTCCTAACTATAAGGCTTGATAGAGCTCAACGACTCTATATTTCCTTGGATAACTCATTACCAACTAAGGAAGTATGGGTTTAGGTTTTTGTGGATGTATATAGATGATATGAATATGTCAAAACAATATAAGACATTCCATATCATATTTATATCTTGATATGTTCTTTTCATTATTAGACAATTACTTTAACTCATTCATCTAGTGTCTCTTTTGATACTCCTCTCATAATCATAACTCTTCCCTTACTCAAAAACCTAAACATAGGCCCACTATAAATGAAAACCAATCCCATTTATTGGTTTTCATATAGTCATAATCTCAATGAGGATCTACCAGGATGCTTAGTCTCATTCTAATAGCTAGTAGCCCACTTTTGATCTCTATTAGGTTTAAATAGACCTATTCTACCCCTGAGCATTATGGAATCTAAGAACTCATTATACACATGGATCCCTTTCAAATATAAATGAACACAGTCATGAAACAACATTACAACCTTGAAAAAAAAAGGTCTTATAGGTTTTAAATATTCAAACTAGGGGTCTTAATTGAACTTTAATGATAGATTTTAAATTTGAAATATTTGCTCTAGCTCAATTTGAATCATATTTTGATCTCAGATTTATGCATTCACATGCTTGGGTCCAAAAAATACTTCAATATGTTATGTATACCTATGTGGAATTTCCTTAACATGTTTATCACATTTTTAAAGTATGACTGTTGTCACTTTAGATATGTGTCCTTATTTTGGACTTCTAGAACTTGATCAAATTTTCTCTGTCAATCTCCTTAGGAGTCTCTTGGCCTTGACTTTAAACATTGGTCATTGATCTTTGATCCAAGATTCCTATATTGTGACACTTGGTAGCCTTACGTGCCTTTTGTGTACCTTGTTACCTAGTTTTCATCTAGTTAATGCTCTTATACCACATGGTGGCCTTGCATGCAATTTAGGCTTATTGATTTTGTTGACTCAAATGTGTACCATCAATATTTGGTTTGCATGATAAAACATTCACCATTAGTCCACTAATTCACCATGATTGGGATACTTATTACCATCACATTTGATCTTAGAATCTATTGACCTATTAATCCTATGCTCATAATCAATTTTCATTTGCATGATTAAACATGTGCCATAGATATATCTTGACTTATTGACCTGATTGATCACTTGCATCCCATTGATTCTTAATCTAATAAAATTAGATTTTAACACTTAATAACCCTATATTTAATTTGTACCTTATTGATTATTTTTGAATCCAAATGGATATTTCTTATGGCTTTAATTTGACATCCCTAGCATGTCCCACACTACTAGATCATATTTGAAGGCTAATATCTTGAGATAAGAAACACACCAAAACACAATACTTATAGGGGATATTTATGGCATAGAATACATAATTTTTATGTAATCCTTTAAATTGAGTTGACTTCCCAAGTAAACTTATTAAATACACAACCAAATTGACCTATTCAATCTTGCATGATGTGCTAAGACAATCTAGTTCCTCTAGGATTGTGTTAGTCATCATTTGACCCATCAAGGCTGTAATGAATGTCTAAGACTTTTTGAAACCTCCATCATGTCCCTAAATTCTTTAACACCTTAGAAACTTGTTGGATCCTTCACTTGTAGCTCTAGATCAATTTCTCAAAATCACCAAAGTCACCTTAAAACTTTCTTAAAGTGTTTCAAAATATTTTAAGTGACATGTGGTCTTCTCCTTCCACCATTGGATCACATGCTTAACTAGAACTCTACTCAACTTATCACACTAGACTAGGACCTCCTAGAATATTGTATTACATCATCGATTCAAGACCACAAAGGGACTAATCATGAGGGTATAAGGATAATGAAGGGTTCAAGAGAGTAGTTTGATCCATCTAGGCAAAAGTTTCATATGTAGGACAATTTTGACCAAAATTTTGGGGGACCTCCTAGGATTGAATGCTTGTTATACAACATATTAGTTACCTTGTTCTATCCATTAGACATACGAGGTCATAATTATTTATTCTCAGATGATATGAAACTAGTACAAGGTTGTCCCTTTCCAAAAACCTCTCCTTGAAGTAATAAGGAAAATAAGAACAAAACTAACACTTTGTCCAAGGAACCTAAGGAAAGGAAACACACAACTAAAAATATGTTCACTATCCACTTAGAGGAAAACATGAAAAACTATACAAAAATTAAAATAAATACAATGGCTACAAACTCTTATAATAACAAGGATTTAAATGAATCCCATTAACTGGGATGGGTAATACCTCTCCATCTAGCTTGGTAAGCTAAAAAATCATTATGTTGTTTTCACCTATGGATCAAGTAAGGGCCATTCCATAAGCTCTCAAACTTGGTATGTTTGTCTATCTTGGCCTTATTTAAATCCCACTTGAGTACTAGATCCCATTATTTGCAGTCCCTTTCTATGTATTTATTATCAAAGGCTTTCTTGACTTGATCTTGGTGTGACTCTAGTGTATTCATTTCAAGGTCCCTTATTTATTCAAGCTCCATGAGCTCAACCATACTCATGATCATAGGTTCACTTTTCATCAACTCAAACTGATGGGTTACCTCCAAGGTAGGTAACTTAAGAGTGATGGGAAACTTGGCTTCCCTCCCATATATAAGGAGATATGGTGAGCTACCAATGGAAATATTGGGAGTCACTCTATCAACCCCTAAGGTTATCCTTAGCTTTGTGTGCCATACTCTTTTATTCTCTTCCATATTCCTCTTGATGATTCTTATCAAGTTTTTGTTTGTTGACTCTACCAGTCCATTACCTTAGGGGTTGTAATTTGAGGATGTACTAATGTAGATGCCTAGATGAAGTGCCCAATCACTTATCCTCATGCCAAAAAATGTTAAGATATTATCTATAATTATTTTTTGTAGTACACCAAACCTCATTATTATGCTATTATAGAAGTTCAACACTATTGTTTCATTAGCTTCTTTTAGGGAAATTACTTTCACCCACTTGGTGAAGTAGTTAGTAATAGTGATTACCCATTTGTGTCCTCCACGGGAAGGTGGATTGATCATACCTATAAATTCCAAACACCACTACATGAAGGGTTACTCCACCTAAATTGGATTGAGAGGAATGTTTACCAATCTTTGCCTATCTACAAAGACAACACACTTTTAACATTTTCTCACCCATGCATATACATCATTAAAAATGTTGGGTGAGTAATAACTAGTGATGAGACCAAAATATGGCTCATTATTAACATGAAATTTTCTTCATTTCATCTCTCTAAGGATATAATCTTATGAAAATCATAGACTTCTAGCTAAGTGTGCATGGAAAATAGATACTTTATCTCATTTATGTCAAGCCAAAGGTTCAATTACTATTTTTTCATTTGTACCTAACAAGTAGCATGTTTTAGTTTTGAAGAAAACATATGGGAAAGATGAAAGAAGTATAATTTTAGAGAAGCTCTAGTTTTGATCCTAGTCTTCGATAGCTACAGACATACTCAACCAAAGCTATGGACTCACCTAGTCAACATCCACAGACTTACTCAATATTTATCTATGGAATATATAGGTTCATTTATATGGAATATATAATCCTTATCTATAGATTCTATAGGTTTGAAGTCTGAGAAGTAAGAGATTCTGTAGATAGTCTAATAAAGGAAGAATTACTCTAGCTAGAATCACATCAGAGAAATAATCACTTCCTATTTTAAAGGATTAAATCTTGATATGATTTTTACATATTTGGACCATAAAATTAATATAGGGATTGTATAAATATTTCATGATGATAGTTGTACTTTCAAAGATTATACTTAATCTAAATCTCCTATCTTTAGGGCAAATAGATTGACTAGTAGTTCTATTTTTCTACATATTATTTTTAGTCCAAAGTATTAGCATAAATATGTAAGTATTTTTTCTTAAGAGGATAGATGATTAATATAGACACATTTTTAGTTTTAAACATATTGTAAATTTTCCAACTTTCATAATTTAATGAAATACTATTCCAGCTTGTAGTATTGAATAAACTTCATTCTTGACTCTACAAAGAGCAAGGGACCACCCTCCTTAGAATTAAAAATTTATATACATTATTTATATTTATGTTAAATTAATTATTCATTACTATATATCCAAAATATTTTAAATATTTGCATGCATTAGTAATTTAAATTCAAAATAGTTCTTTTATGTTCCAAAGTAAGCATCACTCAATCTTAGTGTTTCTTTTGATTTACTTCAAAGGAGCGAGTTAGCTTAGATTTATATTTATATTTGAGTGTTTAAATTTATAATCAAGTATGAATTATATTTATATTTAAATTTACAAGAAAGTGTGAAGTAGATTAAGTGTGCTTTAATTCCAAGTAAGGAATTGAATTAGTTAGAGTAATAGTTAATATTTTCTCTGAGCAAGTGTAAAAGAAATATTTTAAAAACATTTATTTATTTAGAAACCATTATAATAGAGTCACCAAACACACCCAAAAAATATCAATTTCTATATATACCATCATAAGCCTTGTTGCAAATAATTTTAGGCACTAGCCCAGCTTTGATAGACATCAATCTGAAGGATTGATTAAATGAAGAGTTAAATGACACTCATCATTTTTGGTGCCATTTTCAAGTAAATAAGGTGTTATTAAGGTAAATATTATTGATATGTATTAAAAAAAATAAAAAATTAATACAATTCCAAAAGTATCAATCAATTTATGTTCCAACCTAGAGATTCAAAATGACGATTTGTTCCTAGATTCCCTCCAAAAATAACAGGAAGTCTTTCAGCATCCTTTATTAAAAGTCCTTATTTTAAACATAGAGAGAGAAGTCCTTCACCATCTCTAGCTAAGAGTCTTGAATAATTTTTTGAATCACATCTTTAGGATTCTCCTAAAATCCTATTTGGAACTTGAACATTGCCACAATCAAGTCTTATAGGAAGAGTTCATCCAGACTCACTCAGAAGAAAAGACTATCTAGAGGATGTAAAAGATATAGAGGAAGAATTTGAATGCATTATAGATGAATAAATTTTTGAATAATTTGATCAAACTACTACCAATCATACAAACATCCTTTGGAAATCTGATCCTAACTTTGAAGAACCATCCAAAGAAGAAGACATGGCTAATAAAAAAGACTGACAAGTTACACAATTAAGGACTTTTTCCTTTCCTATTTTATAGATCCCCATGATAAAACTACCATGAAAAACATTTACACTACTAATTTTCCCAATTTATAGGTGAGATCCTCTAAAGACCCTGTTAAGGTGTGGAGCTAAAAGCTTCACCAAGTGAGCAGATTGCAAAGTTGTAGGTTTACACAGTCATCGGCATCAGTCAGGAGTGACCAATGTCAGTCAAGAGTAGACCAAGAGATGCTAGCATCAGTCAGGGATCATCTAACATCGGTCATAGGCAAACAAGTAGGAACTAACGTTAGTTATGTATGCATCCAGAAAGCTATTTCCGTGGACAGAACAGAGTGTTTACATGTTAGGATTAAGTGATAGTCTTAAGTCCGCATCTCTATTATTAGTAAGACTATTTAGAGCCCTTGATTAGGAGGTGCATCTAATGGTTGTAGTTGTATGCTCATGTTTCCTAATTATTATATAATAGGATAGATCTTCTTAGTTTATTGTAGTGTAGTGTTGAACAATACAGAATTGTATATGTGTATCAATCCAGGTTGTTGGATTTGATTGTAATTGAGAGAGAGAGCTCTTGAGGGAAAGAGATCTAGAGAGAGATCTGTACATCTGAGAGAGGTGTGGAAGAAAATAAGTTTCTTCAATTGTACTCCTTTTGTAAAGAGTTTAATACAAGTTTTCAAGGTGGTTTCTTGTATCTCTTATTGTTTGCTATTATATGATTCTAATTACTTATCTTTCTGGTTTAATTCTACATTTATTACTTTCATATTATAATCAACATTATTGGTTTCTCCCCAACAAGTGGTATTAAAGTGAGGTTGGATGTTCTCAGAGCGAGTTTGACTAACAGATGGTTCAGATCTGGTTAGTGTGTGTTGATTACAGGTTACTCATAGGGGTTTTTGTTTGAGTGGGAGTATAGCAATGGTAGAAGAAGGTAAGCTGATAATGGAGAAATTTAGGCATAGGATTAACACCACAAGGAGTACGGTGGGTAGTCTTCAAGATTGAGCTTGAAGAGGAATAAAAGCCAGGATGTAGATTAGACAATGTACTGGTATAGGTATAGGTGTAGCTGTTTATCTCCAAGTGGGAAATTGTTAGGTTGTGGAGCTAAAAGCTTCACCCAGATGCAAACAGGGGAAGAGGTTGCTGAGTATTAGTCACTGGCATCGACAGGACACAATTGATGTCAGTTAGGGATCAGTGCAAAGGCAACTAACATCGGTAGGATCAGTCAATGTTGGTCACCTCCAATTAGACAGGGACTGACGTCAGTCGCCTGTGCGATTCCAAAACTGCTGTTGATGAACAATCAGTTAGTTGAACAGAGAGTTTGCATGATAAAGAATACTTTGAGTCTTGAGCCACTTGTCTAAATTAGTGTATGCATGAGATCTATATAATAGACTCATGGGCTATATTGTTAAGTGTAGAACTAGGATAGTTCTTCCCATGGTAGAATCAAGTAGGATTCTTCATGTATGTAAGATCAGGTTTGATCTGCAGGGTGTTGCAGGATCATGGTGGAGATCTACATGTGATAATTAATATTAGGTTGGTTTGTAGGGGTGTGTGTATGTGAGGATCAAAAGGAGATTGGTGGGGGAGCAAGATCCAAGGTGACAGCAATACATCAAGGAGCAAGATCATGGTGAGATCTACTTGGAGTACCGGTTCGTACTCAGTTGTATTGGCAGTACAATGAGGTGAACAATAGCTTGTGTTAGCTATGTGTTATGACCTATATTGAGAGAAGATTACTCTTGAGGGAATATTACTAGTATGCCCACAAAGTGGAAGAAGAGTGTGATCTCTTTGTTATAATTTCCTTCTAACTGAGTTGAATACAATTGTGTGTTGCCTCTCATATTCTGTGTTATTTCTCATTGATAGTTACTTGTACTTTTGGTTATTTTTGTATCTTAAGTTGCTTATACAATGGTAATCATGTGTGCTCTTAAATCTGACAAGTTGTGTCAGAGCTTTGGGGAACCTAGGTTCTATCAAATGGCTAATAAAAAAGACTGACAAGTTACACAATTAAGGACTTTTTCATTTCCTATTTTATAGATCCCCATGATCAAACTACCATGAAAAAAATTTACACTACCAATTTTCCCAATTTATAGGTGAGATCCTCTAAAGACCCTAACCAAATTCTTTTTGAATTCAAGGTGTTATATCAAACTTATGAATACACAATAGATAATCAAAAACTAAAATTATTTCCATCAACTCTTAAAGACGCAACCATGATATGGTTCATTGGTTTATAGGTAATTCCATTCATACATAGCATGACATGAAAAATGAATTCTTGAATAATTATCAAGATTATTTCAAGGTGAGATAAATAAATGAAGAATTCTTTAAAATCAAAAAAACCAAAGACAAATCTTTGGAAGATTATTTGGATAAATTTTTGTTTAGTTACAAAGTTATTTCCCACTTAATAAGGACATCCTAAAACTTTTTTCCCTCAAAGGACTAGATGAGGACATCAGATATGTATTGAACTTAATAGGTAGAGGAGATATAAATAAACTATTATTTCATCAGATCTAAGAGTTTTGTACCAACTAATCTCAAACCAAACCAAGCATGAGGAAAGGAAAATTAGAGAAATAAAATGAGCTTGGCAAATTAATGGAAGAATTTTCTAATCTAAAAATAGAAATTATGGTTACACTAAACACCACATTAGATGTTTTTTAGGTTAAATCCAATACCATAGAACCATTGGTAATTTATTGTCCTAAATGTCAGATGAAACATGCTCTTAGAGATTATCCTTTAGACAAAAAAAACATTTCTTCTTATGGAATATATGAAGGAATGGAACATGACACAAATTATTTTACCCTCCTACCCACCTTGAAAAACAAGATAAAAAGAATTGTTCATTCTATAAAAGAGGTGAAATATGTCCAAAGGTAGAATTTCTTTCCACAATATTAGGTTCAAGGATAGTTTGGTGTAAGAAATTTTCCCAATATGCGGATGGCACCATAGAATATTCCAACACCTCTATAGGGTAAAACTAAAATGCCCTTAGCTCAAATGTCATGGCCTAGACAAGATCGGGTATCACCTCAACCATAGATTTTGCCATAATAACCATGGATGCCTCCACAATAGCCACATTCACAATTGAATTCTCAATGGAATCCAAAATGGAATCCACATCAATAATACAACCAATTGAGAATACCACCCCAATACTAGACCATAATCCCACCTCTTATTGTCCAACATCCAAAATAAGTCAATCAGCCTTTAATGCATACATAACCAGTAGCCAATCTAAAAAATAAGCATCCAACACCTATTTATGTCGATGAATATGGAGACACAATAAACGTAGGAGTAATTGATTATTTTGATGTTCAGTTAAGATCAAAAAAATTGTAAAAGAATCTCTAATTCTCATTTTTGAGGTACCTAACAAAAAATAATAAACAAAATTGTCTCAATAAAATAATAAGGAAATGGAAACCAATGAAAATTTTGAAAAATCTAAGGAAAACACCATTATGCCAACAGTTCCTTTTCCTAAAAGATTGAAAGAGGTTGAAATCAAACAAGAATCAAACTTGATCCATGAATTGTAAAATATCAACATTGAGGTACCCCTATTACAAGATATTAGGGACATTCTTGAATTAAACAAAATCATCAAAAACTTATGTGTCAAAACACCTATAAGAAATAAATAGTACCCAAAAACAATACATGTTGATGTTAAGGTAGCTAACATGTTAGCAAGAAAGTTGTTGATACCCAAGTATATAGACCTATGCAGTCTAGTCATAATAACACAATAGGAGGAAAAGAAATTCCTAATTTTCTAGTGGATTTAGGGGTAGAAATTAATGTAATGATAGTTGATACTCTCTAAACATTGTCCCTCATAACAATGTAGCCTACATCTACCATTCTCCAAATGGCCGATTAATCTATAACCAAACCAGAAGGAACTATAGAAAATGTTATAGTACTTGTTGAATCTTAGGAGTATCCAATTGAATTTATGGTGCTATAACCTAAAACAAATAATTTAAGATATCCTATAATCCTAAGAAGACCATGGCTAGCTACTATAACAATACTGATTGATTGTAGATTAGTAGACATGACCATTTCTAATGGTTTGAAATCCAAAAGAATTTCTTTGCACCCTCATACAAAACCATCAATGAATCACATAGAAAAACTTTGGGTAGACATGATAGACAACATAATAAATGAATTTTCATCTTTGTCCATTATTATAGTCAAAGATCATTTATAATAATTAAATGAATAAATAATCTTAGAACATGACCATTTAGAAAAAATATCTACTAGTCTAGAATCTACAAACTCTACTAGTCTAGAATCTATGGACTCTACCAGTCCAAAATATATGGATTGTATAGATTTATCAGTGGCATATTATCTCAATCCTTCTATTTATTCTTTATCATATGATCATAGGTTGATTCAAGTACATATTTGGAATTGGGAAGAAACATGACAAAAATAGTTCTTGAGTGCATTTCATTGCCCATTAGTATGAGCCATTCCTCTTGGAGATGGGTTTGTTAAAAATGTAACCACATTCCATATATTACTCCCTCATCCTTGTCTTATAAATTCCTTGATGAGTGAATATAAGCAAGTTGAATCCAAACATCCAAACATAAAACCTTTCATGGTATTACCTAGAATTTTTTTAACATTAACAGTTGCTAATAAATGATGAAGAGGTTCAAATCTTTAAAGATACACCAAGGATTTTTCTTGGGATTATACTAACATAAAAGGGATTCACCCAAGTGTTTTCACACATTACATCCACATATAATTATTAAAACTAGTAAGACAACCACAAATAAGAATAAATCCAACATTTAAAGATAGTGAAAATAGAAATTCAAAAGTTACTAGACATGGGATTTATCTACCCCATCTCAAATAGCTAGTGGGTTTCACCACTAGTGATTGTACCAAAAAATAATGAGAAGTGGCATGTGTGTGTGGAATATAGACAATTGAACAAGGTCACTTTAAGAGATTATGTTCTTTTGCCTTTTATAGATCATGTTCTTGATAATTTGTTAGGGAAGAAATATTTCTCTTTTCTAGATGGATTTAGTGGATATAACCAAATCATAGTTGTAGTCAAGGATTAAGACAAAACCACATTAAACTACCCCTATGGAACCTTTGCCTATTGAGTGCTCCCATTTAGAATTTTCAATGCTCCTGAAACCAATCAAAGAGTAGGTTTAGCAACATTTTTTGACCTTACAAATGACTATGTAGAGGTCTACATGGATGATTTCACTATCCATAGAGAAACCTATGAGGAAGATCTTATCAATTTTGAAAGAGTTTTGACAAGATGTGAGGAACATCAATTATCACTAAGCCATGAAATTTTTCTTGTTAATGATGGATCAAGGAATAGTTCTAGGACACCATGTTTCTACAAAAGGTATTTAGGTAGACCCAAAGAAAATTGAGATAATCCCCAACCTCCTGATTCCACGCACACAAAAAAAGTCAAGAGTTTCTTGGGCCATGCTAGCTATTATAGACACTTCATACACAACTTTAAAAAAATGGATACTCCAATGTTTGCCCTATTTACAAAGGATAGTAAGTTTGTATAGTGTGATGATTTTTAACAAGATTTTGAAACAATCAAAGCTAAGCTTACTAATGCTCCAGTGTTGAGAGGACCAAATTAGAAATAACCCTTCCACATATACACAGATGTCTCCAACATAATAATGGGTGCATTCCTAGGATAGAAAGATGATAATGATTATATGTATGCTATCTACTACACCAACAAAAACATGACTCCTAACTGAAAAAAATTACACCGTAATTGAAATAAAATTATTTGCTATAATCTATGCAATAAACAAATTTTGACATTATATAATAGGCTATAAAGTGTTTATTTATACATACCACTTAACCATTAGGTAACTTACCAACAAACTGATAGTGGGAGGAAGGATTATTAGATGGTTTTTACTTCTATAGGAATTTGATATTACAATTATAGAAAAACTTAGGAAATTTAATGTGGTTGCTAATTGCTTAGCTAGAATCAACACTTCAAGTGAAACAAAACCAGTGGAAGATGATTTTACAAATGAATAATTATCTTCCATTTTAGTAGAATCTCCATGGTTTTTTGACATAACTAACTACCTTGTTACAAGAAAGTATCATCCACATTTTTCATAAAAAGAAGGAAAATGTTTAATCAAAGAAAGTTCTTATTTTAAATGGATTAATGGAATGTTGTTTAAACTTGGACTTGATCATGTGTTTCACATGTGTGACAAATAATGAAGAATATGACATCATCAAGGCTTATCATGCTGAACCAAGAGGAGGACATTACTCAACCAAAATGACATGTGGACAATTCAAGAAGTATGCTAGACAATATGATGCATGTCAAAGAATGGGGCAACCCACTCTTTCAGCCAAAATGCCTCTACATCCTCAACTAGTTTTGGAAGTGTTGGGTCAATATTTTATTAACCAGCTAACTGGTCAGCAAAATAGGTCTCTTCAACCACAACATAGGGAGATTGGTCATCTAGATGTGAGGGTTTACCACATCAAAATGAGATAAATCTCTCCTCTCATTAAGAGGAGGTTCCATTATAACTATGAGGAGCTATATACTATATATATATATATATATATATAGAAAATAACACTCAAGGGTAGGACACACCATCCATCTCTCTTCTTTTAGAGATGATGCTCACAAATAGAGGAGAAAATCTTGTTGAGAACACTGAAGGCACTTCTCTTTTTTTAGAAGTGTTCTTGTAGGGGACAATAGGAGTTCCTTCAGGTAGGATAAGTAACTGATAACAGAGTATAGAGTAACCAAAAATCTAAGATGTAGCACAAAGTCTCCACCTTGACTGCCCAAGAGTGAGATACGAAGAATAATGGGGGCATAAAGTCATCCCAAGGTCCTTTACATAGAAATAGAAAATAAACACACACTGAAGACAACTATGACAACACAAACTCTGAAAGTAGCTGGCTTTAGGATACCTTCCTTATCACTTCCACTAATTCTACTTTTTAGATTAAATAAACAAGAACACATTCAAAAGATAGACATAAGAACAATCTCCTAAAATGATACAAGATATGATAGCATATAGTCTGCAACAACTTGCTTTCTCATTCAGATAAAATAATATGAACAATAATCTAAGCTCAAAGTCTTAGTATTTGCCTTTTAATTTGGTTAGAGTTTTGCTTCTATGATAAAAAAGATATCCCTTAGAATGATACAAGAGATTAAAATATATAGCAGCCAAGAAAGACTTGGTGCTTTATTCCATAGATTTGCCCATGTTGTGCATTCAATGCCTTGAATGCATTTATAGGTTTTTCAAAGGATTGCATTGAAAATAGGGTAGCTATCTTAACTATGGCATGTCATTTCATCCCATATGTCTTCTCCTAAGCCTAGATCATCTGGTCTATCCCCTCTGATGTCTGCAAAGCTGTCCATTTTGTCTTTACTCTAAAGGAGACCAATAGGCCATGCCTTCAATTTTTTCAAGCTCAAATATCTACTTTTTAGACTATTCTAGCTATCAGAATAACTTCTACATAGATATTTTCCTCTTTGTCTCTTATTTTTGTGATTTGAGCTCTCAGGCTATCTTTTCAATCAATCGCTTAGTACTTCCTTTAAGTTTTGCACTTTATTTGAATTTCAATGGATATTCCCTTACTTTAAATTTGACATCTGTGGGGCTGTCAATGGTTGTTAGCCACTTGAACCATGTTGAATCTTAAACCTTTAAACCTATTGAAAGTACATTGGTTCATTGGTTCATCGATTCATTCTGTCTCTTTTGTTCCATTACTTCCTAGTTTGATCACTTTCCTGCTCCTTGGTTGAACCATTTGGTGAACCACCTATTTTTTGCTTTTTTCCTTGACTGAGGCAACCTTTGAGCCTTTGAACCCATGAACCATTGAACTTTGAACTCTTTTAGTTCAAGGTTTAATCAGTTCATTGGTTCATCTTTTGTCCATCACTTCCTTTTTCTTTCTAAGCTCTTTGATCTTCATCTCACTGGTTGAACCTTTGAACCTATGAACTTGTTGAACCTTTTGGTTCAGGGTTCAATGGTTCAATCGGTTCATTCTTTTTATTTGGCTAATTACTTTTTATCTTTTTGAACCAAAAACATTGAACCATTTGGTTGTTGAACCTGTTGAACCATTAAACCCATTGAACCTTTGAACCAAAGTGGTTTAATGGTTCAATCCTTCTTCTCTTTGATAAGTGTTTTCAAGCCATTGAACCTTGAAGCAATTAAAATTTGAACCTTGACAAATGCACTTAAATCTTGATGATGGCGTTAAACCTTTGAACCCATTGAACCCATTGAACCAAAATGGTTTAAGGTTCAATGGTTCAATGGTTCAATCCTTACTTAGAAGCTTTTCGATGGACATTTTGGTTGAACCTTGTCATTAAACCAACCTTGAAATTGCCTAAGTGTTGAGAGCTTGCTTCTTTCCTACAAAGCCCATAGAAATCAACCTGCGAAGCCTATAGAACTTGGCCTGTAGAGTCCATAGATGTTCTTCTTGCAGAGTCCATAGATTTAAGCCTATGGAGTCCATAGTTTTAATCTTGTAGAGTCCTTAGATTTTTTAAAAGCTTGAAGAATGAAGAACTTGAATGCTCAGAACAATTCTTGAAAAGGGGAGAGAGGATTTTGGTCTGTTGAACCAAAATAGTTCATAGGTTGTTCCCAAAAAGAGTGATATTTTTGGGGGACAATAAGAAGAATTCAAGAAATGCAGAACTAAATTTGTAGGACATGTGGACCCTCCTTTTAGAGGAAAAATTATGTACTCATTTTCACAGACTATGTCACCAAATGGGTAGAAGTATAAGTTTTAACTCATGCTTGAGAAGAACTTGTAAATTTCCAATCTTTTAGAATTATGCAAAGATTTGGTGCTCCAAGGGAAATAGTTTTAGATCAATGACCTCAATTTATGTCAACTATGATAGAATTCTTCATGAATGCATATCAAACTCATCATAGGAAGTATTCTCCATACCACCCACAAGTTAATGGATAAGTTGAAGTTAAAAATAGAGAATTAAAAATTATTCTAACAAAGATTGTTAGTACCAACTAGAATAATTAGGTAGACAAATTACCAAAAGTAGTCTCGGCTTATAATACTACTTGGAACACAACTACTAGATTCTTACCTTATGAGCTGGCTTATAGTAAGAAACCTCTATTCTCTATTGAGTTTGAATTACAAACATTGAAAACAACATTAGAAGTGGGAATTAAATAGGAATAAGTACAGAAGGAGAAACTCATACATCTCAATCAACTTGATGAAATGAGAATTGAAGCATTACAGAGGACTAAATTAGCAAAAAATCAAAATAAAATTTGGCATGAATCACATATCAAACAATGAAAGTTTTAGAAAGGAGACTGGGCATTATTGTTTGATTCAAAATTTAAACAATTCAAAGGGAAACTATAGACAAGGTGGTTGGGACCATATCACATAGAGGAGTTCTTTGAAAATGGTTCTATCAAGTTGATGCCCATTGATGATAAAAAAAGAACTCTTCTACTCAATGGGCATAGACTGAGACTCTATCAAAAACCTCTCAATAAACAAGAATTTGTACAAAAATGCAAAGTTAGCTTTCTTGGAGGAATCAATTTCTTCCAAGTAACTTGTTCCTTAGTGATTGCTCTCTTTTATAAAAAAATAATAAAAAAATAATTCAATAGTGAAAATCCTTTTAGGTATGCTATTGATAATGCATAACTAGAAAACAAGCTTTTTGTTTGGTTATGCATTGTTGAAGAGGGCCTTGACTAGAAAACCAATAATGGCTAGTCAAGGAGCAAAAGCTTTAAAAAGAAAGAAAGAAAATTTTGATTGATTTTCACATGTAATATAACTTTAGATTGTTCTTTTGAAATATACTAATTAATTCATGCAAATTTACTTGTACAATACAAATGGCATGAGAAGAACAAGATCTGACGTATGAATAAGTGAATGATAAGTTTTATTTATTTATGTTTTAGTGAACTAGAAGTTTTTGATTTAAATAAGGTTAATCCTAAAAAGATGGAAAAGTACAACTAGATAATTATATATTCCCTAAAAAAGGAATAATCATAGCATGTAAAATAAAGAGATGAGGGAACACATGTCATAATAGATAAGTATATCCAATGCAATCAATTGCATCATTATCATTATGAAAACATCAATCTATAAAAGGCCTTGAAATAAAAGGGTCTCTAATCATTATTAATCAGATATGGAAAAATACTATGGTGGTAAAAACAATAAATATTCCCTTCATGTGGGCAATAAAACTAGCCCCATGCCATACCATCATTCAAATGGTCATGTTAGTGTTCAGGTCACCTCAGCAGTCAGTAGTCCCACTTCGTAGACATTGAGTGAAACTAAAATTCATGTAAAATAATGATTACACTACCACAAGCTTATAGGGAATTAACCTCACATGCATAGCATGCCCGTAGAAGTTATTAGTCTCTACAAAGTGCATCAGAAACCTTCCTATGAAAATTCTAAAGGAAAATCAATGATGACCTAGTTTATATTTGGCAAATTTCTCCATAATTAGTGGCAATTTGGTTGACATTCATAAATCTATAAAATAATGGGGTAAAATACAAGGTCAAAACCAAAAAAGGTAACCAAATTTCTTAGTGATAGAACTTCTATGGCATTATTTGAGGTGAATGGATAGATGCCATTCATTCAAAAATTATAGGGCTTCCATGAGACACTAGTAAGATAATTCATGAAAACCCTTACTCCTCATTTTTCTATTATTGAAGGAGTATTTATTCTAGTGTCTAGTCAGGTTATTAGTGAAATCATAGAAATATTAGATGAAGGAATGAAATAAATAGGAAGAATTACATTTAATGATTTGATTGCTCAATTTAATAGCAATAAAATAGACTATATTTTCATGCTTGATTAATTCAAAATGGAAAGCTAAAGGGATTTGTAGAGATTTTCTTCTAAATACATGGTAGTCTATGGAATTATGGGTAATCAAGTATATCACCTTTGAAGGGAAATGTAGTCTTTTGGGAGGAGAAGACATGAAAATATTGATACATCTTAGACATGGAAGGCAAAACCCCTAGTATAAAACTAACCTTCCATATTTCTTATATGGTCACCTCTAAGTGATGACCAAAACCACTAATGCTTCCCTTAGACATCATGGACTCATTCACCTTATTTTCCAACATCATTTCCTACAACAGGGAAAGGAATCTTGTGAAGCCTTTGAAAATAAGATCGTTAGACAAATTCCAACCCTACATGTATAGGAAGAAGCTATAACATTAGGTTTAATCCCACAAAGGCAATCTCTTATAGTTATTACACCCACCAATAAAATAGCTCAAGGAAAAAGAAAAAATAGCCTACAGTTTTAAAGGAGACTCCTCTCTCTTCAATAAGGGTTACAAGATCTCAAGCTGCTCAAACCCTCACTATTTTATAGCCTCCATAAGAACTTTAGGAACCTGTTGAGCAACTAATCCTCTACATAGGAATAATAAAATTAAAAAGACAAGTTGTTGACTCAACAATAACTAAGAAGGATAAGGGTTTGAATACTATAGCAAAATAATAGTCAAGTGTAGCCTAAAGAACTAAGAAAAGGAAAAGCAGGCTAATTCTCTTGGATAAAGATGAACAAGAAGTACTGAATACTTTGGATAGTCTTAAACAACTATCTGACCTTCATAATAATAGAATATTGAATAATGATAGACTCCTTAAATAGATCCTATGGAATAACATGTTGAAATCCCTACCATACAACCATTGAAAGAAATAAAAATATCTACAACCAAAACAAGGGAACCAAAACTTGAGCAAGATAACACAATAGCAAAACAAAATTATCAAATTGAGGTTCCATTAGTCAAAGGAAAATCTCTATGTACATTTGAATAAGGTGAATCATCTAGTCCAATGTACCCTATCATGCAACCAATACTAGAACTTTCTAAAGCTCAAAAGTTGATGCAGCAATAATCAATAGATATTGTAGATCTGATCAAATAACTACATAGTAAGGATTAGCCTAATATTGTGTTAGTACAAAAGTTAGAAACAAAATATTTGAATTATGCTTTGAAAATTAATGAAATAAAATAGAAATAGGAGGAAGAAGTCAATTCATAGGTATATATAGAGAGACTTGAGAAAAAAAGACTATTAAAATAGAGACTATTAGATTCTTCTTAGACACTTCTTACTATTACCCCTAAAAAGAATAGTCAGCCTAATCCTTCTCTTAAAGTATTTGTTGATCAAGGATGTCAAACCAACCATCCATACATTCCTCCATTAGAAATGTTGCATCAGGCTCAAGAGAAATACCAAACAATCAAATAGAGGAATAAATTTTTAGTCACTACAAATAAGAAATTGGAAAATGAAAAATAAATATTAGAAACTAAAACTCAAAATTTAGAAGAAGACTAGTAGAATGATTGTAAATTAAGTGAAGTTCTTTTGGCCTACAACAACCCCTCTCCTACATATATTTTATTTCTACTTGAATAATTCTATAGATGGAAAATTCTTAGAATATCTTGCCATTTTCCTTACAAGATTTTGGATCCATCAGCATTTTTATAAATATTTAAAATTATGAGCCTAACAATCAAGATCTCCATTATAAATTTTATTTGCATGACTTGATAATAGGAGAACATGATCACAATTTTTTTTTGATCAATTTACATGTAGGATAAGTTCAACTGAGACCACTCCATTCCACCTTCAAGAATCAATTACCTTGGAAAAGTAGTTTTGAAGAATATACAAAGCATATTAAAACTATGGGGTTATGTATGAGACCAAACTTTTCCATTCCTAGATTGGCCAAACAAAACTTCAACATTACCTACTAGAATGTTGATGTCAAAAATCATAATTTGGAAGCTTTTTATAACTACACTATCTCACTTGACCTTTTCACTAGGTAGAACTTTATTTAAGTTGTTGGAACTAGTGTTGAAAGATGGGATCTATTATTAGTCTCTCTCAAGATATGTGAGGTTATATCTCCTAACAATTTAAGATGGAACAAGAGAAGAGCTGAAGTAATTCTTGATGAGATTATGGTAGTATTGAATTCTAATGGAGAGTAGATGTGGATTGAAATGAGATACAGACCCCCTTTATTAGTAATACCAATACCAGGATGGTAGAATAAGGCACCTCAATTTGATGAATAATTTAAAATATATAATCAAATGGTTCAAAGTTATAAATGATTTACAAGAAATATAAATCATCATATCATAGATGAATTTGATGAGTATTATTTAAGTAAGGTCATGGAGAATAGATCAGGAACCAATGAAGCTAGTTGAATTTTTACAATGGGACTTGTAAAAGGTAAAGCCTAGGGGAGATTATGAGGCCAAAATATCGCTAATTATTAACATGTAATTTCCTTCATTTCATCTCTCTAAGGATATAATATTATGCAAATCATATACTTTTAGATAACTATGCATGGAAAATAGAGACTTTATCTCATTTATGTTAAGCCAAAGGTTGAGTCACTATTTTGTAATTTATATATAACAAGTATAATTTTTTAGTGTTTTGGTTTTGAATAAAACACACAAGAAAGATGGTAGAATTAGAATTTTGGAGAAGCTCCAGTTTGATCCCAGTCTTCCAAAGCTATGGACTCACCCAATCAACATCCATGAACTTACTCAATATTTATCTAAGGACTCTATAGGTCCATTTCTATAGACCCTGTAGGTCTTTATCTATGGCCTCTATAGGTTTGAAGTTGGAAAAGCAAGAGAATTTGTAGATAGTCTGAGAAAGGAAGAATTGCTCCAGCTGGAATCACATCAGATAAATAGTCACTTATTATTTTAGAGGATTCAATGTTGATATAATTTGTACATATTTGGACCTTAAAATTATTATAGGGATAGTATAACTATTCCATGATGATATTTAGATTTTCTAGGATTATACTCAATCTAAATCTCCTATCTTTGGGGCAAATAGATTGACTAGTAGTTATATTTTTCTGCATACTATTTTTAGTCCAAAGTATTAGCATAAATATGTAATTCTTTCATCTTAATAGGATAGATAATGAATATAGACACATTTTGAGTTTTAGACATATTGTAAACATTCCAAATTTTATAATTTAATGTAATATTATTCTAGCTTGTCATACTAAGTAAACTTCATTCCTGACTCTAAGAAGAGCAAGGGAACACTCTCTTTGGAACCAAGAATTTATATACGGTATTCATATTTATGTTAAATTAATTATTAATTACTAAATAACCATAATATTTTAAATACTTGCATGCATTAGTAATTTAAATTCCAAATAGTTCTTTTATGTTCCAAAGTAAGCATCAATCAATCTTAGTGTTTCTTTTGATTTACTCTAAAGGAGTGGTTAGCTTAGATTTATCTTTCCATCTGAGTGTTTTTATTTCCAATAAAGTATTAATTAGATTTAGATTTACATTTCCAAGCAAGTGTGAAGTAGATTAAGTGTGCTTTGATTCCAAGCAAAGAATTGAATTAGTTAGTGCAATAGTTAATATTTTCTCTTAGCAAGCGTAAAATAAATAGTTTAAAAACATTTCTTTCATTAGCAATCATTATAATAGAGTCACCAAACATGCCCCCCAAAATATCAATTTATAGATTTACCATCATAAGCCTTGTTGTAGATAACTTTAGACACCAACCCTAGTTTGATATATATCAATCTGAAGGATTGATTAAATGAAGAGTTAAATGACACTCATCAACTAGCTCTCATCACTTTTGTCATTATAGTCCATGGAGAAAAATGGCCTCTTTTATGCCTATCATGGAATTACTCCAAGAGCCTTATCACCTAATCATCATATTGCACCTAAGGAACACTCCATTGAGGTCTTTTATAAATAAAATCCCATCAAAAAATGCATAAGGTATGGACTAAAGTCTAAAATACCTTCTCTTTTCTCTATCCATACCTTGTGGGGACTTTTCTATCACCAAGAAATGTGTTACATCTTGAAGCCAACTAGTGTGAGGTGGAGGTGCATCTATTTGTGAGTTGTCTTGTGTCACCAAGACAACTTATTTATCTCCTTGAAGTTCATCAACCATATGATCACATAAGCCTTTGTCTCTTAATAAATTAGTGACCTTCATCTCTACATCATATTTCATGACCTTGGTAATCTAACCAATGCTCTTCTCATTCAAGTCTTTATTAAGAAGGAAGTCTATCACTCTAGGATGTGACACAATAAGATATATCTTTCTATTGGAGAAAATTGGTCTAAAATTTTTAAGGCTTCTTCCTACTATAAGGACTTTATTTTATACAAAAGTATACCTTACCTCATATCCTTCAAGACATTGATTGAAAAAAACAATTGGTTGCTCAAGTCCACCATTATTTTTCATCAACATAACTAATATATTTTCAATATTGGAAAAGGCATGTGATATAAATTCCCTTAATAAATTAGGATTCATGAGTGTGGATGCTAGGGAAATGGCTTGCTTGATATCCACAAATGCTAATTTGCCTTCTCCTAACCAAGTGAATACTTGGTTCTTATTCAACATGGTAGTGATGGGTTTAACCAAGTTGACAAAACTAGGTATAAACCTTCTCACAAAGTTAATTTTTCCAAGGAAACTTTAGAATCCATTCTTATTCTTAGTTAAGGATAATGATAAGATAGAACTTATTATATAAACATCAATAGCTAATCATAATTTTGACATAACATATCCCAAGAATTTTCCCTCATAGAAAAAAAACACATTTCTTGGTATTTAGTGAGATCCCATAATATTTTCACCTTACAAAGATCAATCTCAAGTGATCCAAGTGCTCACTAGCCTTCTTGGAGATAATTGTTATGTCATCCAAGTAGATAACCACCATTTTATTTAGTAATCCTTGTAAATCCATGTCCATGGCTATTTGAAAATTTAACCCTGTATTTTATAAGCCAAAAGACATCTTCTAATAAGCATATGTGCCCCATTTTATGGTAAAGTTAATCTTGTATTGGTCTTCCTCTCTTATCATCACTTGGTTGTATCTCGAGTACCCATTCAAAAGAGAGAAGCATTCCAAACCAATTAATCATCTAAATGATATGTTTCATGGATGTTAAGGGGTAATGATCTTTTAAAGAGACTCTATTCATACCTCCAAAGTCAACACATAATCATATTTCACCATTCTTCTTCCTAACAAGCACCAAGTTGGCTACCCATGAGGAGTGATTAATGAGAAAGATAAGGTTGGACTCAATCAATTTAGTTAATTATTTCCTCATTAAATCTTCAATTTTGGGGTTGATAGGCCTTTGATTTTACCTTATCGGCTTCACATCAGCCTCCAATTATATAGTGTGTTGGGCTAGCTTGGGATAGAAGCCTTCAGATCACTGTATTTCCAAGTAAAGATGTCTAAAAATTCCTTACAAAGTTCAATGAAAACATGTCTTTTAGCTTTAGTGCTTACCTTTCCAAGCTTGAGGTGCTTGTCTATGAAGATAAGAACTATTTCATAGTTCTCCTCCTGAGTTGATATCAGTGTCTTATCTTTCCTCATATGGTATCCCTCATGAAAAAATATTTCAAGGGCGATCATCCCTTTAAGAGATTTTTTGACCTCAACTAAATAATTTTATCCTCATAATGATGAAGAAATTTACCTTAGTTCATTGAGGAAAACTCTACTTCTTATTACAATAAATAATTAATCTACTCATCACTGTCAAAGACTTACCAATGAGCTCATTGTTTGACACTGATGGTATTACCACCACTTTAACATGTGGATACACTTTGGAATTTTTTAGCTCATTTGGGATGTCAAATTGAGATCCCACAACTACCAACCTATCATCATGCTAATTTTGGTTCCTTAACACTACTTGGATATTGAAGGCCTCAAAGTATTCAAGTATATCCCACACTCTATGTTTTTAGTATTTCATTAGGGGATTCTTTATGATGTTTTAGCCTTTGACCTAATGCACTATCATTTCACTATCTCCATATAATTATAACTACTTGATTCCCTTCTTACTATCCCACTAAAGGCCATGGATAAGACCCTCATACTTAGTTACATTACAAGAGCAACTAAATTTAAACCTATAAAAATAAAATTACTTATCATTGGAGGGAGATATTAGCATTACACCTGCACCTACCCTATGTTTACTGCTTGATCCATAAAAGAATAATTTCCATAAACCACTAGTATATTATTGTGGCCTAGTGAGGGATGACAAGGATTCATTCTCATCATTCAATCAATAAACTTCCATGTCTCTTTCTTCAACACCTTCTAAAGGATAAATTAGGTGATTTTCAATCCATAAATCATCCAAGAACATATCAGGTATCTCCTCAAGATGAGTGTTTAGTTCTTGACTAATCGAGTGTTCATCTTCATCTAGGATGGTATAATTAATGTTTGAGATATCTAGCCCATAAGGATATATGAAAAATAATGTAATAGGCTTAGCTTTGATAGACACCTTGGTCCCATACCCTATCTTGAAAGCCATGTAGGACCAATGTACTACTAGATAACCCCTAATTTTGGCTGTGAAGTCTCTAGATAAGCATAGATCAAAATGAGGAAGAACATCTATAATCAACATGTCATGAGCCACTAGAACACTATGAAAAACATGGAGGGTTAGGTTTAAACCTTTGATGATGCCATATAGGTTGGTATAATATCCAACAATCTACAAAACTCCCTTATATTGGGGTTCATACTTCAAGTCAAGATGATCTACTATGGACTTTGCCATCACTAAAGTACTTGATCCATTTTCTACCATATAGTTGTGTACCAAGGAATCACTAATGATTAAAAAAATGTATAAGAGAGGAGGGTTGACCACCTTATTTTATTGTCCTTAATTAGGTCCTTTGGTTATAGTGGTGAGAATTACATTTTACTTGCTTGGTGGATTATCTGAAACATTGATCTTTGACAAACTTTCTTGAAGGATATACACCTAACTAGGCATAGAAATCATGTCCCATATTAGCATACTCACATTGGAATTTTTCATTTGTTCAAAAATATTGATGGGAAAACCACCAACTTTTTTTTGTGATTTAGGAGCCACAACTGTACTTTAAACTTGTGAGTTTTGGGGTACAAAGGCATTCTCTTGGTTTTGATTCTTTGTAACTTTTAGAACCTTTAGATCTATTGGAATCTTTGGAGTAGTAGTAGGTTAACTTGGATTTGATACTAATGGAGTAATAGTAGGAGGATCCTTGACTATTTCTTGATTACAATTTATATTCCTTATTTTAAACCTTATATTAGCTACCATTGGAATGTATGCTTGGCTAGAACTAGCCTATTGATTGAGTGCATAACATTCTTCCTACTCATAGTTAACCATTGTAGCACCCAACTAGTTTACCACTTCATTAATCCCTTGGCATTTTTTAGGCTCTTCTAGTTTTGTCATTAAAGGTATTTATATAATTTGAACCATAGGGTATTAATTAAATCTATAACTAGTACCCTGATGGCACTGATCATTGAAATCCTGATTGAAATAAGTGTTTAGGATAATGGATTGACCAAAAGACTGATTCCAAGGCATAGTATCCTCACTTTCTTGATAAATTTTTTTCTTAGTAGGGACCAAAGTGTTTGAAGTACTTTCAACATTCATTATAATTATTTTGCCTAACATAGATAGGTTGCCCTTGTCCTTAGAAATTTACTTTATAGGGTGGCCTATTTGCTTGATAAGACTATTGTTGAGGCTAATATGGAGCTTGATAAGGTCTATTTAATTAGTATTTATGCCACTTTATATTCACTAATACATTTCCCAAGGATTGAACATGTTTTTAAGCTCTTTGAAATTATTATGTTCTTGGGAGTCCCTAAATTGACTAGTTGAATCCTTTTTCTATGTTTGGAATAGGTATGATAAAAAGTGTTGGCATAAGAGGAATGATAGAAATGGGAGGACTAGAAATAAGAGGAGTTTGAGTCTTAGGAAACAAATCCATTAGTGTCCTAGGTGTAATTTTACCAGCTTGCACTAGACTATTCTCTATTATGATTACCACCTCATAAACATCAGGTAGTGTGTTTTCTCACATTGAAGCATTACTACAATATCACTATTGAGGGCTTTCAGATAGTAAAGGAAAGCATAATTATGAGTATTCCTAACAAAGATTGGAATCATGTCCCATGTCTTTTGAAAACTAGTATTGAAATCTTGCATAACCTCATGAGGAGCCCTTTTGATGGTAGTTTATTATTCTACAAGTGATAAGTGATCACTCTTATCTTAAAATATCTTACATAATGCATCACCTAATTGATCCCATGATGTGATGGAGTTAGTAGTAAGGTTTTTATACTAGTTTATGGATTTTCCCTTAAAAAAGATGGCTAATAACTTAATAGCTACATTTTCTTCAATAATATTATGAATATCACAAAAGTTGGCTATATCTATGAGGTGCTTAAAAGGGGTTGTAGACCAGTCTCCTATGAAGTAAGTGACACTTTTAAGAGCTACCACTAGAATGGGATCATATTGTTATAAGTCCAAAGGGATTAAACCATTGAAATCCATAAAAGGAAAAAATGTATGGGATGTCATGGTAGTAAAAGGACCCAACAAAGACCTTCTTGCAAAGGTAGATTTTGAAATTAGTTTAGGAGGAAAATTTCCCATGTATGGGTGAGTATTAGAAAATCTTAACTTTTTTATTGAGTTTAAAGTTAATTCAACAAATTCAAAAAGAATACCTCTAGAAGTTGATCTTGTAGTCACCTTTGCATCAAATATAGCTACTACTCTACTACCAAAATATTGATTGTTCATTGGAGTCACCAGATAATGAAATATGAAAGATGTAACCACTGTATATTGATCAAAACAACATCAAACTTGACCAATCTTCTTTGAAATTGGTCCCACTGACTGTGCCAAAAACTATTATGCAATGGAATTTCACCCTTATGGGAGAGATCTTTAGGATCCCCCAATCCCAACCAAAATGTTGAAACAACCTTAGGTTATGGGTGTCTTGTAGTGAGGTTGAACCTCTAGAGAAGGCCGACCTCCTCTTAATAGTCACCTAAACTACTATTTTTTCTTAGAAAAGGGATAGAAAGGGGGGTATAAGGTAACTAAGAAATATCAAAGGGTGATGTACCAAATTTAAAGGAAACTCACATAAGCTTGAAACCAACACTAATTTAACATAATACAATATTTACTCACACAATCTCACAGACTAGCTAATTTGCATAAGTATTTCATAAACTAGGCTCACTGAGTAATGATTAAAGCAAAGATGAATTTTAAGATTCACACCAAACATCCATTAATGGAAGAAATGACACAAGTTCAGACCTAAAAAATAGCTTGAAAACAGATTGAAAGAGGTAATAAAGAAGGACATATTATCCATTTTGGCCCACATCCTAAGCTTCTTACCTAGACAGAGAGGATGATCAAAGTCCATAATGAAGTGGTGGAGTGGTGGATCAAAGGGATTCGAAAAGGGGTCTAAGATTACAAAGTTTAAGGAATAGAAAGATGTCATAATGGTGTCTAATAATTTAGGATCATGGACCAGGTTTCACAAATCTTAAGAATCCATCATAACCTTGAAATATTGATCAAAGGATGAATTTGGTAAATTTTAAGGACTAGATTATCACTAGGATGTCTTTTTGAAACAAATAGACCAACTCACGTGTGCATTTAATAAATTCACATGGAAATCCTTGTGAGCTAAACAATTATATCACCATGGATTTTTTAATGACAAGATCATCCTCTAAAATTTTCATTCCTGTATGAGATTTCTATCTCAAGATCTAAGCATTCAAAGTTGAACCTAAAAAATAGAACTTTCATGTGAACGTCAAGTTTAAGCTCAATGTTTAGGTTCAATGTTTGAAAGTTATTTAGACATCAAGGATGAACATGTGAATGTAAAATTATTGGTGCATATATGTCAAATTTAAGACATAATAAATAAATGTTAGTGTTTAAAAATCCTAATATATTCATGTGAATGTCAAATACATTCACATGGATGTCAAATAGACATCAAAGTTGGGTCTCATGAAATAGTCATTTAGGTAAAAATAATCAATGATAGTGCATGGATGTCATGCAATATCACATAGGTCATCTCACTTGAACACTTTGTAAACAAACTTAGAAATATCTTGAAACTAATAGATCAAGTGGGCATAATCCTTTTAGTATCAAAAACATCTCCTACAAATTTGATTCCTCCATGAAATTTTCACTTCCAAATCAAATATTTCAAAGTTGGTCAAATAATGGGAGATGTTCATGTAGACATCAACTTTAAGATATGGAAAAAAACCATTAGGGTCTTAAAGTTAACATTCATGTGGATGTTAGTGATAATCTCATGGACATCAAATGATAGTCATGTGAACATCAAATTTAGACCATGGTAAATATCCATTTGTTTTTAAATGCAATCAAATATAAATTTTGGCATTTGATTATACATCAAGATCAAACAAAGTGAAGATAGAGTTGACAAGTCAAAGGTAGATCAATGAATCATAGTCATTTATATCAATCAAGATTAATAGTGTGAGTGAGGTTAACAAGGTCAATATATCTCAAGGATATGCGAGAGATTTCCAAGTGTCATTAGATCATTAAGCTCCCAAAAAAATCAATGGCCTATGTGCATCTCATACAAAGAAAATAAATGAGGTTCAAATTTAAAAGACTAATGGATCTTCAATGGTAGGTTAAACACATGATAAAGGTTAAACAGGGAAAGCTTTTCAAAGGGCACATGCTACCATCGAATCTTAATTAAATGTCATGATAAAGATAGTGATGTAACCAAGGTGATCAAGAACATAAAGTGACAACATCAAAGCTTAATATGGACCTCTAGTTCAATTTTTTTTATCTTATAGTGTTTGTTCTATGACTATTTTCACCATTCTTAAAGGAATCCATGCATATGGTGATTTATTGATTCTTATAGAGACATAATGGGTCTATTTAGACCTATTTGGATCCATAAAAGGGGATATATAGTCTACACATCTACTTCAATATGACAACTATATGAAAAAACAATCTTATATTGATTTTACATCTATAGAATGGACCTATAATCTAGATATGGAATGGATTAGATATGTGATTAATGCAAAGGGTCTCATTTTTCATTATGGCCCCATCCTCAACAAAGTAGTTAATAAATTTCATTTATCTTATGGCTTTATTAGTTTCAAGATTTGAGTATTTGATCCTCATTAACAAGTCAAGTGGCTTAGGGTCCCAAGGTGGTGAGCTAGTAGTTGGAAGAGTAGTTAAGGGCATTGATTCCATTCAAAAAGACTTGTCACGATGCAGAAAAAACCCTTGTCTTCTATTAGGATATTTCATAATTGGTTAGAACAAGGCACGTATGTAAAAATCAATTAATGAGCTACCACCACATGACTAGGATACTTTCTCCACTTTCTTATGGATTTTCCCATCTCTCTCTCCCCTTTTCTGCTATATATAGAGGATTTTGAGCCTAATAAGTGATCCCTTTGATCCATCTCTTGGGCATGACTAAGCTCTACCAAGATGGAGCTTGTAAAATCTTGAGATGAATACAAGATTATTTTCATTTTTCATTGTTCTAGTATAGTGTGTACATGTTAGTTTTATTTACATATGTGGTAGAAATATCTCCCTTATCAAGTTCTAAGCTTACCTAGTTACTAGTTAATTTTGTTATGAAAGTCATGTTTAGTGTTATATATTTTTTGATTAGATCCCACATGTGGATGCTTTGATTGATTAGTGTCTTTCATTAGACCTCTCCATCACTCCCCTAATCTTTTGATCATTTAGTGAACCTCTATATGAAATATTGATGTATGATAAATATTTAGAATCTTAGATCTGGTCTGTTACTTGTTTCACTAGTGTTTTAAGAGTCAAACATAGTGGATCAATCATCATTTAAGTGCATCACCATCTTTAGTTTTAGTTTCCATTTCATGTTATCTCTCTCTACCTTTTCCTTGGTCATTAGTAGGTTTTAGTAATAGAAATTAGTTAAAATGATACATCAGAAGATCTAGCCTCATTAAAAATCCTAGAGGTCTGACCCCATTATAGGATACCCACAACCTGGGGTTAGTCTCATGTTCCAATAGATTTGGATAGATGACCTAAATAATCCCTTGCATAAATAGGGTACAATCTAGACCTCTAATAGTTTTTGCACACTTGGTGGGACCAAGGTCTAAAAGAGTGGGAAGATCTTAGTGTGTCTTTCCTTTGATCAACTTTTAGAAGTAAGAAAGTTAGCACCAATGGTGAATCCAAACCAAATATTATGTTTATGAGTAGACCAGGTATGTTTAATTAAAACTTTTAGTCAAATCATGCATCTCATTTGGTATATGAGACTAATATGAATATATATGGTGAATATCCCTATTATCCACCTCCTTATCAGTAGTCCTAATATAATCCTCATAATCTATATGAGCCTATTCAGCCTTATTAAGAATCCTATCAAAGATATGAGGATCCTTGTCAAGTTTTTCTTAATCCTTATTATCAATATAATGGCTCTTACCTTCCTCATGATCCTTAATAGTAGTATGAGGACTAATACTAGTGATATATGCAATATTATTTCCCTAATCCTCCATATGAATAGAAATCCCATCATAATACTTCTCCTTATCAACCCTATCATGATCCATCCATATCAAAACATAAGAAAAATTTAGTGAGTCCTAATAAGCATGATCTAGAATTATACCCACAAAAATATTATGGCCAAAGTGTCCCTAATAATCAAATCCATTTTATTATGGATTCATTACCAAAAGTGAAAGAAGAATGGGCACCTATTGAGAGAGAAAATTAGAAAATTCTCATAGGTGAGATGATAGATGTAGGTTGTTACATTCAAAGTATTGAGGATAAGATAAAAGACATTAAAGAGTAGTAGGTCTAACCTTGCCAATCTTATGTGCCTTCATATACACCACCTCAGCCTTCTTATTTACCACACATTCCTCTCCAAGAGACCTTTCCAAGTGACCCTTTGAGTGTGCAAAGTTATTCATGTGTTCCTATAACCTTCCCTTCTTAGAAATCTATCCAAGAAAGCTATCAAATAAATAAGATTATTTTTGTGGAACAAACTATTGTTGAGATCCAAGAATCTATCCTTCCTCAAAACCCATTAAAAATTCATTCAAGGTTCCAAGCTAGAATCAAGTGGTGAAGTCATGGGGTGGGCAAAGAGAGACAAATCTAGATTTGAGAGCCTAGGTTAAAGAAGAATTTGAACCTATACAGTCTCTCTCACCCCTCCTCTAGAGTCCTCTTATGTTCCCTATCATGAAGCCACTAGCCATATTAAAGAGAACCTATTTCAAGATAATATAGATAGAAAAATCAAAGAGTTGGAGATAAAGATAAGGAAAGAAGAGGAGAACTAGAATCAAAAGGTCAAAGCATAACCTATAGCATTTCCATCTTGGAAATCCATTCAAATTAGTATGTAGAAGAGGGAGGAAGTGGTGATTATGGAATCCAAACAAGAGAACATTCAACCTCCACCCCTTTCCCCTAAAAATCCCAAGTCATTTCCTTCATGGAAGGCCATACAAAAAAAGGTGAAATAGAGAGAAGAGGTGAAGGTGATCCAAGAAGAGCAACCTCATGAGTAAAATCAAGTACCTATGGTAGCTTCTTTAGACCTCTCTCATCTTGTTTAATATTTTTAAGGCTCTGCTCTGGCACTCTTTGAGAAAGAGCCTCTCCTTTGTGAGGAAAATAAATTAGATGCAGTTAAGGATATGAAAATAATGATGAGTTCAGTGACTAATAAGAGGAGATCATTATTGGAATGCCACTTGGCAAAAGCAAGCATGTTTTTGTATTTCATAATGCCAAAGAAGATGAGTTACAAGAGGTTTCTCAAGTGCTTATAGTAGCTAATATAGATGAAGTACACATAAATCTTTCTTCAAAAGGCATCTATGAGGACAATTCACATAGAGCCATTATAGAGATGGAGAATATTCATAATGAATAGGGTTCATGATAGTAGTTATACCATAGCTTCATGGGAGAGCTTCAAGTGTTCACCAGTAGTGAATCTTTTGAGACCAAGGTGGAAGTTATTATTCTTGAGGATGACTCAATACCTTAGCCTGATTTTAAACCACTCTTAGATGATTGTAAACAACAAATTGAGATCTTTTAAGATCTTGAAGAGCTTTTCCAAGTTAAGGGTCAAGCACTTGAGAAGGTGGATAAAGAGTTTCCCATGGAGGATAATGACCAAGATTGGATGGACTATGTATAGATCCTAGATGAGCTTGAAGAGATTGCAACCCAAAAAAAGATCAGTCTTATTGAGGACACCATGGAAAACAAGAAGGTATGTCAAACTAGACCACCATTGGAGGTCATAGTTGAGGATCTATATGAGTAAATTGAGATTGTATAGATACACATAGATGACCTATTTGGAGTTTCTTGATTCTCATTAAATATCACGCTAAAGAAGTTGATAGATGTAACAAAGAAAAAGCAAGCATCAAGATCAAAAGTAAAAAAGCTACATGACTCATTCAATTCCACATCCTATGATGTAGGGGAATTTTCAAGCTTTCCTTTTGATCTAAGAGGAAATGTACATGTAAATTCAAGTTGTATATATTAGGATGGTTCTTAAAATTCCTCTAAGTGCTATTCTAGCACATTTATTTGTTATCCCTATTTTGTTCTAGGATAGTTTCACTTCAATAAGTGCCTTGAGCACTCTATTTTGTTTTTATCTTTCTCTTGGTCCTCATTATTTCAAGAGGGTTTATAATAATATTGGTAGCTAGTATTGGATCTAAGTTACTATGCTAGACCCAAGTAGAGACTCCATACCCAATGGACTAGATGAGGAAAATGCTCTAGGTTCTCCAAGCATAGCAGACATTATTCCCTATGAGT
Organism: Torreya grandis; assembly: GCA_037957365.1. Classification (NCBI taxonomy): domain Eukaryota; kingdom Viridiplantae; phylum Streptophyta; class Pinopsida; order Cupressales; family Taxaceae; genus Torreya; species Torreya grandis. The sequence goes on along the minus strand of JARHVA010000635.1, from coordinate 3,046,206 downwards.
TGCTAGAAATTTTGGCTATTTTGGCCCAAATACCATGATTATTTCCTAGATAGAGAGGATAAGAAAAGTTCATAATGAAGTACTAGATCAAAGAGCTTAGAAAAGGGGTCTAAGATTACAAAGTTTAAAGACCAAAAATTTCTTATAATGGTGTCTAAGAAATTAGGAACATGAACCAAGATACACAAATCTTATAAATCCATTAGAACCTTGAAATTTTGATCAAAGGCTGAATTTGGAAAATTTTAAGGACCAGACTGTCACTAAGACATCTTCCAAAAATGAATGGACTAGATCACTAGTGCATTTAATAAATGCACCTAAAAAGCCTCATGAGCCAAAGGATTATAGCACCATGGAGTTATTTATGCCAAGATCATGCTATAAAATTTTCATGCCTATGTAAGCTTTCTATCTCAATATCTAAGTGTTCAAATTTGAACCTGTAGAATAGAATGTTTGTGTGAATGTCAAGTTTAAGCTTAATATTTGCGTTCAAAGCTTGATAGTCATGCAGACATCAATGAATGTTAAATGATGGGTGAATGGATGTCAAATTTAAGACATTTAAAATAATTGTTGGGGTTAAAAAATCCTAATACATTCACATGAACATCAAATATGTTTATGCAGATGTCAAATATAGGCACACAGCCATCAAAGTTGGGTCTTGTGAAATATCCATTTAGGTATAAATGATCAATGAAAGGTATGTGGATATCATGCAAAATCACATAGGTCAGGTTATAAACAAACTTAGGAAGATCCTAGAACTAGTAGATAAAATGGGTATAATCCTTTTAGTATCAAGAACATCTCCTATAAATTTGGTACCTCCATGACCTTTTCACTTCCAAATCTAATATTTTAAAGTTGGTCAAATAATGGGAGATGTTCATGTAGATGTCAAATTTAATCCATGTAAAAAAACACTAGTTTCTTAAATTTGACATTAACATGGACATCAATGATGATCTCGTAGATGTCAAATGATAGTCATGTGGATGTCAAATTTAGACCATGATAAATAGACTTTTGTTTTCAAATTCAATCAGATCTAATGGTTGACATTTGATCATACATAAAGATTGAATAGAACAAGGATAGAGTTGATAAGTCAAAGGCAAATCAATGGTGTGATCAAAGTCAATAGGGCTAGTGTATCTCAAATATAGGTGATATATTATCTCATTAAGCTCCCAAGAAAATCAATGGTCTACATACATCTCATACAAAGCAAATCAATGAGTGAGGTTCAAATTTGAAAGACTAATGGATCATTTTTGGGAGATTAAACACATGACCAAGGCAAGATTTTCAAAGGAAACATGCCACCATTGAAGCTCAATCAAACACCATGAAAAAGACATAGTGATGTAGCCAAGGTGATAAAGAACATAAAGTGGCACCATCAAATCTTAATATGGACCTCTCGTTTGACATTTTATAGCTTGTAGGGTTCATTCTATGATTGTGTTCATAATTCTTAAATAGATCCATACATATGGTGAATTCATGGTTCTTATAGAGATATAATGGGTCTATTTGGACCTATTTAGATCCAAAAAAGGAGCTATACAATATAAAAATCTTCATCAATATGATAACTATAGGAAATATAATAATCTTAGATCAGTTTTACATCTATAGAATAGAACTATGATCTAGATATGAAAATGGATCAGATGTATTATTAGTAAAAAGGGTCTCATCTATCGATGTGGCCCTATCCTTGAAAAATTAGCTACTAAATACCACTCATGGTATGGATCTATCAGTTTAAATATTCAAAGATTTGATCCTTATGAATAAATAAAGTGGGTTTAGGGTCCTAAGTTAGTGAGTTGGTAGTTAGAGAGTAATTAAGGGCATTAATTCCATTCAAATAGACATTATCACCATGTAGAATAAACCCTTATCTTTTAGTAGGATATTTCAATCAATGAAAGGACCTTAAAGGTTATTAGAGAAAAGAAGGATGGTTGGTTGGAAGAAGGAACTTATGTAAAAATTAATCAATGAGCTACCACCACATGACTACGATCCTTTTTCCACTCTCTCTCTCTCTCTCTCTCTCTCTCTCTCTCTCTCTCTCTCTCTCTCTCTCTCTCTCTCTCTCTCTCTCTCTCTCTCTCTCTCTCTATGATATGTATAAAGGATTTTGAGCCTAAACAATGATCCTTCTAATACATTTCTTGGGCATGACTAATATCTACCAAGATTGATATTGTAACCTCTTAAGATGAATACAAGACTATTTTTAGTTTTCATTGTTCTGGAATAGTGTGTACATGTCAATTTTATTTGCATATGTAGTAGAAATATTTACCTTATAAAGTCTTGATCTTACCCAGTTACTAGTTAAGCTTGTTATGCAGGTCATGTTTAATGTTATATATCTTCTGATTAGATCCCACATGTGGATACTTTGACTAGTTAGTGTCTTTAATTAGACCTCTCCATCACTCCCCTAAGCTTTTGATCATTTGGTAAACCTCTTCATGAATATTGATGTATGACAGATATTCAAAATCTTATATCTATTTCTTTAATTATTTCATTAGTGTTTTAATAGTCAAATAGAGTGGATCACCCATCATTTAGGTACATATCCATATTTATATAAGGTCTTCCTTTCATGTTATCTCTCTCCATTTTATTTGGTCATTAGTAGGTTTTAGTTATGAAAATGAGCTAAAATGATGCATCAGAGGAGCTAGCCTCATTAAAAATCCTAGAGGTCTGACCCCATTATAGGATACCCATTACTTGGGGTCAATCCCATGGTGGACTATATTTGGGTAGAGGACTTGAACAATCCCTTTCCCATCTATGGTGCAATCTAGACCTTGAATAGGACAATGAACATAAAAGAACACTTCTTCACAAATCCATCATGCAAAAGCTTACTAAACTCAAGTTAAAGGAAAGAGATATGTTAAAAATTATCTTATTGCTTCAAGAGGTAGTTCTTACAAAAATTTATAGGGTTTTTCACCTTTTCAAATGTGAATCCTTTTTTACATGGGGGGAAAATGGGAGATATAAGGAAAAAGGGGAGAGAGAGAGAGAGAAAGATCAAGCAAACAAAATTGAATAAATGAGGTGCATCCACCCTCCATAAATTTTCCATGAATTCTCACCCATATTTGAGTTAATTATGACTAATCCTTCCTCAAAAAACTACCCTTCATTATCTATAATGGTCTTCAAGCCCTCTCATTGGCTAAGAAGTACACTAGAAGATATAAAGTTTTTAAGGATGATGGTGTCATGATCTACTAAGAAGAAAGAGTCTTCAAATACTTTAAAAATATATTGAATTCTCTACTTGCACTCTCTAACCACCAAATCTCTCCTTTAGACTTATACATCACCCTCCACTTGCTCTTCTAAAATATGATTGGGTACAAGTCAGTTTACTTAGCATAAAGTGCTTAACTGACCATGGAGGTCATCTTTTATGTTTTCCTTTTGAGGTGTTCTTCTATTTTTAACTTGATCTTGCTCCTTAAATCTGAAATAAACTTCATGATACCTGTAACTTTCATAAAATCCATTGATGGAGGTCATAAACTTGAGACACCTTTAATTAGTTGCACTAAAAACTACTTCCAATGCCATTTGGTACCTTGAAGACCACTTATGGACCTTCCTAACTATAGGGCTTGATATTGCTCAATGACTCTATATTTCCTTAGATAACCATTTGCCAATAGAGGAAGTATAGATATAGGTTTCTTTGGATATATGTGGATGATATGACTATGTCAAACTAAGATAAGACACTCCTCCATATCATATTTATATCTTGATATGTTCTTTACATTATTAGACATTTACTTAAACTCATTCATCTAGTCTCTTTTGACACTCCTCTCATAATCACAACTCTGCCCTTACTCCAAAACCTAAGCATAGGTCCACTACAGATAGAAACAAATCCCATTTATTGGTTTTCATATAGTAATAATCTCAATGAGGATCCATCAGGTTGCTTAGTCTCATTCCAATAACTAGTAGCCCACTTTTGATCTTTATTAGGTTTAAATAGACCTATTCTACCCCTGAGCATTATGGAAGCCAAGAAATCATTGTACATGTGGATCCTTTTTAAATAAAAATGAACACAATGATGAAACAACATTACAAACTTAGAAAACAAGGCCTATAGGTTCTAAATATTCAAACTAGGGGTCTTAAATGAGCTTTAATGGCATTTTTCAAGTTTGAATTATTTGCTTTGGCTTGACCTGAATCAAATTTTGATCTTGGCTTTATGAATTCACATGCTTGGGTCTACAAAATCCTTCAATCTAAAATGTTTGCCTATGTGGCATTTCCCTACCACATTATTTATCATATTTTAAAAATATAACCATTGTCACTTCAAATATGTGTCCTTATTTTGTGCCCATAGAACTTGATCAAATTTTTTCCATAGATCTCCTCGAGAGTATTTTGAAATTGAGTTTCAATGTCAATAATGTTGGGAAATAACCTAGAAGCACACAATTGATTACCAAACCAAGCAACTTAATATGCAGAAATTAACCAGATTCACCAAGTAACTAGAATTCAGAATAACAGATGATATAAGAGACAATACACAAATTGTATTAACACTTTATACAGAAAAGAATACAATAAAGAAGATGCCACTTCTTCTCCACCACCTTACAGAGGTTTCCCACACCTCAAGTGAACAATAATTCTTCTCCCCAAAGCTCTCCCTTTTAGGTCCCAACACCCAACTCAAATACAGAGTTGGTGTTCACCTCCTGTGCTCCACGCACACCACAAGTGCTCCACGCACTCCACAAGTACTCCACGTACTCCACAAGTACTCAAGGTACTTCAAGTAGATCTCCCATGAACCTGTAACAACCTGCAATTCAACAGACCATACTTATGGAAGGAACTCCCTTGCCTTCCTCTTTGTTCTATCTGAGTACACACCTGTACTCCAAGTAGATCCTACCTGATACTACTCCCTATTGTGTTGCTGTCTATATGATCCTGCACACCTACAAATCAAACCCGATTCTGCTCACCTGTGAACCTTGACCTTGCACACACATACACCTGCAGATCAATGATCTTACTTACCATGTAGATCTCTTATATAGGCCATGCAACTGTGACCAAGATCCTACACACCTGAAGAATCCTTCTGACTCTCCAAAACCAGCACCTACACCTGGTACTGTGGAACTAGGAGGAACACCCTTGCTCACCTCACACACAGAAGGAACAAACTTTGCTCAACTCAAACTAGAACACTTTTCCAATACAACCATGAGTCTATTATATATATCTCATCCAAACAATGATTAGACATCTAATTACAATAATCAGATCCGCAGCTCTCAGTCTAAAAATAGCTCTAATCATGCAAACACTTGGTTCATTAGCTAACTTCCCATAATAAGCTCGCAGTCGAACCACACATGCGACCGACATCGGTCCCTGTCCACCTGGGGGTCGCCGACGCCGGCCGATCCATGACCGACGTCAGTTGCATCCTGTCTCCTACCTGCCGATGTCGGTTGCCCAAACCAATGCCAAAGACTTCTGACACTCAGTAACTCAACCTGCAACCTCCTCCATGTCTGCATCAGTGAAGCTTTTAGCTCCACAACCTAACAAATAATTTATCCTTGATCTGGGCTTCCCAAATTGAGACATTTGGTATCCCCACATGCCTTATTTATACCCTACTACCTAGTTTCTATCTGTTTAATGCTCTTATGCCATGTGGCAGCCTTGTGTGCAATATGGGCTTATTAACTTTGCTAACTCGAATGTGTACCATCAATATTTGATCTATATGATCAAACATGTGTTGTTGATCTATTAATTTATTGTGATTTAGACACTTGGCACCATCACATTTGATCTCAAGATCTATTGACTTATTGACCTCATCTCACTATCAATCTTCATTTGCATGATTGAATGTGTATCATAGATATATCTTAACTTATTTAACTAATTTATCTCTTATGTACCATTTATCTTTGATCCAATCAAGTGAGGTTTTGACACTTGGCATCCCTATATTCAATTTTTACCTTATTATTTATTTTTGAATCCAAACAAATTTTTCTTGTGGCTTTAATTTGACATCCCCTAGTACGTCCCACACTTCTAAGTCATCTTTGAAGGCTTATATTTTGAGATAGTAAATGTTGACGTAGTGGATTGCACCTTGGGTAGGAGGCCAAGCTCCTACCTTCCACACACAACAATGGAAACTACCCTCTCACCTATGGGACCAGAGAAGCTGGAGGGGAGAGTCTCTAGATAAGGGTTATCTCCCTCTAATGTATCTTTCAAGTCCTAGATTTCCTACTGCTAACAAATAAATGGAAAAAAGGAGGGGGGGATGAAAAGGGAGAAAGAATGCTGAAATAGAACCTAAACCTAAGCTAAAAGGTGATACACCAAAAAAGATGACCCACTCAGCCCGAACATATACTTTTCACCAAAAAGAAGCTCCCATACACTTCATCTGATGTGGGAAACTCTTCTATATCAATGATTCAAGGGTGCATAGAGATATAAGGAGGAAGAACTATCAAAGGTGTTTTGAGACACACTTTGGCAGCTTGTTCACATGCACCTATATTCCTGCTATAAACACTTTTGGTAGACTTGTAGAAGAAGAAACTTCACAATGCACCAAACATGTTAGAATTATTCTGTGAAAAGCATAAAATAAAATGACTTAACACAAAAATAAAACATATACATATGCATGAGTGCAAGTCCAAATGGAGGTAAAAATTCTATGTCTTGATTCAAGGTAAAATTTGGCAGAGTCCTGCCTTACAAACCTAGAGATTTTTGGGTAGAGCTTTACCTTAAGGCTGAGAGATGGATCTCTCAAATGAGAAGTTTTAAAATATATAAAAAGAGAAGAGAACTTGGTGCTCCTTTTTGAAAAGACTTTGGTGCTCTTGACAAGCTGGCCCATGTGCATTTGTAAGCATCAAGAAGAGGAAGTCATTGTTACTGATGTCATTCTTCTAGAAGAGGCTTGCTGGAACCATGCTGTGTAATCACCAGTCTTGACTTTGGTGTTCAAACATCAATGTGAAAGCATAGGATGCACCTCTTTTCTATAGACAAGACTACTCATTCTATATATTTACATGATTTGTCTACTTATAAATGCAAATTGGAGAAAACAAGTTGTGCTGCTTACTATTTGGACCATTTGGTGACCACCTGGTAATAACTAACTCCCTTTGCCACTCGGATTGTTTTGTCTTTTCCTTGCCTTGTCTCTTTTTGGTTTTGTCTCTTTCTGGCTCATTCATCCCTCAGGAGCTAACTCCTTGGTAGGTCACTGAGTTCCTTAGGATCTTCTTTAAGCTTTTCAAAATCAACAATTATTTCATGAGCATTGAATTTGATGTCTGCGCACCCATCACTGCATTTGAACTTCCAATGGCTAGTTTGACGTGCTTGATTTTAACATCCTCAAGCCCATCACTATTTGAAAAACAATGGCTAGTTTATCATGGTAGATTTTGACATCCTTGGGCCCATCACCCCTTGGACTTTCTTCAGCCTTTCTCAATTCCTTTGAACTCTTGTTGCTTCCCTTTCCTTCAGTCTTCTTATTTTGCATCCTTCTAAAGTGAATGTGACCCTTCAACTTCTTGAGAAAATTCCCCTTTTCTTAACAAGAGCCCCCCATAAGGGCACATACCCTTCAGGTGGTCTTCTTTCTCCTCGGTGGGTTTCTCCTTTAGGCTTTTTCCTATAGACTTTTTCCCCATAGACAATCTTCCCACAGATAAAAAGTCTGCAAGAATTGTTTCGGCTACTTTTTCTTTGGCCTTCAAAATTTATTTCAGGCTTTTCTCCCATAGGTTCCTCAAATTTCTTCAAATTTTTTATCTAAAGGAATTCTTTTGGACAAAAATTCTGAAAGAATTTATTTCTTTCCTTAGTCTTTTCTTCGGCTTTCTTGCTCATAGCCCTTCTGAATTCCTTCAAACTTTTTGTCTGAAGGAATTCCTTTGGATGAAAAGTCTGAAGGATTTCTGCCTTTGCTTCTTTGATTGCCTTTGGAAATTTCCCTTCGGGAAAAATGTAAATGACCCTTCTGAAGGGTAATTTCTTTGCCTTAAGAAAACTTCTGAAGGAAACTTAAGTTTGTGGCTTTTCTCTTTAGCCTCTTTTGAAAGTGTTCCCTACCCTCTGCAAGGGCTCTTGAGATGGAACTGCCCTTCACAAGCACTTGAAATGGTCCATTTTGTGCCTAAGTGTTGAATTTGCCTCCACCTGCCGAGTCCATAGAAAACTTATTTGCCAAGTCCATAGAAAGCCTGTAGAGTCCATAGAAATGGACCTACAGAGTCCATAGAAATGCCTCCTATCGAGTTCATAGAAATCCATGCCTATAGAGTCCATAGAAATGGACCTAAAAAGTCCATAGAAATCTTTGTAGAGTCCATAGAAATCTTGTAGAATTGTGAAAAAATAAAAAAATATACTAGCTCAGAATAATAGGGGAAGAAGGGGACCAATTTTTGGCCTGTTGGACCAAAAATGGTCAATAAATTGGTGATTCCCAGGGGAAGCATGCCTGCTATGCTTAGAGACCAGTTGCCTTTTAGTCCATTAGGCATGAAGTTAGATGTGGCTTTGAAATATTTAGCAACTACCTTGATAGATCCGAAAATCAATCATGAAGCCTTTACCACAAACAGAAGGGAAAAACACACACAAGGCTAAAAACACTACTTATGCAAATTGCACTTAGGGAAAGTAGGAAAGAAAAACTAAAAGAAAACTACTATATATAGTTAACCAAGTACATTTGCCTCCTTCTTGGATCAAAGGGAAAATTTCTTAAGTCCCCTTCCTGGCCAAGAAACTTATGGTGCCAGACAAGTGACTAAATGGAATGGAGACTTGGTGACCTGCTCCTCTTACCTGTCACCTTGATTGGCCTGCATCTAAGTGGATCAGATTCAAACATGCTTCTACCATATACGTACTCTTTTTGTTCTTAGAAGCTTGTTGAATTGTGTTCCTTCATGCTAGTGCATTTCACCAAGAAATTGATGGTTGTTGGCTCATCACCATAAGCCCTTTGATGTGCATGGTCCCTCTATAGTGCATCATGGTTTGACCCGTTTCCTTCTGTTTCATTGAAAACCCTATCAAACTCATCCTCTACTCCCTCAAGGCTTTCTTGAAGAAGGGTGACTATTGTGATGTCTAAAATTGAATCACAAACTAATTTCTTGTCCCATAGAACATCACCTTCTTGTTCAAAGAGCTCTTCTTCAAGGCTTTCTTCAATAGAGACTAGCCTCTCCTTTTCCTGCTCAAGGACCAGAGTTTATAGATGTTCAAAGGCATCCATCTAGTCCTTCTCCAACTCAGGCTCCTTTCCATATTCATCCTCCTCATCAAAGCAACAAAGAAGTTCATCAAATAAAGGAGGAGAGATCTCACCATGCTTACATTCCTCTTTGTACTGCTGGAACATCTGCATGTATGCATGCCCTGCATCTTCTCCATTGCTGATGAAATCTTGAAAAGGAGCATTGATGATGATTTCATCTTCTTTGACACTCATGATAGCCTCCTAAGAAATTTTAGATTAGATCTTCTACTCCTCACTTGCCTCTTGGAAAATAGGTTCCTCCTTGAGAAGGGGTGAAGTGAAAAAACCATGTGGAAGAGGAGACAGTCCTTGAGCTAGAATCAAATGATTCTCCTCCTTCCATTTGGCTAGTACTTCATCTATATCAAGTATGGCCTAATAGCTCTCTTGGGGGTGTGTAGATGGGGTGTGTTTAGACATGGAATGTGCCATTGGGTTTGAACCATCCATCACACATTGGCTAAGGAATCTCTCTATGGATTCCAACTCTATAATTCTCCTAGCTATATCTTCCTAAAAGAGCCTTTCTTGGAGGTCATAGGAATAATCATAAGTAGGAGCAGCCTCATCTTCTTCAATGTTTTTATAAAAACCTTTCTCCTCCTCTTTCCTACCCCATGATTCCACTATTTCCCTCTAAGTCAGGAGCGTGCCATTAGGATCGATGACCTGAGGGAGTTGAGGAAGACTAGGAAAGCCACTTGGGGTGATTCCATAAGGATTTTGAGCTTGATTAAAACTATATGAAGGAAAAAGGGGCCCATTATGCTGAGCAAAGTTATACATACAAAAATAATATTTCTTGATGACACCAAAATTGCTTAACCAGCTGATTCAACTTAGAGTCTCCATTGGTGTTGATGCAAAAGCCTCCAAAGGATGGTTGGTTGAAGAACACACAAAAAATTCTTCAACTCTTTAGAAAAAACTTGTCTTATTTGGTCCCATTAAGCATGCCAAAAATTATTGACGTAGTGGATTGAACCCTAGGTAGGAGGCCTAGCTCCTGCCTTCCACACGCAACAATGGAAACCCCCCTCTCACCTATGGGATCAGCAAAGCTAAAGGGGAGAGTCTCTAGATAAGGGCTAGCTCCCTTTGATGTATCTTTTAGGTCCTAGATTTCCTACTGCTAACAAATAAATAAAAAAAGTGGGGGATGAAAAGGGATAAAGAATGTTGAAACAGAACCTAAACCTAAGTTAAAAGGTGATACACTAAAAAAGATGACCCACTCAGCCCAAACATACACTTTTAACCAAGAAGAAGCTCCCATACACTTCATCTAATGTGGGAAACTCTTTTTTATCAGTGATTCAAGGGTTCATAGAGATATAGGGAGGAAGAACTATCAAAGGTGTTCTAAGACACACTTTGGTAGCCTATTCACATGTAGTTATATTCCTATTGTAAATACTTCTGGCAGACCTACAGAAGAAGAAACTTCATAATGCACTAGACATGCTAGAATCATTCTGTGAAAAGCATAAAAGATAATGACTTAATACAAAAAGAAAACATAGACATATGTGTGAGTGTAAGTCCAGATGGAGGTAAAAATGCTAAGTCTTAATTCAAGGTAAAATCTGGCAGAGTCCTGCCTTACAAACCTAGACATTTTTTGGTAGAGCTTTGCCTTAAGGCTTAGAGATGGATCTCTCAAATGAGAATTTTTACAATATATAGAAAGAGAAGAGAACTTGGTGCTCCTTTCTGAAAAGACTTTGGCACTCTTGACAAGCTGGCCCATGTGTGTTTGTGAGCATCGAGAAGAGGAAGTCATTGTTACTGATGTCATTCTTTTAGAAGAGGCCTGTTGGAACCATGCTATGTAATCATTAGTCTTAACTTTGGCATTCAAACATTAATGTGAAAGCACGGGATGCACCTCTTTTCTATAGACAAGATTGTTCATTCTAGATATTTACATAGTTTGTTTGCTTATAAATGCAAATTGGAGAAAACAAGCTATGCTACTTACTATTTGCACTGTTTGGTGACCACCTAGAAATAACTCACCTCCCTTCACCACTTGGATTGTTTTGTCTTTTCCTTGCCTTGTCTCTTTCTAGTTTTGTCTCTTTCTGGCTCCTTCAGCCCTTAGGGGATAACTCCTTGGTAGGTCACTAAGTTCCTTGGGCTCTTCTTTAAGCTTTTCAAAATCAATAGCTATTTCATGAGCCTTAAATTTGATGTTTGTGCACCTATCACTACATTTGAACTTCCAACGGCTAGTTCTCCATTCTTGATTTTGATATCCTCAGGCCCATCACTGTTTGAAAAACTAATGGCTAGTTTGCCATGCTAGATTTTGATGTCCTCAGGCTTGTCACCCCTTAGACTTTCTTTAGCCTTTCTCAATTCCTTCAGACTCTTATTTCTTCCCTTTCCTTTGGGCTTCTTGTTTTTCATCCTTCCAAAGGGAAAGTGACCCTTTGGCTTCTTGAGAAAAGTCCCTTTTTCTCAGTGAGAACCCCCCACAAGGGCACATACCCTTCAAGCGGTCTTCTTTCTCCTCAGCGGGTTTCTCCTTCAGGCTTTTTCCTATGGACCTTTTTCTCATGAACTTTTTCCCCATGGATAATTTTCCCATAGACAAAAAGTTTGCAAGAATTGTTTCAGTTGCTTTGTCTTTGGCCTTCCGAATTTCTTTTGGGCTTTTCTCCTACAGCTTCCCCAAATTTTTTTGGAATTTTTTTCTAAGGTAATTCCTTTAGACAAAAAGTCTGAAAGAATTCGTTTCTTGCCTTAGTCTTTTCTTCAGCTTTCTTGCTCACAACCCTTCCAAATTCCTTCAAACTTTTTGTCTGAAGGAATTCCTTCAGACAAAAAGTTTAAAGGATTTCTTCCTTTGCATCTTTGACTACATTTGGAAAGTGCCCTTCAAGAAAAATAGAAATGACCCTTCCGAAGGGTACTTCCTTTGCCTTAAGCAAACTTCCAAAGGAAATGTACCTTTGCGAATTTTCTCTTTGGCTCTTTTGAAAGTGTTCCCTGTCCTTTGCAAGGGCTCTTGAGATGGAATTTCCCTCCACAAGCACTTGAAATGGTCCATTTTATGCCTAAGTGTGGAATTTGCCTCCACCTATTGAGTCTATAGAAAACTTTTTTGTCGAGTCTGTAGAAAGCCTGGAGAGTCCATAGAAATAGACCTGCAGAGTCTGTAGAAATGCCTCCTACTAAGTTCATAAAAATCCATGCCTATAGAGTCCATATAAATGGACCTGTAGAGTCTGTAGAAATCTATGCAAAGTTTATAGAGATCTTGTAGACTTGTGCAAAAATAAAAAAATATACTGGCTCAGAATAGCAGGGGAAGAAAGGGACCAATTTTTGGCCTATTGGACCGAAAATGGTCAACAGTAAACACACCAAGACACCAAAATTGTAGGGGATATTCATGACACAAAATCCATCATTTTCATGTAATCTTTTAAGTTTGGTCAACTTCCCAATCAAACCTATTAAATGCACAACCAAATTAATCTATTCATTCTTGTATGATGTGCTAAGATAATCTAGTCTATCTAGGATTATTATAGTCATCATTTGACCCATCAAGGCTCTAATGAATCTATGAGGCTTTGTTCAAACGTCTTTCATGTCTCTCAATGCTCAAACACCCTAGAAACTTGTTAGATTCTTTACTTGCAACTCTGGACTTATTTCTCAAAATAACCAAAATCAACTTAAAACCTAATTAAATTGTTTTAAAATATTAAAAGTGACATGTGTTCTTCTCCTTCCACCATTGGATCACTCACTCAACCATGACTTTACTCAGCTTCTCACACTAGACTAGTACCTCCTAGAACACTGCACTGCACCATTGATTTAGGACCATAAACTAACTAGTCATGGGGGTAGAAAGCTATTAAAGGGTTCAAGGGAGTGGCTTGATCCATATAGGAAAATTTTTCATATGTAGGTCAATTTTGGCCAACAAGAACCACTCCAAATTATGTTTTTTCTATTATCTCAAGGGATTTAATAGTGATATTATGGTTATGATCCAATCCATGGGTGGGAATACTTTACCAAGTGCATATGACATTGTTATACTACCTAAAAATAACTTTATATAAGATAGAAAACTTGTTATAAGACCCTATTTTCCTTTATTTCTAAACATTCAACCCCCCTACCCCATCTCTTGCCATAATTCATACCATAATTGGTCATGAATTGGCTGCCCCTCATCAAGAAGCTAAAACAAATGATGTGGAAGGACTTATTAATACTATTTAAAATAAATTCATGGCAATGTAAAGGAAATAAAATTAGTTCCATAGGCCTTACCAAGCTCAATATCAAGCTCACCATCCCTATAAATCATATAGGCCACCCTTTCAAAAAAAATGTTCAAGGACAAGATCTTATCACTAATACTAGACCATATACAAGTTTCAAGCAAAATGTAGCCTCTACTTAAAGATAATTGGTACCCACTCAGAATAATCTAATGTAAGAACAAAAATGGCCTCCTTAATGGAACCAATCTCATGAGCAATCTACCAATCAAGATGAAACATTAAATCAAACTTGTGTGACACAAGAAATAAATTTTCCTTTTGTGACACAAGATGAAGTTTTTAATCTTGTTATGACTATTTGAGATCAGGTTTAATCAAGTGTTAAACTTTTTAAATTATAATAATATGATTATTTTATATTAAATTAGGTGGCTAACTCAAGTTTAAGTGTGGATAGTTTAGTTGCAACCAACACTAGGTATAAAAGAAGAGTTGTTAAAGAGATACAAGAGAGTGGAAAAGGTTCAAATGCATTTCCATCCATGACTCAAGGGGTAATATATCATAATTTACCTCTCAAATCTCAATAATCTCAAAGAAATTAGAATGACAAAGCTACTTTTGTACACCAAAACAAGTACGTCCAAAGTGATAATATGAATACTAGAAGATAGCCAATGATTGATGCTTCTTATCTTAACATAGTAGATCAAATGAAAAATATTCATGTAATTATACCTATGTGGGACACTTTTGTGATTTTGGGGCAAAGGGATATGTTACAATAAGAACCATCTAAGCTCAATCTATCATCAGGAGTAGCAAGGAAAGGCACTAATGTATATGTAAACACGTCTCAATTTAATGATCCACAACAAGGTGAAATGAACAAGCATCCTCAATTACATGTTTTAGTGATCATTATTAATTTTTTGGTGCACAATTTCATGATATATAGTGGGGATATTAGCTTAGTCTGGCCAAAGCAAATTATAGATAAACTAGGCCTCTAGTATGAACCTCATGCTAAGGTTATGTTACAACTAGATGGATCAACCACTAAGATAGTTGGTGTTGTCAAGGTTTTGAATCTAACTCTTCAAGCTTGTCCTAACTTATCTATTACTCAATATGTAGTTTTGGTTAATCTACCATCATACTTTTCCCTTTTCTATTTAAGGGACTTCACAACAAAGATAGGTGGATACTTGTCATGAGATTAGTCCTATATGGCCTTTAGGATAAGATATGGCACCAAAGTTACCATAAGATTAGAACCTATCTCAAGGTTTCATATTGATTTATATAAACCAAATTTAACTAATGCTAATTATGCCATTATTGATGAAGAAGATCAGCTTAGGGATTAAGAACCAGTTGTTCCTCTTGAAGACATTTTAGATCTCTTCCTTAATGAATGGGGGGAAAATCATGAGTTTGATCCATATAGAGGGATTGAAGAGGTTATTATTATATTTTATTGTTTACATGAATAATTTACAGCCATACCTTCAATTTATAATCCTAATGATGATGGTGATGGTTTGTGGAAGTTATTTTTTTATCGCTCCAGAAGCAAGAATGGAGTAGGTGCTAGAATAAAGATTATTTATCCATGTAATGAGAGGTACTACTCAGCTATTAGATTTTAATTTAGTTATTATTGTAATGAAGTAGAGTATTAATCTTTCATTCATTAGATTTAATGGGTAAGGAAGAGAGCAATCAAACAAGTTTAAGCCATTAGAGATAGTGAACTAGTTGTATACCAGGAAAGAGGTACGAGTGCATCCAATAAAACTTTGTTGAAGTCTTATAATCATGGAGTGTGTGATATTATTCAGTAATTTTAATATTTTTACATCAAATCAGTCCCAAGGGAAGAGAATCAGCATGATGATAGGTTGACATCATTTGAAGCACAATTTGACATTCCTAATGATGTTAAGAACCCAAAATTTCTAACACACATCATGGTAGTTGTAAGGCCTTCCATACTAGATAATGATGTAAATTGGTAGGTGTCTAAAAGTGACAATTAAATATCATGTTTATTAAAAAATGAAACTAAGTTATTTTACAAAAACTATGCCAAGTTGTAACTTCAATATGGGAAAAAAATTGTACAACTAAGGTCTAAAAAGCTTCCTAAAGGATTGGTTACTCTTGAGAGTATATTCAATGAAGGTGATCAAATGAGAAGAGATAAATTAAGCATCTCCACTAAGGAATAACACCATGAGAGGGTGTTTATCTTTGAGGACAAATTAATCAAGCATGGGAAGGTATGTACACAATAAGAAAATGCAATATTTATTGAACTATGTAGAGAGTTTACAGATATATTTTTTGGGGGTATACTGACCTCAAGAGGTTTGAACCCTCATTATCTCAACATATCATAGAAATTGATTCCAATCATAATATTATAAAGTAAAGGCAAAGGCCAATCAATCCTAAGGTGGAGGTTTTCATGATAAATGAACTCACCAAGTTGATAGAGTTGAAGATCATCTTTCCTATCAAACACTCTTCATGGGTTGCCAACCTTATTCCTATGAGAAATAAAATCGGTGAAACTAGGTTGTGTGGAATTTAGAGACTTTAATAGGGTCTCATTGAAATTCCACCATAATCTACCTTCTTATGGATCAAATACTTCAAGTAGTATTAGGTTCTTATTGTTTTTCACTCTTGGATGGCTATTTAGGGTATAACTAAGTGTTGGTCAAAGAAGAAGATCAATATAAGATAACTTTCACTACCAAATATGGAACATATTCCTACAATATAATTAGATTTGGGTTATCTAATATAGGTGATACATTCCAAAGAGCCATGGATATGGGTTTCCAAGGCTTGATCAATGAGATGGTATTGATATATCTTGATGACATAATGGTTTTTTTATAAGAATATTAGTGACCAATTGAAGAATTTAAGGATAATATTTTAAAGGTTTTGAAAATATGGAGTTTATATTAATATAAAGAAGTTTTTATTTATTTTTCATGAAGGTAAGTTACCTGGACACATTATTTCTAAAGATGGACTTGTTATTGATCCTGATAAGGTTGAGGCCATTATAGCTTTGTCATTACCCAAGCATAAGAAGGATTTAAAATTTCTAATTGGAGATATTAAATTTTTTATAATGTTCATATCTATATTTTAAAATATTTTAAATCATATAACATTCATGTTGAAGAAATATCAAGCATTCTAATGGACCAAATAAGGAAAAACTATTTTTTGAGGCCATTAAGCAAGCTATTGCTCAATCACCCACACTAATAAATTTTTATTTATCTAAATATTTATTCTTGTATTTTTTTTATAACACTAAAACAATATAATCTATGTTAATGAAACAAAATAATGAAGGACTTGAGCAACCTATAACGTTATTTAGTCAAGGACTAGAAGACTATGAAGAAAGGTAGACATATGTTGAGAAGAATGTGTTGGATGTGATAAGAAGTCTTAATAAATTTATGCATATGGTGTCCAATAAAAAAATTATTTTAAGTTAAGACATCCAAGAATAAAATTATTCCTCTTGAATAATGACTTGAATGACAAAAGGGTTGGGTGGATAGCTAAAGTGATGGAATATGATGTTGAGATCAAGGCCACTAAGCTATTGAGAGGAAGAAGGTTGTGTAAACACCTAGAATTATAATTAAAGGAATAATAAGACATGGTTTTTTAATTTAAAAAATGTCATATTATATATTATACTTCATCTCCTTCAAGTTAGACATAAGAAATGGTGAGATTCATTCAAACGGGTAAGTGTCTTATGGGTTTAGATAAAGCAAAAAGGAGATAATTCAGATTGCAAGAAATGCCTTATGTCCTCGTGGATGGGGTAATTTTTAGGAAGGATATAAATTTTATGATACATATATGTGTATAAATGTATTATTTTAAATAAAATATTTGAACAATTGCATGATGGGTCAGTAGGAGGTCATTTTGCAATTAGAACTACAACTACAAAATAATGATGGCTAGTTATTGCTAACCATTTTTACCACATGCCAAAATGGGTAAAACCCCTATAGTAAAAATATTGTAAATGGGATTTTTATAATGTCATAGGGTATGTTTTATCCCATTTTATGTCATTCCATATACCATTCTAGATTTGGTCTTAGTATATCTTAGTCTTTGTGCCATTTGGTGTCTTAGGGGTCATTTTAAGGTCATATATGCAAGTGGAAAGTTTTCAAGGATATAAATAGGTATTTATGGTGATAAATGAAATACATGATTAAGGATAATTCCACATAATCCTTAAAAAATCATTTGGAGCTGTAAAATTTTAGGAAAGATCTTTGTGAAGCTAGGTCATCATCAAGATGTCATGAATAACTATACTGGACAACTTACTTGTGAAATTTATTAATATGCTTAGAAATCCTTGTGTAACCATCACACCATGCATGATTAATTTCCTTAGTTTTAATACCATTATTTTCAAGTTTCATATCTTGATGATTCTTCTATCTTGAGATCTAAGCCTTCAAAGTTCAACTTGATAAGTCTAAGCGGTCAGGTTGTCCTGCATGTCACATGGAAACACACTAGATAGCTTACTTTGTGCATTTTATAAATGAACCTTAGAAATAATTTTGAGCCAATATATTTTAGTGCCATATTTTTATTCATACCAGGGACATGTTTTACAAAATTAATGTCTATGTGAGCTTCTTCTCTCAAGTTATGAGCTTATTCTCTCAAGTTTGATCTCCATAAAGTAACCTTTTGGGTTTAAATTAATTAAAAGGTTTAAATTTGATCAATATATAACATTCAACCTATGTTCACACATTGACACATGAGATCTAATAGTTCATGCTTGGGTAGAACTAGTCAAGAGGTCCCTAGGTTAAAGCCCTTTAAAGAGATACAAGTTAGATAAGATTTGATAGTACATATCAATCAAATAGTGATATAAAAGTGTTCATTCAATAAGAATAAGGTGGGAGCAATTTAGATCAATGATCAGTGTTCATTTTTACCAATGATCTCGTGGTACATGATCACTAATAGGAAAGTGGGCCCAATGAGATATATGGCTAGAATTCACTCATACATCTTGATCCAATGGTACATGTTCAATTTAACGTGTTAAAGGATATTCATGGAAAGAATTAAATGGGTCACATTAATTCTTCCCAAGGATATAAATAGTGCATAGGAGGTTAAAAATTTTAAGTTTTGATAATGAGGATCTATGAGACTAATGAAAATAAAGACAAGTTTGAGCATTTTGATTTGCCCAAGAAATTTTTGATAAGCAACATTAAACCAATGGAGTACTTTTTGACAAAGTCAAACAAGGTATTGTATGGGTCATATTTCTATCATTAGATCTTGATCAAATTCCAATAAGTAGATAAAGCCATGCATTCAGGTATAGATAACATAAAAGGATGTCATTAAAGCTAAATATGGACTTTTAGATTGACTTTTTATAGCTTGCAGTGTTCATTCTATGATTGTGTTTACTATTATTAAAGTGATCCATATACATGGTGAATCCTTAGTTCTTGCATTAACATAATGGGTCTATTTGGACCTATTTGGATCAAGAAAGGGGGATATATAGTCTATAAGTTTACATTGACATAATGATTATAGGAAAACTAGTAGTTTGAGATTGGTTTTCTATTTATAGTAGACTTATGAAAATGGGTATGAGTTCAAACATGATCTATTTTGAATATGAGATAGCACTTTAAAGGATGACATAAATCCATACACATAGACCCTAATGGTTTCATCTCTAGGACCAACTTCATGAAAAGGACCCTTTTATCCCCTTTTGCATGCCATGATGAACCAATAAAGATTAGTTAGCACTAGGATAAATTTCTAACAGATTGATCCAATGGTTATAATTATATTGATGCTAGGACCTAACTCAAAATAATTTAATCCCACTATTGCAACCATCAGGGAGTATCAATGACAGAATAATGTAACTGTGTAACCACTTGAAGTGACCTAGATCAATTAAAAGGTCTAAATGGGCATATTTTTTAGAAATAGTTGTAACTATGGTTTAAATGTTTAAACTTATTTATTCCCATTTGTATTGATAAATCTCTATTTCTCTTTCTTCGTATCTTCTATAAATACATCCTTTGAGCTATTGTTGGTTATCCATTATGATGATATGACTAGATTCTACTAGAAATTATATTTTGTACCTCTTAGAGTAATGAATAGATCATTATCAGTCATTTACTAATTTGTGATTAGTTGTTTGTATTTGTCTAATATGTAAAAGTAGTTGTCATCTTCCCTTTTCAAGTCCAAGTCTAACCTAAGTGCTAATAAACTTTCTTACAGGTCATCTAGTGTGTCTAAAGGTTTTTGTCATAGGTATAGAGTGGATAGTTGACTTTAATTTATTCTAATCAAGCCTTACCCTCATTAACCTTTATTCTAAGTCCATCAAATTGACCTATAGGTGAAGAATTATTGCTTGAAAATCATTCTAGATAATGCATTATCTCTATTCATAGTCTATAAATGTGTCAATGAGTTCAATATTGAGAGTGGATATTTGAACAATTTTCCATCACCTTCTTTAGATTAGGTTCAATTCATCTATCTTCTAACTCTTTTCCTCATAAGTGATCAATTAGCATTTATAAAAGCATTTCAAGATACATTCAAGGAGCTAGCCCTTAAATCTAGAGGTCAATTTCCAATATAAGTACACCCACATACCTAGAAATGTTCCCAAGTTGCCTAAATTTGGAATAAGCTTGAACAAATTCTTCTAAGGTGAAATATTTGGTGACAATAGTTTTGACATACTTGGTGGGATCCATTATCTTCAATACAACTTGTCAAGTTGAATGTTGGTCTTTACAATATCATCTACAAATTAGTGTGCTAAATAGCATTTGGTGACTCCTTCAAAAATATTCAATCCCATTAACTCACCTATTCATCCTAAAATTCCTCTTGAATTTCATTATACGTACCCTAATCTACCCTTTGAAGAACAAGTAGATTTTTCTAGAGAGGAAGAGGTTTAAGAGGTTAAAGAAATTGAAGATCTTGAAAAAGAAGACATGGATATACCTCATGATTTCCCTACCTTCAATAATAAAAAACAATTAAAATTATAGTGTATGATTCCATTCCTCTTAAAACCATGAAAGGTGTTCCCAAATTTAATGGTGAGAGTCATGTCACACCTAGTGAGCACATTAGAGATGTTTTTAACTTTTATAGTTTCCAAAATATTATTCAAGATAACATTGCCATTAGACTCCTTGCCATGTACATTAAAGGGAATTCTCTTGATTTTTCTATGACTCTAGAAGGTGGATGAATCAAAAAATGGGATGTGTTTGGAGTTTTGTTGACTTTTAGATTTGGAAATGAAAGTGACCATGCCTCTCTCATACATCAACTCAACATGATAAAAAAGGGACCCAAAGAAATAATGCATGACCTCAATGAAAGGTTTCATAAGACTTGGAATATATTTCCTCCTCCCATGAGACCACCTACTAGCTTTGTGTTCCCAACTTGAAATTCATTAGGACTGAAATTGATTTCATGCTTTAATCTATGAGTGGTTCCACCCTCTCTGAAGTATATAAGCTTGCTATCAAAGCTAAAATAAATCTCATCCAAGATGTAAGATTTACACCTAAAGTTTCTATGACTCCTTTGTCTCATGATTCTTCTAGTACTCTAGAAGTGGCTCAAATTCTTAATGCCAATACTAAGCCCAAGGTTGCTCTTAAGGAGGTAGATAATACCATGGATAAATATATTCAATGGTAGGAAACCAAGATTGTGAGAATAAATATGCAAAAAGATGTCCATAAAAATTCATACCTATATCATAAAAATTATGGTCAACAATATCTAAGAGGAAGAGGTCAATGGAATCCTAATTCCAATAGGCCTACCAATGTATATAGTCCTAACTCTACCACCAATGCAAGGGAGATGGTACCAGTTCATAGCAATTTAGTGTAGGGATAAGATTGGAAACAAGACCAATTCATGGATTATAATGAGAATGGAGATCAATATATAGTGGCTTAAGTAGTAGTTATTTACCTCATATCAAATGAAGATGAGGTGATGATGCAAGATAATTAGGATTAGCAACCTCAAGGAGAGATCTTCACCAATTTTTTGGTTGAAGACGCTCTTATGCTAAATCAAGGATCCTTTATCATATACAATACAAGTGACAATATGAAGGATATAGGAGGTGTTATTATCATTCCCATATTCTCATCCAACCATCCTATAAGGCAACAAGACATGGTTTCAAGTGTGACAATTCTAGAAACTTGTACATCTCCATCAAGTCAAAATATGGTTAGGTCTGCTCATATTCCTCAAGTTTTAAGTAATCCTCTACCTAAAATATCCCAAGAAAAAGTAGTTATTTATTATATAAAAATTTTATATTCTTTTAATAAAACTAAAATATCCATTTCTCTTTGGGATGTTCTTCATATTCCTAGTCAAAAATAACTCTTACAAAAGTAGTTATCTGTTATCCCTGCTAGTTTATCACATTCAAATCAAAGCCATTTTCATGTTACTCTTGAAAATTATCCTATTACCATTTTTTAACCACCCACTAGGGTATATAAATCTCCACCATTTTACCTCACCATAATTTTAGGTGACAAGTTGGAACATAATTACATAGTCGATAATGGATCGTTTACTTGTATCATGCCCAAAGTTGTAGTTGACAAGCTCAACCTAAAATATGAGCCACATAGCAAAGGGGTACTTTAATTAGATTTTAAACCTTCAAATATATTATAATTTATAAAATTCTTGAAGGTTTTCTTACATGATTGTCCTAGTTTTACTATCTTGCAAGACAGAGTTGTAGTTGATCTCTCAGCCCACTTTGTAATATATTTATCAAGGGATTTCATAGCCAAGATAGGTGGCTACCTCACATCTAACTGGTATTTTTTGTCATTTAAAACAAGGTTTGGGTCCAAGGTGTTGTATGGGAATCTTGGAATACTCACAATTGGTCTATAATGATTCATATGAGTCTTGATTGTGGTCGTAAATTTCAATTTGGTTTTGAATTTAGTTTTCCTTCCAAAAAGAGAAATTTAAATTTCCAAATTGTTTTAATGGACCTAAGTGAATATGTATGATATGAAATTAATAAAAAATTATTTAATAGGTATATTAGGCATTTAAAAATGTCCAAGAGTGAAAATATATGCATAATTCATGTTTGTGTGAGGTGGCAACCCACCACCCAACATAGGTTTAAGAGGTTGTTTGCTAATCTTGATCAAGATTCAATTATGAATCTTATTTTTAGAGTATTTATTTTAAATATTTTTTTTATTTAGTGTGTGATATCAATTTTTTGAGAGAATGACCTCTCATTCTATTCAAAATTGATGAGTGTATATGTAAACAAGTGAAGGTTGATGCATAAAGAAGGATGGTGTAAGAGAAGTTTCTATGCATGACTGTAACTAAGCATTTAAGTGTTTGAATCATCAAGTGTAAGTATTTATGTAAAATTTTGTTGGTATGGTTTAATATAAATATATAATCTCTTTTTTGAGACAATTAATGTCATTGAGTTGGAAGAAATCTTTATTTTTGGAGTCTGTCATGGTTTGTAGACAGAGCATACATGCACAAAGTCTTGCTCAAACAATAGCCTAAATTTTGATCATTTTATCATTGATTTTTTAGAGTATATGGAAAATGAGACTAATTTTAATGGTAGTAATTAAGCTTGTTTAATGTATAATTTCTCAAACTTTGTAATATTAGATTGGTTATAGACAACATCCATTGGAACCCACAGTCTATACAAAATAAGAATTTTGTGTAATGTGTTTAATGTATTGAGATAAAATTTATATCCAATAGAGAATGAAAGTGGTATATACTTATTGGATAAGGTGTGGTTAATCTCTTTGAAGGTTTTTTAGTCCTTGAATGTTGACAAGATTCTTGAAACCCTGTATATCTTATTTGAAAAAGGATAGATAGTCAAAGAGAACTGAGTTTTTGTAAAAGTGATTTTTGATGGGATTAAAAGTTGATTGAAATGAGGTTGAAATTGTCTATGAGGGTAGAGGAAACCATTATATGAAATATAAAATCCTTAGGAGTTTAAAACAATGAAACCTAGAGTGACCCTATTCTTACCTTGTTATCTATCATACAACATAGTCAAACCTAATTGAGATCTTCTGTTTGTGAATGTACTATGGCTAATGGTGAATTGATAATCAAATAAGAAAGGTGTGTTATCTTTAAGTAGACCCTGTAAAACAATTAATTTGACTTTAAATTTTTTTGGAACAAAGATATCAATTTTTAACCACCCTCAGCCTTAATAATTAAAGGAAACATTAGCTTTTAGGGTTTTATTATTTAAGAAGATTTAACCCTTTCAATTCTATGAAAATTTGTAATCTTTCATGACATGATTTTACATAATTGATGGAGGTGATTTTAGAGTGGTTAGGTATAGAAAATTATGGAAATGAGGTTGAGTGTTAGTGTTAGGCTTAGATAAGAGCTAAAGGAATGAGGGTGATATAGCAAAATGAGCATTTTTCCAAAGAAAGAGATTAAAAAATGATTGATTCAGCTGAAAGAGCTTAATGGGTATCTAGAAAAGTGAATTTTTTGTAGATAAAGTTTATACATGGTTCAGGAAAAGGAGATTTGTTTGTATGGAGGGCTAATTGGTGAGAGGCTTAAACAAGGAAGTAAAATTTATCTTGGGAGTTGTGTCAAAATATTTAAGTGAGAGTTATATGGGACAAATGGATCCTTTAATATGTGTTCATTTTCTAGTGAATATTTGTTAGATGCTCCCAACAAGGAGCTTTACCCAAAAATAAGACTAATAGAAGGTAAAGGCTAGAAACATGCTTGTGTGAAGGAGATGAGAAGATAATTTGAACTTGGTTATATAAATAGGTTTAAAAAGGATTTTATAAGATGGAAAAGGGATCTTATATGATTTAAACCATATTTGTGATTTGATTACCCAAGCAGAGGATATTTTGGCATAAATGCATTGCGATAGTGTAATGAAGCTAAAGTGAGTGTATGAACCAATATTGATTCAGTTTATTAAATGATAATTTATTTGTGGTTTAAAGGTCAATTTAAGCTTGTATATATCTTTGAAACATTTTGAAGATACTTTATAAACATATATTTCATGTTTTCCCTATGGGAATTATTGAATGAAGGAAAAACATTGCTTGAAAGGAAGGAATAAGTAGAGTTTGGTGTAGAAGTTGATATGGCTCTACGTCATTTGGTATGAGAGTAGTAAGATAATTTGGGTACATGTAAAAGAAGGAAAAACAATGATTAATATTTGATGTTGTTCAAGAGTTTTTGAATATTGTAAGTAAGCAAGTAAGGAGTCTTATTAAGGACATAGTAAGCAGATAGATTGAGGAGGCATGATCTATGTTATGATTAATTTATTGATTTGAAATGTATGATTGATTACAAATATTAAGTTTTGTGGTGATATATTTAAATCAAAAAAAACTATTAAAAATCTCATAAAGATATCTTGAGAAGAGAAGATAGTCCAAGTGAAGGACAAGTGAGAGGAAAGGCCCAAGTGTGGTAAGAAATAGAAGGTTCCAAGTGTGAACCATAATGGAATGGTCCAAGTGAGACCAATATAAGGGGAGGAATGTGCCCAAGTAAGGTACTTAAGATGAGTATGAGAAAAGAGGTATCAAGAAAAGTGAATGGCAGGGTTAAACATGAAAGCCACAAATAAAAGATGGTGCATGAAGACACCAAGAAAAAGATTGAGTTGGAGGGAGAGATGGTGGAGTTGAGGCAGAAAATGGAGGAGATGTTGGTCAATATTGAATAGATGAAAGATTTTATGAATCCACATTCTGTATTGGTCATAAAAATAAATACAATAAAATGGATAATCAAGAAAATAGTGTAAAGGAGGAGAAGACAAAAGAGGAAGGACAAGGAGGAAATCAAGCCTCATGATTTGAAATTTAATGTTTCTTTGATATGTTTGAATGTAGGTATGAGAGATGAAGAGAAGGAAGAGATAGTTGATCCCATTCATAGGCTCAAGTAATAAGAGGAAGATTCGTATGACCAAGTTGTGATCAAATAAGACAAGATGAAGTAGAGACTTTATGTAGATTCATGATGATGGAACAAGAACAAATAGGTCAATCATGTTGGAGGCAAGATAACATGAAGAAGAAGAGATCCTCACTCAAGAGGATGCAAGAGAAGCTGAATGAGCAATAGGATAGTAGAATAAGGAGATTTATGAGGTATATTCAATCTTGTATGATTATTAAAAGCAAGAGTATGCATTTGATCATCATCAAATGTATAGGAAAATGGTTAAGGAAGTTAACAAGGAAAGCATAGACTTATAGAATGAAAAAGTATTATCCCAGATCAAGGAATTAATAAAGTTGAGGAGGATTTATGCATATTAAGATACTCCCCAAAATGGAGTTGAAGATATTGAAGTTAAGGTATAGATGGAACATGAAGGATAAGTGTTGTAAGGAGAGAATCAAGATGCATTGATAGTTGATGCAAAGAGGGAGAGTGAAGTATGCGAATAATATGAAGATGCTTGGAAGAAAAAGGAACAATCAAGTAAAGAGATAAGATGGAGAATGCCTCAAAGTAATGGGCAAGAATATGAATGAGTTATTATATTTTTTTGGTGTATCATGGAGGAATATGGCAAGAGGCAAGACAAATTACAAGTGTGACAGTTAAGAGCACACACACCTTTATGAGTGTTTGAAGGAAGAAGAAGAACATGGATGGAAAGATTTATTTCCCCTTGGGAGCATGATGTAGGGGAATATTGGAATACTCACAATTGGTCTAGAATGAACCATAGGAGTCTTGATTATGGTTGAAAATTTGAATTTGGTTTTAAATTTAGTTTTCCCTCTAAAAAGGAAAATTCAAATTTCCATAGTGTTTTAGTGGACCTAAGTGACTATGGATAATATGTAATGAATCAAAAATTATTTAATAGGTCTATTAGGCATTTATAAAGGTCCAAGAGTGAAAATAGATACATAATTAATGTTTGTGTGAGGTGGTAGTCCACCACCCCGTGTAGGTTTAAGAGGTTATTTGTAAATCTCGATCAAGATTTAGTTATGAATCTTGTTTTCAGAGTCTTTGTTTTAAATAGGAGTTTTATTTAGTGTGTTATATAAAAAAATTTAGAGTATGACCTCTCATTTAATTTTAAGTTGAGGAATGGATATGTAAACAAGTGAAGGTTGATGAATAATGAAGGATGGTGTAAGAGAATTATGTATGCATAACTGTAACTAAGCATTTAAGTGTTTAAATCATCAAGTGGTAAGTATTATTGATAAAAAAAAATTGGTATAGTTTAATATAAATCTATAATATCTTTTTTGAGATAGGTAATGTCATTGATTTGGAAGAAATCTTTGCTTGTGGAGTCTGTCATGGTTTATAGTCAGAGCATACATGCACACAATCTTGCTCAAATAGTGGCTTGAGTTTTGATAATTTTATCATTGAGTTTGTGGATTATATGGAAATTAAGACTTGTTTTAATGGTAAGAAGTAATGTTATTTATTTTATAATTTCTCAAACTTTTTAATCCCAGATAGGTTATAGACAACATGCATTGTAACCCACTGTCTATACAAAATAAGAATTCTATGTATTGTGTTTAATGTATTGGATAAGATTTTTATCCAATAGAGAGTGTAAGGGGTATATAATAGTTTTATAAGGTTTTTTTAACATATTTGAAGGTTTTGGAATCCTTGAATGTTGACAAGATTCTTGAAACCCTATATATCCTATTTGAAAAGGGACAGACAGTCAAAGAGAACTATTTTTTTGTAAAAGTGAGTTTTGATGGGATTCAAAGTTAATTGAAATAGGTTGACATTGTTTGTGAGGGTAGGGGAAACCATTATATGAAATATTAAGTCCTTATGAGTTTAAAACAATTAAAACTAGAGTGAAACCCTATTTTTACCCTGTTATCTATCATACAACATAGTTAGACCTAACTGAGATCTTGTGTTTGTGAATGTATTGTGGCTTATGGTGAATTGATAATCAAGTGAGAAATTTTTTTTATATTTAAGTAGACCTTGTAAAATAATTAAGTTGACTTGAAATTTGTTTTGGACTAAGATATCAATTTTTAACCATCCTTAACCTTGATAATTTAAAGAAACCTTGGCTTTTAGGATTTTATTATTTAAGAAGATTTAACTAATGGAATTCTATGAAAATTTGTAATATTTCATGAAATGATGTTACATAGATAATGAAGGTTATTTTAGAGTGGTAAGGTATGTAAAATTATGTAAATGAGGTTGAGTGTTAGTGTTAGGCTTAGAGAAGGGCTAAAGGAATGAGGGTGCTCTAGGAAAATGAGCATTTGTCCAAAGAAGGAGGTTGAAAAATGATTGATTTAGCTGAAAAGGAATAATGGGTATCTATAAAAGTGAATTTTTTATAGATAAATTTTGTACATGGTTCAAGAAAATGAGATTGGCTTGTATGGAGGGCTAATTAGTGAGAGGCTTAAAGAAGGAAGTAAATTTGTCTTGAGAGTTGTGTCAAAATATTTAGGTGAGAGTTATATGGTCCAAATGGGTCCTTGAATATCTATTAATTTTTTGGTGAAGATTTTTTAGATGCTCCCAACAAGGAAATTTATCCAAAAAACAAGGCTAGTAGAAGGTAAAGGCTAGAAATATGCTTGTGTGAAGGAGATGAATAGATAGTTTGAAATTGGTTGTATAAATAGGTTTAAATAATGATGTTTTAAGATAGAAAAAGGATCTGATATGATTGAAACCATAGCTATGATTTGATTACCCAAGTAGAGGCTATTTTGGGAAAAATGCATTGTGAGAATGTCATGAAGCTAAAGTGAGTATATGAACCAATATTGATTCAGTTTATTGAATGATGATTTGTTGGTGGTTTAAAGGTCAATTAAATCTAGTAGAGATATTTGAAACATTGTGAATATACTTTAGAACCAAGAAAGAGATTTCTTGAAAGGAAGGAATAGGTAGAGTTTGGTGAAGAAGTTGATATAACTCTACATCACAAAGTGATAATTAGGACACAAACCCTTTCAAGGTTTCAAATTGAGCCTTACATTGAGATAAGTTCTAATCAGAATTATGTGGCCCATGAAGAAAAGGGATCTATTTTAGATGATGGAACTTTTTCCAAGCTTGAAGGTGTTTTAAATCTATTTCTTAATAAATATGACACTAATACTTATGATCATGATCCACATGATTTTGTGGAGTAAACTAATTTAGGAGTGTATTGTATACATGAAGAAGGGGTACCAACACATCTACTTGTCAAGTAAGAGGGTAAAGATGATGAGTTATGGAAGATGTTTTTTTATGGTTCAAGAAGAAAAGTTGGTGCAAATTTTGGTGCTATGTTGGTCTTCCCATATAAAAAAAATTATAATTGAAATGTCACTAAGTATGAAGTTTTAATTCATGTCATTCAATGGGCAAGGTGAAAAGCTATCAAGAACTTGCAAGTATATGGAGACAATTAATTGGTTGTGCATCAGGTGAGGAATGTGGTTGCTACTAAGAACCCTTTTTTTAAGTTATAAAATCATAGGTTATAATATTTCCTTGAAGACTTCAATGCATTCAATATACAATCAGTCCCGAGGGAGTACAATAGCCATGCTAATAAACTAGCTACCATAAGAGCTCAATTTGATACCCTAAATTCCATTAAATAGGAAGGAAAATAGTTTCATATTAAGATCATTGTTAGACCTTGTGTACCTAATAATTAAGTGTCTTGGAAAGTGTTTTATAGTGACAAACACATTGCATGCTTCTTTAAAAATGAGGCTACATTTTCTTCAAAGAATAAAAGGAGGCTCCAAGGACAATTAGGTGATCAAATTATGAGCTAAGAACCAATAAGATACCTAAGGGTTTGGTGACCTTAGAAATTATATTCAATGAGAATTATCAAAATAAAAAGGAAAAAGTGAGTATGTCTACAAAAGAGGATAATTATGAAAGAGTCTTGATCTTCAAGGAAGAACTTCTCAAACTAGGCAAGGTATGTTCTACATTAGAGAAGCAAGCATCTATTGAGTTGTGTAGAGAGTTTCATGATATATTTTCTTGGGAATATAAGGACCTCAACGGATTTGATCCTAGCCTATCACACCATACCATTGAGTTGTAACCTAGAGTTAAACCTATTCGACAAAAGTAAATACCCATCAACCCCAAGATTGAGCAACTAATGAGGTTAAAACTTACCAAAATCCTTAAATATAAGATAATATTTCCCATCAATCATTCAACATGGGTAGCTAACATTTTGCCTATTATAAATAAGAATGGGGAGATAAGACTTTGTGTAGACTTTATAGATATTAATAGAGTGTCATTCAAAGATCACTATCCTCTACCCTCAATGGAGTAGATTTTGTAAATGGTTTTAGGTTATCAACATTTTTATTTTATAAATGGATATTCGAGATATAATCATATTGTATTCAGTGAAGATGATAAGTTTGAGATATCCTTCACTATTAAATGGGGGACTTTTTCTTATAGGAATATTCCCTTTGGTCTATCCAATGTCAGTGCCACATTTTAAAGAGTAATGGGCATGGCCTTCAAAGGTTTGATCAATGAGATACTATTGGTTTATCTAGATGATATAATAATGTTTTATAAATATGATAATGAACACATTAAACACTTTATTCAAGTGTTTGAAATATGTAGGTAGTATGGAGAATCTCTTAATCCAAAAAAGTGCATCTTTATTGTTTATGAAGGTAAGCTCTTAGGACATATTGTTTCCAATGATAGTTTGACTATTGATCTTGAGAGGATAGAATATAATTAACCTTGTATAAGAAAGGTCTTAAAAGTTTCTTAGTCAAGATAATTTTTTTAATGAGGTTCATACCTGGTTTTGCATCGTTGGTGAAACCTATCACAACTATGCTCAGGAAGAACTAAGTCTTTTCTTAGACTAAAGAGGATAAGAGCAATTTTGAAGCCATAAAGAAAGTAATTTCAAAAGATCCTATTCTTGTTAATCTTGATTTTACTAAATGCTTCATGTTGTATTCATTTTCTAACCTTGATACTATCTCAACCATTCTAATTCAAAATAATGATGAGGGTGTGGAGCAACCAATTACATTCTTTAGTCAAGGTTTAGAAGATTATGAAGTCAAGTACACCTATTTAGAGAAACAAGTCCTTGTTTTTTTAAGGTGACTAAATAAGTTTATACATATGGTTTTAAATAACAAGATTCATGTTATGGTCTCTCATCCTAGTACCAAAGAGTTTCTCTTGAGCAAATATCTTAGTGAAAAGAGGCCAAAGTGGATCACTAAAGTAATGGAATGTGATGTTGATATCAAAGTGATAAAATTGATAAGGGGTAAGGTTATTTATGAACATATAACTTTAGATCTTCATGATTCAAAGGAAGAGGCTCTAGTCAATCATGATTATTCCCAATTAGCTAGTTCATTTCCTCCATAAAGTTGGACACAGGATGTGATCAATTTTTTTTAAAATGGTGAGTATCCTCATAATATGATTAGATCACAAAGGAGATATTTTAGATTGTAATATATTCCCTTTTGTCTTATGGAAGGTGTGATTTTTATGAGGGACATAAATGGTGTGCTATTGAGATGCATTGATAATTATTGATTTAGGGTGTTGTTCGATAAGTTTTATGATGGGAAAATAGAAGGTCATTTCTCTTTAAGAACCAAAGGTGCCAAGATCATGAGGGAAGCATATTATTGGCCCAACCTCTTCAAGGACTACCATGATTGGGTGATAAGGTGTGTATAATGTGATTTTTAAAGGAAAATATAATCTTTTATCTCTTCCTTTGAAGCCTATCTAGGTTGATCAACCTTTCATGCAATGGGGTATTGGTTTAATTAGCACAATAAATCCCCCATCAAGTAATGGTTATAAATGGATACTCATATCAAATGACTATTTTACAAGATGGTTTGAGGCAATATCATTGAAGGAAGCTAATGATAATGTATTTTAGAGTTATATGAGAGCATCATAATAAGGTTTATAACTCCTACTATTATTTTAGATAATGTTCTTGATTTTATGGGTACTAAGATAGCTAATTGGGTAAATAGTAATGGCATATTTTTGGCCACTTCATCTAAATATTAACTTCAAGGTAATGGGTTGGCTAAATCTACTAATAAGAATCTGATAAGAATCATCAAGATAACCTTGGAACATAACCAAAAAGCTTGGAACACCAAATTGAAGACAACCTCATGGGCTGATAGGATAACTCCCAAGAGGTCAACAAGGAATTCTCCTTTTGTTCCTATCTATGGGAGGGAATCTAGGTTGTCTATCTCTCAAGATCTACCTTCCTTAGAGTTATCAAAACTAGAGTTTCCTGATAATACCCCAATGGAGGTGAGATTAATATAATTAATGGAGTTTTAAGAGACTAGAGATAAAGCTCATCAAGTTATAAAGTATCACCAAGTACTAATGAATATGTATTTTAACAAGAGGGAAACTCCAAGATCATTTTAAGAAGGTGACTTAGTATTGAAATGGGATGAATATAGATCAAAACTAGGGAGACGTGCAAAATTTGATACCCTATGGAGTGGACCATATATCATCATCAAGTGCAAGCAAAGTAAATTTTTTAGTTAGTAAGTATGAATGAAGAAAAGATGCCTATCCCTATTAATGGGATATATTTTAAACCCTACTATTGAGAACTAAAGGTTAGTTTTGTAAATATTTGATTAGATGTGTGGTTCCTTTCTTATTATGTTGTGTTCCATAAGTGATTTTAAATCACATGTGTGTTTATTGCTTGGTGTCTTGTTCTTGTTGTTTTTTATTATTTGAGGTATTTTCATGTCAGTTTTTATGTCAAACTTATATACTTATGACTCCATATCCCAATGGATAGGATTAGGCAACTAGTCATGGCATAAAAATCATGCTACCCTTGGGAAATCACCAAAGATGTTGCCCGTTTTTACCATAGGCCAAAATGGGTCAACCCCCTATAGTCAAAATATTGTATAAGGGATTTTTATAATTTCATAGGGTATATTTTATGCCATTTTATGTCATTCCATATGCCATTCTATCTTTGGTCATAGTGTAGCTTAGTCCTTGTGACATTTGGTGTCTCAAGGGTCATTTTAGGGTCATATATGGAAGTGGTAGGTTTTCAAGGATCAAAATAGGTATTCATGGTGATTAATACAATAAAATATTAGGGACAAGTCCACATAGGCCTCAAAATTATTTGGAGATAAAAAATTTCAAGAATGAGCTTTGTGAAGGCAGACTATCATCAAGATGTCATGAAGAACTAGATTGGATAGCTTTCTTGTGAAATTTATAAATATTCTCAAAAATCCTTGCATGACCACCAAACCACATGAAATCAATATCCTTAGTGACAATATCATTCATTGAAATATTTATATCTCGATGAGTCTTCTATCTTAATATCTAACCCTTCAAATTTTAGCTTGTCGAGTTTAAGAGGTCAAGCCATCCTACACATTACATAGAAACACACTGACCAGCTCACTTGTGCATTTTATAAATTCAATTCAAAAATAATTATGAGCTAACACATTTTACCACAATATTTTTATTTATACCAATGACATTATCTACAAAATTCATGTCTACGTGAGCTTTCTAACTCAAGTTAGGAGCATTCAAATTGGACCTATGGCATAAGACATTTACACTAGCATCAAGTTTTAGTTCCATAAAGTAACTATTTAGGTTCAAAATTTCTTAAAAGGTTTAAATTTTATTAATTTATAATGGTCTACATGAGTTTGGACACTGACACATGAGATTTAATGGTTCAGACTTACGTCAAACTAGTCAAAAGGTCCCTGGGTTAAAGACCTTTAAAGAGTTATAAGTTGGATAAGATCTAATGATGTAGATCAATCAAATAGTGATTTGATAGTGCACATTCACTGATAGGAAGGTGGGACAAATCTATATAAATTATCAACATTCATTCATATAAATGATCTAATGATGCACAATCACTGATAGCAAAGTAGGCCCAATAATATTTATTTCTAGCATTCACTCACACATCTTGATCCACTGGTGTGCACTCAAGTCAATGTGTCAAAGGATCTTCATGGTAATAAATAAATGGACCTCATTCATTCATACCAAGGAGATCAATAATGCATATGAGGTCAAAAAGGTCAAGATTTAACAATGAGGGTCTATGAGACCAATGAAAATAAAGACAAGTTGGAGAATTTTGATTAGCCTAAGAAATGTTAGATAAGAAAGGTCAAACCAATGGAGTAGTTTTAGACTAAGGAAAACAAGGTCTTACAAGGTTCATCATTTTATCATTAGAGCTCGATCAAATTCTAAAGAGTGAATATATCCATGCATTTAGGTATAGAGAACATAAAGGGATGCCATTAAGTTTGAATATGGATTTCTAGTTCAACTTTTTATATCTTGTAGGGTTCGTTCTATGACTATGTTCACTATTCTTAAAGGGATCTATGTACATGGTGATTCCTAGGTTCCTATAGTAACATAATGGGTCTATTTTGACCTATTTGGATTAATCAAGGGGGATATATAGTCTATAGGTCTTCATAGACATAATGACTATAGGAAATTAATAGTTTGAGATTGGTTTTCCATCTATAGTGGACCAATGAACATGGGGATGAGTTTGAACATGATCCAATTTGAATAAGAGATCACATTTAAAAGGATTCCATGAAGGAATACATGTAGACCCCAATGGTTTCATCTCTAGGACCAACTACATAAAAAAGACCCTTCTCTCCCCTTTTGCATGCCATGATAAACCAGTAAAGAGTAGTTAACACTAGGACAAAGCTATAATAGATTGATTTTATGGTTATAAATAATTTTATTCTAGGATCTATCTCAAAACAAATTCATCCCATCATTTCAGCCTTTAGGAAGCATAAATGAGAGAATAATGTAACTATGCAACCATTTGAAGTGACATAGATTAATTAAAAGGTCTGAATGGGCATATTTCCCCTTCTTATCACCAAATCTTCCTTTCTCTTACTTATTTTCTTTTATAATATGGCCTTTAAGCTATTATTGGTTACCCCTTAGGCTAATATGACTAAAATATACCAAATATCATATTCTTCACCTCTTAGATTAATGAATAGAGCATTATTAGTCATTTACTAATATGTTCTTAGTGTTATTTATTTTCTTGATATGAAAAAGTGGTTGTAATCTTCCCTTTTTAGGTCCAAGTCTAACCTAAGTGCTAATAAACTTTCTCACACATCATCTAGTGTGTCTAAAGGTTGATGTCTTAGATATAGAGTGAATATTTGATTATAAGTGCTTCTAAGCAAGCCTTACCCTCATTGCCTTTCAACCTAAGTCCATCAAATTTACCTATAGGTGAAGCACTATTGATTGAAAACCATTTTAGACATTTCATTATCTCTATTCATAGTATATTTGTGTGTTAATGATTCAGTCTTGAGAGTGGATTTTTTAACATTTGGTTCATCATATCCTTTAGAGTAGGTTCAATTCATGAAACTTCTAAATCTTTTCCTAATAAGTGATTAGGTTGCATAGATAAGAGCATTTCAAGATACATTTAGGTAGTTATCACTTATATATAGAGGTTCATTTCCAATATAGGTACATGCACATACCTAGGAATGTTCCCATGTTGCCCAAATCTACAATAAGCTTGAAAAAATTCTTCTATGGTGCAAGATTTGGTGACAACAATTACTATTGGCCTAAAATATTTAAGGATACATATGCTTGAGTTATAAATTTTCAAAATTGTGCATTATTTTTAGGCAAACAAATACTTTCATCCCTTCCTCTTCACCCAATTCAAGTTGAACAACCATTCATGCAATGGGTGAATGATTTCTTTGGAATGACCAATCTCCCATCTAGTATTGGTCACAAATGGGTTCTTATAGCTATGAAATATTTCAAAAGGTGGGTAGAGGTAGTAGCAATTAAGGAATATAATCCAACTTTAGTTCTTGACTTCTATGAGAGTATAATAACAAGGTTTAGAGTACCTACAACCATAATTTATGATAATTCCATGACTTTTAGTAGAGTAAGAATAACGGAATGGGATATATAATATGGCATCTAATTGAGTAATTATTCTAGTTACTATCCCCAAGGTAATGGGATAGATGAGTCCACTAATAAGAACTTGATCAGAATTATAAAGATAACTATAGAGGATAATCAAAGGATTTGGCATACTATACTAAAGACATCACTTTGGGTTGATAGGATCACTCCCAAGGTTGTTATTGGTAACTCTCCTTATATGATTTTATATGGGAGAGAAGATAATTACCTAATTTAATTTAGTTACTAGCTCTTGAGTTCGCATATCAGCTTGAGAAGATGGAGAATGATCCTATGAATATTATATGGGCAAAATAAATGGCCTTGGAGGAATCAAGTAATCATGTTATACATACCATAGAATGTCACCAAACACAAGTGAAGAGAAAATTTGACAAGAGTCATATATCAAGAACATACCAAGAATGGTATATTATCTTGAAGTGGTAAGCTGATAGAGCTAAGCCTAGTAAGCATACCAAGTTTGATGCATTGTGAAATAGACCATATATCATTATTGCTTGCAAGGAACACAATGCCTTTCAACTAGTAAGACTAAATAGAGAAGAATTGAATATCCCAGTCAATGAGATACACTTGAATCCATGTTATTGAGGTTATTTTTATCTTTTTGTATATATTAGAGTAGGTTTTGAGTTTCTTAAGTGATTCATGCACAAGTCTTTGCCTTGTTTCTTTTGTGTCTTTACTTCCTTTAAGTATCTTATGACACATTTTTGGTATGGTATTTTGTTTGGAATTTGTTTAGTTTCAATTTTTTCCAAGGTAAGTGTCAACTTCTATTTTTAGAGTGACCCCATTACCCAATGAGAAATGATAAGGCCATTGATCTATCAACATTGTAGGCATTCTACACCTATGAATCACCAATTTTTTGACTAATTTTGACTACTAAGTCAAAAAGGTGAACCCATTATAAATTGGGACTTTCATAGGGTGATTAAAACTTATATGTGGAATTAAAAATGTCTTTTTATGGTCTTGAATGGTCTACATATGGTCATACTTGTACTTGTTTAGCTATGCCCAAGGTTTAGTCTCATATGGCTTGTTTAGTACTAGTGGTCACTTATAATGTCTTGGTGTTGTCAATCATGGTAAATTTTTTAAAATGGTGTATAGTCATTATAAATGGGTATTAATGAGCCTTTAAGGTCATATTATCATGTGTTAACATTTTACTATGCCCTTATGTGCTATATTGTCATTTTGGTCACCTTTTATCCTATTTGGAGGAGTTGTACATACCATTTTCAAATTAAAACGTTTCAAGAAGGTTCCCTAATGTACATGATGTTAAATAATGTCTAGGAATGGTCACAGATTATAAAAATTGCAAGCTCAATGCCTAAAATGAGCAAAATGCCACTTTATAAACACTTTTGGGCACTTGTACAGCCTTAGAAGACCATTTGTTAGTAAAAAATGGTTTAAAAGTGTCCCATGGGATACATAAGATCAATTTAAATATTTTAACAAGTTTTATGGTTTATAAATTCTTCAAACATTTTCTCTCCTCCATCATTACCTTCACAAGCTTAGAAAGGAAAAATTGAAGTTGATGGTATGGCCAGGAAAGAGAAAGAGAGTTTAGGATCTAAAACTTTGTCTATTTTTAGAGGTCCTAATAAGTTTTAAATTATTGTAATTGGTTTTAAAATTCATGGAATCTGATTTATTAACAATTTTTAAGAGTGATAGTAGGTCACTATGCCTTGTCCATCCAAGTAGGGTCTGATTTTGCATATGTTTCTCCACTTTAGAATTTGATGGAGAAGAATGGTTTTGAGGGATGTTTTTAGAGGGGCCAAATATCTATTTTTTATGGTGGTTTCATCATCTAAATAATCTCCATGAAGTGTTTTCAATAGGAGTAAAAGTGTTTCAAGTATAAGGTGTCTAGTCACTCCTACTACAATTGTTATGATTTGTTTTAGTTATTTTCACGCTCAGATGTTCTCAGGTGATCAATAATTCATGGAGAATCCCTCAATTTCATATATTTCATTTTATAATTTCATGGTATATGATTATTGTCTGTAGTCTTCAAGTGCTTGGTCTTTGGAGATATTGCCAATGTATGAACAACCCTCTACAGGTGTGATTTCCATATTTGGTCCAAGTATCAATTTTAAAAATTAGTAGAGGGTTATAAGACATAATTTTACCATCAAAACAACATAAAACTTGTGATATAAATTAATTCGCAATGCATAATTATTACACATAAACTGACCGTACATATAATTTGTATAGGGGATTCAAATATTGATATGGTTCAATGCTTCATCATAAGGTCTAAAAAATATTGACATAGTGCCAAAGAATTGTGACAAGGTTAACAATGTGAAAGTGTTTAAGATGTCTTAAGAATTTAAGAAGTTGATTCTCACATCCTATATAAGCAAATATAGACCTATAGGCCCTAGGCATATAGGTCCTCATTGTTGATTCAAACCAACTAACAAAAGAAAAATAATAAATAATCCTAAATCATTATAAAATTCTAAGGAGTCAATAAGATTATCTCTTGAGAATCAAACCTACAGGAAGAAGTAGACCTATAAGTAGGGTGTAAAATGAGCAAGGACACTCCAAGGAGTAAAGGTCTTAATGGTTTGAGATAAGAACTAAGTTTAATGTTTTCAACTTGTAACAGGTTCTACTATCTTTAGTATTAAGTGTCATCATAAGTCATTTCAAGTTGATAAATAGATACTAAAAAATCTCTAAGGGATTACTACCTACAACCAAGCCTAAATAGATAAGGATAAATAATGATGGAGTTTTAGAAATTTTATGTCTTTTAAGGAAGTTGAGTGGAGTTCAAAGCATAAAAGGTTTCAAGTTGATATCAATATTGATCCAATATTTTCTTATTGAGATAATTAAAAATATGTTAAACCTAAACAACTTTATACATGGTCCTTATCACCTATAGGCCTACTTAGTCTAGGTGATGAAGTATCTTATATGACAAAAAGTATTAAGGGTCTGATAAGGGATGTAATAAAAATAGTTAGAAAAGGGGAAATTTACATTAGTTTCTCTAAATGAGGATTTTATCTCACACATTAGCATCTCATGGGGAAATCCTAGAAGTCCTAGATGAGCTCAAGAGCTTCTTTTCACACATTAGACCTAAAGGTAACATCTAGACATTTGGAGGAGGTTTATAGGATAAGATGAATTGATGTTGGATAGTCTTAAGTTCACTTATAGTCTTGATGAGTTTACTCAAAACTTGTAGTGTCAAATGTCAAAAAGAAATCTTGAAACCTTACAATCAGCACCTGCAACTAGTCATGAGGAACAAAAGATAATTTTAGGGTTCTCAATGAAATTTTTATAGCTTTAAGATGTCTAATGGTTATAAAAAGTATAGGGGACATAAAGGAATGTTAAACAAAATTATTCAGAGCACAAGATCTCCTATATGGGTCCCTGAATTCTGATGATAACCTTCAGTTTCACCCTGAGGTTTAGTTAGTGGACTATGTAAAGTGTTATAAAGGAAGAGAATGGCTTAAAAAATCCAACACAAGTGATATAATGGGTATAGGGAGTGTATTACATAAACATAGAGATGTCCAAGTTATTAGATCACTCCCTTTAAGGGAAAAACATAAGAGACATAGTCATTATGACTATTATCCTAATACCCTCCTCAAAGCACCAATACTTAGAGAATGAGGTTGGATGAAATAAGGGGTTGAATTGGGAACTATATATAACATGAAATTGTTCCTATTTTAGTTTTAGAGGTGAAAATGACACTAGTTTATAAATAATAACTTATAATTGGCCATTTTAGCCTAAAATGGCCCTAGGAGTGCATAAAATGCACGTTGGTCACTCGAGAAGCATATTTGTGAACTCATAACCATATGGAGTATTTTCATGGAGTTAAACTCACATGTTAATATTTTAAGGGCCTTGTATAATAGAAACTAGCAGAATTAGTTCATAGGTTGTGGGGCTAACCTTTTTTAACTATTACTAAGAATCTAAACCTCCCAAAACATCTCTTAAACTATAATATAAACTTGATGGAGGATATATTGAATAAAATGAATCAAAATGTATTTAATTTTCATATTTTAAATTTATAGCATGTTAAAAAATATTTTTAAGGTCCTAATCACATAATCATTTTGTACTATCACCTATATAGAAGTGATAAATGCTACATTTTTATAGGTTTCTAAGGAGCAAGAAGGTGTAAATATGGGTGAGTGGATGTAAAACATTATGGAGGGTATATTAATATGTATTTCAACATCTCAGACCTTAAAATTCATCTTTTATATCCATGAAATCACCTTTATAGGTCTGTGTGTTGAAGACAATCTCAATGGGTTAATGTGAAGTAAGGTGGCCATCCAAATAAGCAAGAAACAACAAGTTTGAATTCTCTTAATGTCTTAATGATATAATAGAGGAAAAATGGAATTCACACACATATTTATAACCTATTAAAGTATTTTCCTAGAAAGCCTATGCCATCCAACTGACAAGTGTCAAGCAACTAGGCCTAGTTTGCTAGTTGGCCTACTTGATCAATGAAGGAAAACCTCATGATATTAAATTAAG
This sequence comes from Torreya grandis, assembly GCA_037957365.1. Classification (NCBI taxonomy): domain Eukaryota; kingdom Viridiplantae; phylum Streptophyta; class Pinopsida; order Cupressales; family Taxaceae; genus Torreya; species Torreya grandis. The sequence goes on along the minus strand of JARHVA010000635.1, from coordinate 3,005,652 downwards.
AGTATGAAAGGTAGGTATCCAAGATATATATTAGTTTATGGAAGGTTTCAATGAATTATTCAAGCATAATTTATATATTTTAATTTTTAGGAAAGGTGTCAAGAGTCTCCAGGATAGTTTCAAATAATTTGCTAACTCACTAATCAATAAGGTGTTTTTTAGTGTAGAAAGAGTATGGAGGTGTCAAGGTGAGATGTTAGACATGGAGGAAGGTGTTAGGATTATCATGATGTTTGGATGAGTTTTTCACAAAATTAACTCCATTTTTTTGAGGTATTAGGCCTCTAAAACTTCAAATATTCTCAATGACTACTTTCTCCTTTCATCTTTGTCAACCTCATGGAGTTACTTGAAGACTAGATTTATACATGTCTTAAGAAAGTTTTATGTGATTATATTTATATTTATTGAAGAGGGTAAAAAATTTCATGATGACTAAAAATTCATTAGTTCTATCTCTCTCTCTCTCTCTCTCTCTCTCTCTCTCTCTCTCTCTCTCTCTCTCTCTCTCTCTCTCTCTCTCTCTCTCTCTCTCTCTCTCTCTCTCTCTCTCTCTCTCTCTCTCTCTCTCTCTCTCTCTCTCTCTCTCTACAATTCTCTATATAATCAATTATTTTTGTCTTTATGATTGATCTGCACATTGGTTATGGTGAATCCATAAAAAAATTGAGTCTTTTAATTGCCTATTGAAATGAATTCAAGATGGATATTATATCTCCTTCTTGAAAACAATTAATTTGAGTATGTTGTATTGATGAATGCTTAGTGATAGTGATTTATTCTTTGCATTTGTCCTTCTTGTTCATGCCTTATGTACTTTTTGCCTCTCACAAGTCATATGAAGTGTTTTTAATTAGTTTTTTTTTACATAGATAACTTATAAATCATTATTTTTAGCTACTATCAGCTCTTGGTTGATCATAATATTATATTTGTAATCTCTCCAACCTTTATATTGAAACACTAGTATGATTAGGACTATTCTATAGTAGGATAATCATAGTATAGTCTAATGCTTCATAGTTCATCTTCAACAAGTTGAGGAATTCATGTTTGGGGCATCACCTTCAAGTTATATTACTAGTTTTAGTATTCATTTCTCCATTTTCCACGTCATTAAAATAGTGTATATGGTTAGTTTAGGTGTTTTAATTCTAGAGCTAGCCCAAAATTTAGAGGTTTGACCCACTTAAAGGTCACCCAAAACCTATGGTCAATCCCATTCCATAGCTCAAGTTGAGAGGGATTGAATTACCCTCTCATAGGGTGAAAATTTGAGATATAACAATACCTAATGGTAAGTAGACATATTATCAAGGGTCTTATCAGACCTAATGCACCTATAATTCAATCTTGAAGATGTTTTTGTTGGAAATATTTTCATTAATGTCAAAGGTCTAGCATTATTGGTGATAAAGGACCCATTGCATTTAATGATGTTTTTAATAGTAATATCTTGGCTAATGTGTGTTACTATTTATGTAATATTAATGAATATATTTTTGGTTGCATAAAGTCAAAAGAAGGGCCCATGGAGAAGTCAAAGAGTCACAGGGTAAAGACAAAAGAATATTGGGACACATTTTCCCATGAAGAGTCATCTTGAGGAATTCCAAGAGTCATCAAGTGAAGACAAAAGAGGAAGGGTGTAATTTCTCATGATGGGACACTTTTAGGAATATGAAAAGTCCCCAAAATAAAGACAAAAGAAGAAAGGATTCTTTTGCTTATGAAGGGTCACCATATGAATTTTCAAATGCAAGGATATGAAGGGTCATGCAAGTTTGGCACCATTTTCCATGAGGATTGAAGGGTCACAAATGAGAAAGGCCAAAGGTCATTTGGAAAGCTATAAATAAAGGATTGAGAAGCCATTTTTAATATGGGAGATAGAGTATGATTTGCAATTGTTATATCTAGCTTAGAAGATCAAAGGAGAAAGAGGAAAGAGATATTGTAATGAACTATCATTTGTTGAGATAGCAACATTGAGAGATAGTTGTGTGGTATACACAAAAGGGATTGGTGCTCTTGTGGGTTGGTGCTCATGAATAATTGTTATTTTGGTGCTCAACAAAGGGGTTGGTACTCTTATGTGTTGGTGCTCATGAATAGTTGTTATGTTGGTGCTCAGTAAAGGGGTTGGTGCTCTTATGGGTTGGTGCTCATGAATATTTGTTGTGTTGGTGCTCAAAAAAGTGGTTGGTGCTCATGAATAGTTTCTATGTTGGTGCTCAGCAAAGGGGTTAGTGCTCCTATGTATTGGTGCTCATGAATAGTTATTGTGTTATTGCTCAGCAAAGGGGTTGGTGCTCCTACAAGTTGGTGCTTAAAAATATTTTAGTTTGAGTTGGTGCTCATTCATATACTTGATATTGTTATCTATGGTTTTCCCATATTGGGTTTCCACATTAAATCTGGTATCTCTCTCTATCTTATGTGGTGTTTATTATTTTAGTTTTATTGCATATCTTGAATGTATGGTTAAATAGAATTTGATTAAGGGAAAGTTTATAAGATTTATGATATACTAATTCACCCCCCTCTTAGTATATCTCATGTTTAACAATTAGTATTAGAGTAGGTTCCTTTTGAAAAAAATTTATAGCTTGAAGGAAGATCAGGAAAGCATGATGGTTGGATCACATGATGGATTTTCTAAAACTAAGTCACCTTTGTTTGATGGGATGAATTATGTTTTTTGGAGCATAATAATGAATACTTATTTGATGGCCCTTGGATTTGACATATGGCAAGAAGTGGTGGAGGAATATGAAGAGCCACAGACACTTGTAATTACTCCAATAGAAAAGAAGGCAAGTGAAAATAATGCTAAAGCTTTAAATGCTATTTTATGTGGTTTATGTGAATCAAATTTTGTTAAAGTTATGCAATTTAAATCTCCTCATGAAACTTGGGTAAATATTTATAATATTTACAAAGGTGATGGAAAGGTTCAACGAGTTAAGCTTCAGACTTTTAGAAGACAATTTGAGAGTTTGAAGATGGAAGAAGAAGAAGATATGGCGAGTTATCTTTTGTGAGTTGATCAAATAGTAAATTAGATTCAAGGTCTTGGAGAAAAGTTAGATGAGTCAATAGTGGTACAAATTTTTTTGAGATCTCTACCAATAAGATATGATGCAAAGGTTCTGGCAATCGAGGAGATGAAGAATTTAGCCAAGCTAAAGATGGATGAGTTTCATGGTATACTCACGGCATATGAGATGCAGACTGAACAAGATAAACCCTCAAAGAGAGAAGAATCTTTCAAGACATAAAATAAAGAGAAAGCTAAGATTTAAGAATCAAGTGATAGTTATAGTGATGATGAAGATGAAAAAGGAGCTCTTTTCATTCGCAAGCCAAAAAGGGGAATAGGTAAATATCAAGGAAAATTACCTTTTAAATGTTTTAATTATTAAAAGATTGGAAATTTTTTTAGCTAAATGCCCAAATAAGGATAATGATGATAATGAATAAGGAAAGTCTACATACAAGAATAATTTCAAAGGTAAATTCAAGAAGGGATTCGAGAAGAAGAGTTTCTATTCTAAAGATCCTAGCTCAATCAAAGATAGTGGAGTTAGTGATTCACAAGAAGAAGATATTATATTCATGGCCATACATGAATATGCCTCTACAAGAAAAAGTATAGATGATAAATAAGAAGAAGAGGATGAAGCCGAAGTGAATCTAGAAGGAGAACTCATTTGTGCCTTAGAAGAGTTAAAATTTATTGAGAAGAAGAATCAAAGATTGAAGTGATAGATCGAGAAAAATGAAAAGGAGTCAAAGGAAATAATTGATGATCTAAAAACACACTTTGAAGAAGTTAAAAGGAATGAAAAATATCTAACAACATAGTTGTAAAAAGTAAGAAAATAATGTGAAAGGTATGCTATTAAAATTGCCTCTTTAAAAGAAGATATTGAAAAAGCAGTCAATGATAAAGTAGTTAGTGATTCAAAATTTGAGGATAGCACTAACATGTTGAATAAGATATTAGAAATCCAAAAGGAAAATTTAGATAAGATTGGTATCATATTTGAAAATAAAAAGAGCTATGTTGAAGCTCTTACAAAAGAGGAAACAAAAAAGGAAGAAGTGAAGAATACATAGGACATTTCAAACAAAGAAGGTTGGAGGGAACAAAGCTACAAAAGACAATCAGGTCAGAGATACACAAATAGGTCCTATTTTTATGGTTACTATTTTTATTTTAATAGATATGGTCATAATAAATTAGAATGCTAGAAAAGAACTAATAGTTTCAAAAATAAGGAGAAGGAAAGTCATGTGGAGTCAAGCAGAAGATAAAACTCTTTTGCTCCTCTATCAAGCTTTGATGAAGAGGCCATAATATGTTACAAGTGTAACAACTTTGGGCACATAGCTCAATACTATAGAAGTTTGCTCAAGTTATTCAAGAAGGACCAATGTTTCAAGGCTCCATTCATTAAGAAGAAGGTTTAGCCATGTTTATGGTAGAAGAAACAACCTAAAGATTCTATGTTGGTGTAGACAACTTTGCATGCAAGAAATGAAGATCATGCATGGTTCATCGATAGTGGATGTTCGAGGCACATGATAGGAAATAAGAGTAAGTTCATAAATCTAAAGAATATCAATGGTGGAATAGTGAAATTTGAAGATAAAACCATTGCCAGGATAGCTGAAAAAGGTACTTTGAGTTTAGATACTGGTAGAACCAAGACTAAGAATGTATTGTATGTAAAAGGTCTTAAGCATAATCTATTGAGTGTAAGTCAAATATGTGATCAAGGATACACAATAAATTTTTTTGTAGAAGTTTATGAGATTAGAATAAAAGATTCAAATGAGCTAATTGCAGATGCTCAAAGCATAGGCAATGATTTATATATATTATCAGATATCTTCTCAAAGGCATGATCAAAGGACACATTCAAGGATCTACAAGAGGAGTTGGGAGTAATTTCTTTTACTTCCTACCATTAAGGTTCAACATTAGTTAAGGGGGAGCTAAGTGTTAGCTCCAAGTAGGCCCTTTTCCATTGATGTCAAAGGGGGAGAATAATAGGTACAAGTACAAGTACAGGTATAGGTGTAGAAATAGGTACATGTTGTTACAGTAAGGGGGAGTTACTATATGTTTTTTAGATGATAGTATGTTCAAGTTTTAGGATGTGATAGTTTTAAGATTGAGTTTGCCATTAATGATAAAGGGGAAGATTTTTGGAAATATTGGCATTGATGTCAAAGGTCTATCATTATTGGTGATAAAGGCCCCATTGCATTTAATGATGATTTTAATAGTAATATCTTGGCTAATGTGTGTTAATATTTATTTAATATTAACGAGTATATTTTTGGTTGCATAAAGTCAAAATAAGGGCCCATGGAGAAGTCAAAGAATCACATGGTAAAGATAAAAGAAGAATTGGACACATTATCCCATGAAGAGTCATCTTGAGGAATTCCAAGAGTCATCAAGTGAAGACAAAAAAGGGTGCAATTTCTTATGAAGGGACACTTTGAGGAATATGAAAATTCAACAAGATAAAGACAAAAGAGGAAAGGATGCTTTTACTTATGAAGGGTCACCATATGACTTTTAAAATGCAAGGATATAAAGGGTCATGCAAGTTTGGCACTATTTTCCATAAGGATTGAATGGTCACAAAGGGGGAAGGCCAAAGGTCATTTGGAAAGCTATAATTAAAGTCTTGAGAAGAAATTTGTAATATGGGAGATAGAGTATGATTTGTAATTATTATATCTATCTTAGAAGAGCAAAGGAGAGAGAGGAAAGAGATATTGTAATGAAATATCATTTATTGAGATAGCAAAATTGAGAGATAGTTGTGTGGTATACACAGAATGGGTTGGTGCTCCTATGGGTTAGTGCTCATGAATAGTTGTTATGTTGGTGCTCAACAAAGGGGTTGGTGCTCTTGGGGGTTGGTGCTCATGAATAGTTGATATGTTGTTGGTTAGCAAATGGGTTGGTGCTCCTATGGGTTGGTGCCCATGAATGGTTGTTATGTTGATGCTCAAAAAAAGGGTTGGTGCTCATGTGGTTTGGTGCTCATGAATAGTTGTTGTTTTGGTGCTCAAAAAAGGGGTTGGTTCTCCTATGGGTTGGTTCTCATGAATAATTACTATGTTAGTGCTTATAAAATAGGTTAGTGCTCCTACAAGTTAGTGCTTGCGAATATTTTAGTTTGAATTGGTGCTCATTCATATACTTGAGATTGTTCTCCATGGTTTTTCCCACATTAGTTTTCCATGTTAAATCTGGTGTCTCTCTCTATCTTGTGTGGTGTTTATTATTTTAGTTTTATTACATATCTTTAATGTTTGGTTAAGTGGAATTTGATTAAGGGAAATTTTATAAGATTTATGATATACTGATTCAAGCCCCCTCTTAGTATATCCTATACTTAACAGTTTTTTAACTTGAAAATGGGTAGAGTTATCTTCTACTTGGTGTATAAGAGGTATTGAAGTTGTGACAATAATCCTCAAGTAAATAAACTAAGTATAGGGTGATAAAATGAACTTATTTAATGGTGTTCATTTAAACCAAACAAGTTTTTAAATCAAATTTTAGGTCTTTATTAGTCTGAAGAAGCTTTAAACTTGATCCTAAAATCCACCAAATTGAGAATAAGAATTTAGAGTCCTAGGATTGCATGGGGGTTTCTTCATGAATCCAAGATGCTATGTGTCAAGTTGCTAAATTATAACTACTCCTTAAAGAAGTGCATTATAACTCTTCAAACAATAACCCATATGCCACTTGGTTTCCTCATCAAGTTGAGTAACACATGTTAAATAGTATGATAAAACTACTCTTAGACTCTCTTCCATTTGGCATTGTAATAGATTTGAATAGATGACACTTGTCCACACATCTCCTACTCCTCTCTCTATCTCTATCTCTCACTTTCTCCTATATATACAACCTTAAATGTCTTGAAAGAGATCCATTGGTTGAATATAGTGAATCCCTACTCAATTAAATATTTTTACTGGGCCTTTTAATGTTTAATAAATTTGATTCTTACCTTCTCATATTCTCGCAACTAGTGTACTTGTGTGATTATTGATGAATGTTAGTAATAGTGCTTTCACTTTCTCTCATTTATCCTTTCCTACCTATTTTCAAATGGAATATATTATTTCATGTCAAATTTTGAGTTTTATATATTTTTTCATGGTTTAGAAGTGGATTTCAGTCATTAGTGTCTTTCTTAGACCTCTTGATTAGTCCTCTCATTTAATACATTATTTATGACCTCCATGTTGAAACATTCATGATTGAAGGTCCTTGTTGAGTAATGCAATCAGATTTAGGTATATTTCATATTATTAGTACATGATGGTCAATTTTAGAGTGTTAATTTTGTGAATCTCCTCCCTAGATTAGTTTACTTTTAATTTTTCTTACCCTTTTCCCTTACAAGCAGTAGGTTTAGTAGTAGTTTAGGGTGATAACTATTCGGCCATATATAGAGAGCTAGCCATAAATAGATATTCACCTCAATAATTAGGCCACCAATATATATAGGTTTATCCGTGTTATCACTTAAATGAGGAGTCTTGAAAAACCTTCTCAAGGGTGAAACTTTTGATGATAATAATTCTGGCACACCCAGTGGGATAAGGATTAAATCCAATTGAAGAGTTCTTCGTGCATATCTTCAACACATCATCCTTTAGAGGAATTAATAAAAACATCAATGGATATTACAAGTGAATATCAGATTTTATAATCATCCCAATTATTTAAAATTATAAAATTGGCATGTATATTAATCATTATTTTAGTCAAGATGCATACTCTATACCTTCATATTTTCCATATCAAGTTTATGGAATTCATGATTTCACCCAAGTGGCTATCAAGTAGTAATATATAAACCTTACCAAGGCTATCAATAGCCTTATTTTCCCCCTCCCAATCCAAATCATCCTCCTTAATAGCCTATTAATCCCTCTAATTAACCTTGTTAAAGTCATTTTGATTATATTTTATGTTTGTAAATGGAAATGAGGTAGATTGATAAAGAGATGGAACTTGGCATGATTTACTATAACCATTCTATTCAAAATAAAAACACTCAAATAATGAATAATATTGTGCATTCACTTAAGAATATATGGGAATATATTGATAAATAAAACCAACATCTACCAATAGATGATGTGATGGAGATAATAGGTTTGATTTAATGCCTTTAGAATATATTGGTACTTGAAGAGTGGTAGAAAATGCAATGCATTCAACCTTGTATGCCTTATCACACTCTAATTCAACCTTATTGTTATCCAAACCTATCCCAAGTTTAAATATGTTATCAATATAGGTCTATGCCTATGCAATATTCTCTCACTCTTCCTCAAAAACCTAAGATCATTCCATCTTGGAAAGATTCTTAGACCAAAAACTATGATTATGTCATGTCTACTCTTAATAAGAAACCTTCTCCCATGCCTATCCAAAGTCAAGAAAAGGAGAAGTGTATGGAATCCAATTCAAGATGCCTCTCAATTCCTTCAATATATTCACCTACCTTTCAATTTATATCCATCCATGATTTTCAAGAGACCTAAAATTTTATAGAGTAATTAAGGAGTGGAAATACAAGAATATAACACTTTCTATTCAATTCTCTTCTCCATCCTTTAAATAAAGTCATAATAATCCTAGTAATCATTAAGTACCGATTTGGAAGAAAACTCTAAGAGGTTTCAAGAAAGCCAATAAAGTCTCTTTCCCTCCCAGCCTCTCCTTTTATGAACGATAATTAGTTACATTGAGGTTAGAAGATGGATATTGAGATGTGAAGGAGACCTTACCAAAAATAGGTGATGAGGTGGTAGTCCTTCAAAAATAAAATCAATCATATTAAATTAAATATAAATAAGGTTATGAGGAGAGTTTTTATAGTGTATATGATGAGGAAATATTTCTTGGCACTCTTCTTTGTCGAGAAGGAGACAAATCAATCTTCAAGGGTGATGAAAAAGATGATCTTGATGAAGGAGAGCAAGGTAACATGATATAAACCTATTTCCAAAGTTATTCCATTGAAAATAGTGGAATAATATATTGATCAGGCATGGAAATAATTGTACCATATATTCATGGAAGAAATGGACTTGCTTGGTAAGCATGTGGCCCATCTGTTGACCATTTTTGACCCCTAGGTCAAAATGGTCACTCTTATATTAAAAAAAATGACTCTTTCATAGGTTTTCAATTCTTTAAACTCTTTGATATATCCTTAAAGTGGAGATTTTAGACTTATTAGCATTATTTAATGTTCATTCAAAAAATTTAAGTTAAATTCCATTTGAAACCTAATGTTATGCTAGGTATTTATGAAAGTTGATTAAGAAGGTTTAAAGTGGTTAAAGTGGTGTAAGGAGTCATATTAGTAATTTCATGTGATTTTAAATTTATATCCACCATTTTATATCCCATACCACTCACCAAAATGGTGTAATATTCAAATTTATAATGTACATCTCACCTTATATGTGTTTTATTACTTTTTTTATGACATTCAAAAGGAGGTTTTTGCATGAAATGGCATATTGGAGGGAAAATAATATGTTTTAAATATCATTCCAAGTCTTTATGTAAATTTACCAATTATAATATCAATTATCATCCATCTTCCATCAATCTCCAAGATAAATTTGGTATTTCCATGCCAAAGTTAGGTGTTTTCACCAAGTCCATATAGGTGTACCAAAAGGAAATTTATTTTAGGTGATTTCATGGATGTATATATCACCAAATAAGTGAATATATAGGTTATAGATAAGTTTCAAGGTCTAACCATTAAAAAACCTATTTCATTCTCCCATTGTTCTCCTTTGAAAGCTTATATAGCCTTCAAGTTTTCATTTAGTATGGATAGGAAAGGGAAGATGAAGATCTAAAATTTTATGTAAAGGAAGGGAGTCTCTTGAATATCGCATCCATGGAACTTATTTTTAAATCCATCTCTAGTGATTTATAAACAATGGCTAACAATTTGGTTACTCTTATGAGCTTATCGATCTATGCACAGTTTGAAGATTGTAAAATTTTGCCCATTTTAGGATTCTTTCTACAACTTGATGCTAGTTGTGTGTTAATCAAGACACAATACACTATTTCCATCACCAAAAACCCTGTATCACACATTTTAGAGTGTCAAAATCAAGAAAACTCCAAGTTTTATTCCATTTTTAGAGCATGAGCTAAATTTCTCAAGTTTCAAGGTACTTTGGTGCACTTAATGGAAAAGGATGATGATGTTTGAAATGTTTTATTGGTCCATTATAATATTTCATGTATTATATACCTCCAAATCCATCAAGTAAAGTCATCACCAAGCACAACAACCTCCATAATCTCTCTATGAATGAAAATCTATAATTTCACTTACATCAGCCATCATAAACAAGGATGTACGATGTTGACGGACCTCAACACACACAAAAAACAATATTTTATTCCTATTTCATATGGAATCTATTAAAATTACACATCAAACAAGTTAAATAAGGGTGGCCTAAATTAAAAAACAAGAATATTCTCTACATAATAATGAAAAATCAATCAAGCCTCCTAAAGCAATTAGATAAAGAATTGAATTCAATGGTGAAGAGAAAGATGAGATATATGGAGAGACTATTCAAGGTGCCATGGAGATTGGAAGCCTTGAGATACACTTATATGACACATGAACCTAATAGGAACCTCTATGGAGGTCTAAATGGTTGAAGGCAACAAGGATCCATGAAGGAGGTCTTCACTTACAACAATGTCATGTAGCAGGTTTGAGAAGGGGATATCATAATATGACACCCAAGTCAAGGTTGAAGAGCACTTGTATTATGTGAAATATGGATAATTATTTAATTTATATGCTCAAACCTATAATTTAGTGATTAAATAAGTATTTTATGGCCTAGTTGATAGAATATGTTGAAATTCAATCTAAATAAGCACCTACAATAGTCATTATTGACACCTTAAGAAACAAGGTGTTTGGATGATATAATAAGGTCCACATAAGTGAGATACAGTGGGCACTAGGTGATTCCATCCACTAAGCCAAAATTACAAAAACCTTAAATGAGTAAAATCATGAAAAGAAAGTTGGAGGGTTTCATTTTAGTCTTAAACTACCTTATTAGTAGAAACTAAGGTAATTTTGGGAATTTTAAGGTAATTTGTTTTCTTGTTTTAAATCAACCACAAAGAGAGTGAGTAATGCATCTTCAAGTTATGTGTGGGTGGTAAAGGATTAATGATAATTTTAAAGACCATCCTTGAATTTTGGAATCAGTCTCATGCCTCTTCTTAGTTTGTACAGAGGTTTGACACCACCTATAGTAGCACCATATCAAGACCCACAGTCAATGTTAAGAGTAAACAAAGTATGTTGCAAGAGGTAGAGTTAGGAACATTATGCACATTAGAGGAAACAATTAAGGGTAAAATGGAAAACATGAATATGATATCACTTTATACTACCATGGAGGAATGAATATAAATGATGTGTTACACCACTATCCAAGCTTTCTCTTGAATCATCACCTACAACCATTCTATTTGGTGTACTTAAAATTAGTGTTATGTGATGGAGGTAATTATTTAGGTAAATTGGTGGAAGAAGTGAAATAAAAGGAATGAAATCAAAGGTAATATTTATCCCAAAATGTCTAAGACACACAAATGAAGAATGCTTACCCCTCACCCAACCAAGAATATAAAGAGATCATCTGAAGGCTAAATCATTAAAGTAGAATTGAAGGTGGAAGTATGTGATTATCTTAATGCCTTAGGTGGATAAGTAAGATAGGGTACCTAATAAAATTTTCTCATTAATTAATAATATATGAGATGATAAATAATAGTGAGGTGCATAAACCTACATCCTATGCAAAACTAAGATGACTTTCAATCAAATCATGCATAAAAATAAGAAACCCAGTTAAAAGGATTTAAGTAAGCACACACGTGCATGTGGAAAACTAAGAGTATAATGTATAAATGGTGAATTAATAATGTGATACATAATATAGATTAATTTAAATTTAATAAGGCTATTAAATTGAGTTTAGACTCAGATAATATCATAAAGGCACACTTATAGACCTCTAAGGTCAGATTAGGTTCTTGGTCACCAAACCCTAAATAAGAACATAAGAGCATAATGATATGTTGGGGGTTGATCAAGACACATAAAAACATAAGTTGATGAATAATTATTAAATTAAATGAGGAAGATGTTTTGATAGTGTTTATTCTATCAAGTCACCTTGAGTCACCTCAAAAATCTTAATACTTAACCTTGCAGTCAGTAGCAAGTCTGGGAAAAATGATGATTTTAGGAATTTTTAGGCATATTAAAACCTTAAAATTTGGTAATAATGGTAATTTTAAATTTTAAAAATCATCCATTCTCCAATTTTTTCAAACAAATAGTGGGTATAGCCATTGTTTTGTCTCAAACCTAGCCTTATTTAGGAGAGTTAATTTTAGGGCTAGGTGGATGAATCCATGCCATGCAGGGTATACAAATAATTTTTAATACATATAAGGTATTTTAGTAGTGAAAAATTATGTTTAATATTCCTCATACCTCCTCAAAATGGATATAATTCAAAGCTATAGTCAAGTGCCTTAAAGATAGACCAAACAGGTAGACTTTAAGTCTAATTTTAGACCCTACTATCATCTTGAGGTCTCTCCAAGCTCATAAAACAAGTTTTATGGTCATTTATGGATGTATTAATATTTTTAATACCATTATAAGGAGGTTTAAAGTGTATAAAAGTGATAAATAGTACAAAGTGGTTTCAAATCCTTGCTCAAAACATTTAACCTTGCACACAGCCAACTCGAGAGCCACCTTCAAATGCTCACCCACTTCATATCAAAGATGATCAAGGAAAAAAATATTATGGAAGTTTAGGTATAAATATGTACCATATATTAATGAAATATTTTTTAGAAACTGGGGGATAATATTTATGAACAAACCTTAAAAAGGTAACAAGTCAACACTGGTCTGTATATAACCTGAGTGCCATATTCAAATGCACTTCTATCCAAAAACTCATTATATGGGACATAAATATATTAATGGAAGATGAGGAGAAAAATTTAATATATATTCATGAATTTTTTTTCTAACTTAGATGTCTGTACACTATGAACTATCACCAACACTCCTAAGCACTCATAAACCTCTCTAAATCCCTAAACAGACCAGGTTGTAGAAATTTTGATATCTTGGCATCCTAAAACCATATAATGATATAAAAAACACATTTAATGTAAATATAATTCATATTATAACTTATTAATGTGTTTTATTTGTATAAAATCTATATAGAATGCTAAAAAAACCATACTTTTCCAAAGAAATGAACATAAGGAAGGGTAAAAGACTATTTTCAATCATTCCAATCCTTGGATGGGATGTTTTTGGATCTTATTAACATTATAAATTAATGGTATGTCAAAATATCCACCTATAAATGTCTCTAAATCTCATCTCCAAACTACCATTCTGTAAAAATTAAGATCAAGGAGACATAGTTAACTACTATGATTAAATTACAAGTGTTATTTACTCAAAAGGAATTATAACATGATATAAGGTGTTATTTCAAGTATGAATTACATTTTTTTATATTTTTATAATGTTTTGTCATGTTTTTCATGGATTTGAAACACTAACACTTAGACAATTAGGCCTAATTGGCCTACTTGGTCAACCAAGGGAGTTAAAATTATCATGGGGAGACTTCTCAAGGAATTAATATAGTGATGTTGCACATGATAAATAATAATTAAAGGTAAAATATTTGACACTTCATGGTATTTAATGATAATGTGGTGGATATCAAGCCTCATTAACCTATGAAATGGATTACACCACTAAATGCCTCATAGAGAAGGCTATTAATAGACCTCCTTCCATGTTGGTAATTGATGAAAGGGGAATAAGTGTGAAAAGTATAGAATTAAAGGACTATTTGTGAGTCAAACCTTACTAAAAATATACACCAAAACTCCAAATATCTCATTTAAGGAACATATTCCACCATTGAAGACCCTCATCAAGAAGACCAACATATGGGAAAGTTGAAGAAAGTTTGTGTAACTAGTGTAATAGTTGCATGGAGTGGACCTTGGTCATTTATGACCCCTTAATCTCACCTCCACACCACATTCATATATATTCTCTCATTTTCTACTATATATTTAAGGATTTTACCCTTATATTATATCCCTCAGGATAGTATGAGAAAATTCTATATGACCTTATACTCTTTGAATCCTTTTATATTGTTAATAGATTGTTCTAGTTTCTCTTTAATCAGATTATAGTGTGTATTATTATCTCATATGTTTAAGTGGTCTAATTTTCCTTCTATATGTCCAATTATTCTAGATGCTAATAATTATTCTTTGCAAGTTGTGTAGTGTGTTAGAAGGTTGATGGTTAAGTCTAAGAGTGGATATTTGATGGTAAGAGTCTGAACCCATACCTTTATCTCATTACCCCTAGAACTTAGTCATCAAAATGAGCCTCTACATGAAATGTTTATGCCTATAAACTATTAGAGATAGTTTTTATATTATGTACTTAGTCCATTAGTGTTATTTGAGTCCAAGTTGAATGGATAAATGAGTATATTGGTGCATCACCACTTTAGAGTAGGTTTCACTTATGCAACATGTGTAACCTTTCCATCCCAATAGTATTAGGTATTAGAAATAAAGATCAAGTGATCACATTAGGTGATATATCCCCATAAAATATAAATTTTTGACTTGTATATTAGGTATCCCATAGCCTATAGGTCACTCTAATGTTTATCTTGGTTTGAGGTGGATTGAACAGTCCTTTCCTTAGTAGGGGTATACCCTAATTTCCTAATAGTTATGGCACACATGTTGGTATGAGCTTAAATTGTCTTGAAACATTAATTGGTAGTATTAAAGAGTATATAGAAGATATATACATTTATTATAAACATTTATAGTCAAAATTTGATGATGAAGTTCATGACAACTTATCACTTCAAGGGTAAGAAAGGTTATCATTCATGGTTTCATTCATTCTCATATGTTTGATGGTGAATCATGGAGGAAATTTTATTTTTTTCACTCCCATATTAGCATACCCATGATTTTTTACAACTTCATCATGATCCCTACCCACCCTATTGTAACCCTATCAGTCTTATATTTACCCTTATTAGTCTTATGATGGGTCTCCTTATTTCCAAGAGTATCAAATATATTATGAGCTTCATCAACTTCCTTGGAAACCTAATCACCAATATGATCAATCATGGTATCATCATGGTGTCCTTGACTATCCCACTCATGCCCCAAGTCAATCCATATCTGATCTTAAATATAACCTATTGGACCGTGAGAGGAATATGGTAAACATTGAAACATTAAAAAGGTATGGGCAAGAGATCCTAAAGCATGTCATTGAAGTTATTATAGTTTAATTTTAGTAGGAAAAAGGAGAGAGGTATTTTTTCATAAGAAGGGTAATTTAAGGGTTAATAATGATATCTAAACTATATAGGATATGATTTCCAAAGTTGAAGATAGGTTGATAGTGTATGAAGGGAAACAGACTCACCAACATAAACATTATATCCCTTTTCCACCCCATATTAATCTCATGTTGAGCTACCAATCACCCCTCAAAATATTCAAAAATTTTAATTTCAAATCCCTCTAAATATTTCAAAAACCCTTCCAAATTTTACTTCATATAATTCCATTTAAAATAGAGTACAATAGGAAGGAAGAGTATGCATTGAAGGAGCTAGTTGTCATGAGCACACCCTTGATCAATAAAGGCTTGATTTTGAAGACTACCTTACTAGGCAAATTGAGGTTGTAGAATAAAACTTAAATTAATCTATATAATCCTAAAAAATAACATAACCTAAGTTATACATACCTCATTTCACTCCCCAAGCAACAATGCACACTATACAAGAAAACCCTAAACCTAAGTTTCCATCTTAGAATCAAGTACTATAGTCAACAGAGAATGAAGGGCAGTAAAAAAAATTTAGGTCATTAAATTAACACCCATATCTCCTTAATAGTATATGTCATTTCCATCATGGATATCGATATAAAAAAATGTTCATAAGGAGGAGATAGTGGTTCCTAAATATAAGCAGTCGAATGAAGGAAACATAGCATACATCTCATATCTCTTGAAGTCACTCTAAGAATATCATATGCCACTAATTAAGAGAGAGAATTTAATATAAGAGGTAATAAAATAAAATTATATTGAGGTGGGAGCCTACGAGATGAATTATCAGAGATTGAAGATGATCTTGTCCTTGGAACACCCCTTGGCAAGGAAGGACACCATTCAACCTTCAAAGATGTAGAATATGATAAGTTTTAAGAACATGATGAATAAAATGAGAGAAATGATTATATTGGACATGATTAATATGAATTATAGGATCTCATTTATGACATGTTAGTTTCCATTCATCATGATAGTCCTTAAGAACTTACAATAGTGGTGGAATAAAGTTACAAACTAGTCAATGAGGTTAGAAAACAAGGTAAATTTGAGAGTTTTCAAAGTCATAAACTTGGTTTTTATGATGATGGAGTTTTAAATGAACAATCAAGTGATTTATTTGACATTATAAGGGTATTTTATAATCTCCTTGAATAATTATGTGATCTGGTCCAATTTGAAGAATCTAATGTCATCAATCAAGAAAGAAGAAACCCTTTAAAAATGCCACTCCAAGAGACTACTCCATGTGAAGATGACTTATTTGAAGTATTAAATAATTTTTACCATCCCCTTATTATACCTACAAATTCCTTTCCACTTTTGTATGATAAAACTAAAATTAAATAACATTAAGGAACCATCAATCAAGATCCACCCATTCTTGAGTTCAATCAAGGTTACCAGCGCATTCTTCCACCTACAAATGCCTTTCCACTCTTGGAGGATAAAAGTAAGCCTAAATAAACCATAAATAAATATCCACCCAATATTTAAAATAACCCTCTATATATACAACAAGATTTGCTTCAAACTGTCCAACATGATGAAGAGTAGTAAATGATTGAAATAAAATTCATGATGTTTATATAAAGGAGATAAGTATGGAATGATTATGATCAGTATTGGAATCATAAAATAAAACTATTTATATAATACTTGAGAAATAATATACATTTTAATTATTGAGAGACCATGAGGATGATTGTGCCTTTATTTGCAAGAGGGAGCCTCCATGCAGTAGGTAGTACATGATTGCACTCCTATCATCATGTACCAAATTGATCTCATGGAGCCAACTTGGTCAAAGGAGTTTTCATTTTGATCTTGGAGGAGAAGTGAGGTATGATTCAATTAGTTTTTTTATTAATTTTTTTCATGTTTTAATAAGTGTGTCACACAAGTTTGTATATAGTGGTCTTATTGCTTTAGCTCCTGGCCTTGTATATTCTATGGTGTTAGGTGTGTTTTTTAGAGATAGGTGTTGTTTATTTACTTATATTTGTGTGTATTGTTTTTAATATAGTACAAGAATTTTAATTGATTAATAGATCATTTAGATAGTCCATGATTTTAGTCTTCTAGGTCATGAGTCATACTTGAGCCACTAGGTTCTCTTGACCAACAGGCTAGTCACCCCTGGGAGTCACCAATAATGTTGACCAATTTTGATCACCAGGTCAAAATGGTCACCCCTATATTCAAAAACATGACATTTTCATATTTTTTCAAGTATTTAAACACCTTGAAATATCATATAAGTGGCCATTTTACCCTTAAAATATTTATTTTAAGTTCATCAGTAAATTTAAGGTAAACGCCATTTGAAACCTAGTATTATTCTAGGCATTTATGAAAGTTGATTAGGAAGGTTTAAATTGGTTAAAGTGGTGTAAAGGGTCATATTTGTCATTTAATGTGATTTTAAATATATATCCCCTCCATTTATATCTTTCACCACTCCACAAAAGGGTGGAAGAGTCAAACTTATAACATTCATCTCACCTTATATTTATTTTGTTACTTTTTTATGACATTCAAAAGGAGGTTTTTGCATGAAGTTTCATGTTTAAGGGAAAATAAAATATTTTAAATTTAATTCCAATTATATACATACATTTACTATTTGTATGATCACTTGGCATGCATATTCCATCAATCTCTACGGCAAATGTGGCAGTTCCAAGCCAAAATCAAGGGTTTTCACCAAGTTCATATAGGTGTACCTAAATTATAATTATTTTAAGTGATTAAATGGATTTATATATCCCAAAAAATATATATCTATGATTTTTTTATAAATTTAAAGGTCCTAATAGGTAAAAAAATATTTCATTCTTCCATCATTATCCTTGTCAAACTTATATAACCTTTAGGTTTTCATTTAGTATGGATAGGAGAGGAAAGATTAGGATCTAAAATTTTGGGGAAAGTGAGGGGGTCAATTTATTTTATCATAAATTTAATTTTTATATAAATCCATCTCCTTTTATTTATGAACAATGGTTAATAATCTAGTCACTCTCATAAGCTTATCCATCTATGCAGGGTTTAAAGATTATAATGGTTTTGGACCATTTTGGGAGTCTTTCTGAAACTTTATGTTGGATTTGTATTCATAATTACCCCATATATTATATCAATAACGCAAACCCATATCACACATGTGTGGGAGTTTCAAAATAATGCAAACTCCAAGTTTTCTTCCATTTTTAAAGCAAGGGTTAAATTTCTCAAGTTATAGGGTCTTTTGGTTCACTTAATGGAAAAGGTTGATGATGTTTTGAAAGATCCCAAACTCAAATTGGAAACACAAAATATACAGGTTCTTACAAGACAAAGATATAACTCTGATTATTTGCCTTTAGAGAATACAGATACAAAAATATATTACACAGATTTGCCTCAATAGTGAATAAACAAAAATTACAGTACACAATGATATTATGAAGGGTATAATGAAGCCCAAAATAATCAAGAACTTGGAAGTGTGCACAAATCTAGACGTTGTGTAAAAACACAGTCACCGACGTCGGTTATTATGATGCTGACGTCGGTCGATACACTGATGCCGTCAATCATCTCTGCCTACCAGTGACTGCCTGTGACTGCCTGACTACCAGCGTCAGTCGCTGATCAACCGATGTCAGTCTATGTGCCGATGCCGGTCTCTGTAAAACCCTGTGGCCCACAACTGTGAACTGGGCCCTTCCCTTTCCTGAACCTGCTGGTATGGCCTGGTGCCGATCTTGTATGGATTCCATACCAAACTTGATTTGACTATAAAAATATATAAATCTGAAATCAAAACAATGAATAAATACTTGGAACCCTCTGCCTAGGCTGAACCCTGATATACTCCGTGAATGGCCTCTGAAGCTCCAGATCTGATCAATATGCCCAATCTAGATTTTGTCACGAATCCACCTCTGAAAAGGGCTAGGTTTTCATCCAACTCTTTTCCAATCTACTGAAGGTTTGCATCCTCAGAGATTTTAGCTAAATCACCGATTCAACCTTCCCAATACTCAGAATAATTTTTGCAACAAAGATATTAGATTATCCAAATGCTTTGCTTTCCCCTTCTTTTAAAGCCTTTCCAGGAAACTTCTAGAAGAAGTCAACTTTATTTCCATAATAATTAAATTAATTAATTAACCCACTTTATTATAAATTTGGGGACATTACAGTCCTCCCTTCCTAGAGATTGCTTGTCCCCAAGCAATCTCAGAACAATGAACCCCTCGATCCTCCTAGATCCCAAATGTAGTTATGCTCTGCACTGCTGTAAATCAATGTAAGTACCTACAATATCATCATAAGTAAAACAAAGAAGAACCCATAATCAAATTGGCGAACACAACTCAACCCATCTCTGAAATCACAACTGCCCTGGATGCGTCGATACTGTAGGCTGTGTAATTGGTAACTGCAAATTCCATCTACAAAAGATGGTGTTAATCCATCCCATAACTGCTCCCTCTGCAATAGTGGCACAACCAACTGTACCACACTATCAAATGTGTGAGAAGAATCAATCTGGAGACTCAACTCCATGGGTATCTCAAACTCCTTAGAATCAGGTACTCCCAAGTTCTGAATATGTGTGTGGGCCTCAACCACATGCTCCTCATAAGCAGCTATAGAAACATACTCATCACCAACACTCAGTGTACTAACATCTGAGTATACTTCCACACTCTGAATGCAAGCATCAGACTCATCCTCACTGTCTAACTCCTGAGTTAAACTCACCTTAAGACAAAGCTCATCCATAACATCCTCAACTACTCCTACCTGTGAAGATAATGCAGATAAATCATTACCTAAAGATGCGTTAATATCTCCCTATACTGGATCAGCATGACTATCAAACTCATCATGCAAGTGGTTGCATGTCATAGGGAAAGCACTATGATCCTTAGGCCTATTAATTAAACTCTTTAACCACATACAAGCTCTAGGTGAGACATTTCTCCCTTTTGTCCAGACATACCATAAATCTTCTGCCAAAATTTTAGAAACTTTATCCTCCTCCTCAAACAAGATTGTGAACATGATAGAGTGCATTGATGCTAATACCTCACTAGAATGAAACTCATCTAAAATAATCCAAAATATTTTAAACATCCTGCGAATGTCACCAACACAACCTACTAACATCATAAGGTTTTCAAATCCATACCTTGCAAATATTTCAAGTAATCTTGCCCTCTTAGAGAAATGAGGGTCTCTAATGTCATCCAACTTTTCGAAGCTTTTTAGCATGGCATGAAATACCTCTCTCATAATCTGATCATCATTAAAATCAAAGACAGCTATGATCCTCATGATTTCACTAATACAAGAGAGAGCTGCAAGTCTTACCACCTCATCACGATGTCTCAATAAACGGGGCTTCACCAATGAACCAAACGCTGGAGATAGCGATGTTTGCATCTCATAAGAATTTGACTGATCAACCTTGCTTAAATAAGTTTCCAACTCCTCCAAAGTTTTTAGAATGTCCCCTGCTTGCTGACATGGATTATCTAATTTCTTCTTTGCATTGTGCATGCTTTCTTCCAAATATTTGACCCCTTTTAGAGCCATAATGATAATCAAATTGACCCTGAAATTACCCCTATAGGCTGGCAAGATGCATGGCTCTGATACCACTGAAAGATCCCAAACTCAAATTGGAAACACAAAATATACAGGTTCTTACAAGACAAAGATATAACTCTGATTATTTTCCTTTAGAGAATGCAGATACAAAAATATATTACCCAGATTTGCCTCAATAGTGAATAAACAAAAATTACAGTACACAATGATATTATGAAGGGTATAATGAAGCCCAAAATAAGCAAGAACCTGGAAGTGTGCACAAATCTGGACGCTATGTAAAAACATACTCACCGACATCGGTTATTATGATGCCGACATCGGTCGATACACTGCCACCGTCAGTCGTCTCTGCCTGCCAGTGACTGCCTGTGACTGCCTAACTACCGGCATTGGTCGCTGATCAGCCGATGTCGATCTATGTGCCGATGCCGGTCTCTATAAAATCTTGCGGCCCACAACTGTGAATTGGGCCCTTCCCTTTCCTGAACCTGCTGGTACGGCTTGGTGCTGATCTTGTATGGATTCTGTACCGAACCTGATCTAACTATAAAAATATATAAATCTAAAATCAAAATAATGAATAAATACCTAGAACCCTCTGCCTAGGCTGAACCCTGATATACTCCATGAATGGCCTCTGAAGCTCTAGATCTGATCAATATGCCCAATCTGGATTCCGTCACGAATCCACCTCTGAAAAGGGCTGGGTTTTCATCCAACTCTTCTCCAATCTACTGAAGGTTTGCATCCTCAGAGATTTCAGCTGAATCACCGATTCAACCTTCCCAATACTTATAATAATTTTTGCAACAAAGATATTAGATTATCCAAATGCTTTGCTTTCCCCTTCTTTTAAAGCCTTTCCAGGAAACTTCTAGAAGAAGTCAACTTTATTTCCATAATAATTAAATTAATTAATTAACCCACTTTATTATAAATTTGAGGACATTACATGTTTTAAGTGATTTATTAATAAATTAACATATATAATATCTTATATACCTAAAAAATCCATAAATAAATTCGTCACCAAGTACAAAAACCTCTACAAGCTCTTCATGAAGGTAAATCTACAATTTCACTTACACCAGTCATCATAAATAAGGGTGCACATTGTTGAAGGACCTAAGAACATATAAAAATATAATATATTTTGGCTAATTCATATGTAATTTATTATATTTACACATAAAAAAATTTAGGTAATGGAGGCCTAAAGGGAAAAATTAATAAGACTCTCCACACAACAATGAAAACTTAGTCAAGTCTCCCCAAACAATTAGATAGAGGCCTAAATTCAATAGTGAAGAGAAATATGAAATATATGGAGAGAGTATTCAAGGTTTAATAGAAATTGGAAGTCTTGAGAGATACCTACATGACTCATGAACCCAATATGCACCTTCATATAGGTCTAGATGGTTGATGTTTCAGTGAATTTCATCTTATATTTCAAGAATGGAAGAAGAAGAAACTTAATGTGGGTATAGTTGAAAAACTTATTTGATTGTGACTAAATTTAATTAGATGATTTTGAATAACTCTTATTTTTATTGGGAGGATAACCCATAAATAAGACATCATTAAAACAAATAGTTAGTTAGATAGATATTTGGGTAGATTGCCTAACACTAACTAGATCCTAGAAGCAAGAGCTTCCTTAGGGGATCTCAATCCACACATTTTAAAAAATTAATTTTATAAATAGAATGATAAAATACTTTATTAAATAATTAAAAGGTACTAAAGTTTAACACAAGAAATTCTTGCTAAATAAATAGACTATAAATGACTAATATATCAATGAGAAAGTCAACACTAATGCTAAACAAGTCAAGTGTGCCTTAAAAAATCAAGCATGGGTCTATGAATAGGTATGGACATATAAAATTGGATTTAGTTAGGGGTAAAATGGTAAAAATAACTTACTATTACTTCTTTCTATAGTGGCCATTAGTGGTTGGGTGACCATCGATAGTTAAGGTGATCATTGGTAGTCAAGGTGATCATCAATGGTTGGATAGACCATCACAGTTGAGACAACCATCGATGGTTACTATGTTTTGGTTATAGGTAAAAAATGGTTGATTAATAGGATCATAAATTTGGATTTTGAGAGATGGGTTAGTGTTGGGTTGATTACAAAATGGAAATAAATTAAATGAATATTTGAAAATAAGTACTTATCTTGTTGTAGGTTGATTTGGTGGGTGTTTGAGGTGGTTAGCTTGTTAGTGAATTTTGGCATGATTTCAATAGAGTAATGATACTTGATTTTTTGGAAATGTGATATTGGAAATTTATATCTTTGATATGATGGTTGGATCACTAAGGATGATTTAATTTCAAGAAAAAACTCTAGGTGCACAAGCTCTTGATATCAATTGTAGATGGATTTCACCTCCCTTCTTCTCTCTTATTATAGGCATAGGCAAGAGATGTGCAACAAGATTTTAAATAGGATTTCTAATCTTAAATTGTGCATGAAATGTATCAAATGTAAATTTAGACAATTTATTTTTATAAAATCAAGGAGAGATGTCTTATATGTCATTGGTTAAGGAGGTGCACCATGACCATCGATAGTCAACATGACCATAAATGGTCATCCTGACTATCAACCATCGAGGCCCAAGGTACAAAGTGGGTAAAAAGGTACATTAAGTTAGTTTATCAAACTGACCATGGTTAAGCTTAATTAGGGGTCAATATATCAAATTAGTGCCAAGGGGGTCCTAAGGTGGTCCAGGGGAATTTTGGCATTCAAAATCATAGCATGTGGATTTTTTGTGTCTACATTTTACCCCTTTTTGTTATACATTTTTGAATTAATAAGTTAGAAAATAAAAAATCATTCTTGGTCAAAGGTCAGGTTGCCTTGATTATGGGAGGAGGTACCCTCCCCTCAAACTAGGAATCATGAGGTAAAACAAAATTAGGTGTGGGTTTGATAATGTTCATGAAGGTGATGACAAAGGTGGACATCATGAAGGTGGGTGATAGGGTGGGTACTAAAGTGCAAACAAGTATGACAAAAAGTGTGATAGCTAAGATTGTGCATTGACTTGGTTGAAATAGTTGGTAAAATAAAGGTCATTACTAGAATGATAAGTGATAAATAGACCATGTGACCACATTTAGGCATGGTAGCTAGGTACACTCATTAATTCAATTATCCTAAGCACTATCTATATCTCCAAGGGTATACAATGTAGGAAGTGTTCCCTGCAAAAACATAAAATGGTCAAGTGTTGTGGGTGTTCAAGGTAGGAAGTGCTCTCAAAAAGACATAAGTGGGTCAGGTATGTATGAGGTAGTGCAAGGTAAAAAGGTGGTAAACATGGCAATGTTGTTACTATAGTTAAAGTACTAGACAAAAGTTGTCTCAAAATGCATAATAGGTTGGGTTGAAATGGACCAATGATGAGGTGACAAGGTGGTCATGGTGGGAAAAGGAGGTAGTCTCCAAAGGTAGGTTGTCGGGTAACATGAACTAAAAGAGGTTAATTAAAGAGGCAATGTGTAAAATTTGAGACCTTGACCATTAATGGTCAAGGGTCTAATGGGTGACCATTGATGGTCACCCTAACCATCCATGATTAGGGTGGAAACCCTAAAGCTGTAGAGGGTAAAAATAAAAAATGAATGTTATTTTCATTCATTTTAACTTTTTACTATTGAGATATAGTAATTTGGAATTTTTAGGCAAAAATATTATTGATAATGACTATTTGAAAGGTGGAGGTTGTTGAGTTGGACTGAGTAGACCTAGGGGACCAGTGAGGATATAGGGAGTACATGAACATGAAGGAAGATATGCAGGGGTTCTATGGATTCCTCCTCAATGATGGTCAAGGAAAGAGATAAGGGATGTTATTTAAATTGGTATATTAATTTGGTTTTTCATACATTTTTGTAGTTGATTAGTTTATCAATTGGTCTATTGATTTGGGTGATAGGTTTTTTCCCTAAGTAGGTTTTATGGGTTTAGGTGAATTTTGGCATTGAATTTTGAAATTGATATGGTGGGGTAGTTGAATGAGGGTAGGGGTAAGTATTAGGTTATAATTTAAGAAAGATTATATTTATTTTGAGAGTTGCTTGGATAGCTAGGGATTTGGGTGTTTCACTAGCATAATACCCACAATGATCATCGATGATCAAGACTAATTGTCAATGGTTGAGACTAAACATTAATGATCGATAGCTATAGAAATATAGATACCTAACCATTGATGGTCACCCTAACTATTAGTGGTCACCTAGTGTAAAATAAGCCTTCATAAACATTTAAAAATTTTAAGGTATAGTGGGTGTTAGATGCTATGGTATAGGTGACTTGTAGGTTAGGTGGTAGATTTGGTGGGTTTAAATATGAAGTTTGATAGGGAAGAGTTAGATAAATGGTCAAATATGTTAGTTCAGGTAAGTTGGAGTCACTTAGTTCATAGGTAGTAATATTATATGTGGTTAAGCTCATTGTTACTAATTACTTTTAGGCATGAGAGTAGATACACGTGTGACTGGGTACCACGTATCTTTATAGAGGTTCACCAAGGGATGACCACATAATATTAAACACATATAGAAGAGTTGGGCCTAGGGGTGATGAGACACTACCAACATGTGTCATGTGATGCATCCATGATCATGGCCCTCATTGAAAGATGGGATTTAGCCATAAACACTTTCCTCATACCAATTGGTGAGATGATTATCCTACCAGAGGACATGTAATAGATCACTTAGATAATTCTTTGAGGTGAGCCTATATATCACATAAAGCATGAGGATCAATCCTATGTATGGGGATGATTATGACTATGTTATATGGCATATTAGGGGTTTCAGCTATAACACACTATATTAGAGGGAAATAGGTGAGAGGAGTCTCATGACCATGATGATGATGGATATTTCATGTTTTGCCCTTCCTGACTCGAGTAGTAGTAGGTTCTTATACTTTTTTCTTAGGGTTTTAGTTGAGATGTTTCTAGGGCATATAATATTTAGCTAGGTACCTATTCTCCTGGTGTAGATATATAGGGAGCTATGGGGATTTAGGACATGTAGGAGGTATAACATCAATTTTAGTCTTGTTCTACACTCTCAGGCCTATGACCACATCTAGGTATCGAGTCTGATTACTATGGATGGGATATACATAGATTGAGTCCTCAATTAATTAAATGAGGTGGAGGGTTTAATTTTATGCTTCAGGTACAGGAGGAGGATCCCATGATGTTAATTTGCTTAGGGGTGCATTAGATGCACTAGTGATTGGAGACATCACCTGGAGACCATATGTTGGGTTCCCAGAGTGGGTTGAATATAGGATATAGATCTTCTCCTAAAAGATTTAAAGGTGGATTCTTGGTTGGAGGGATGGAGAGGTAGATCTCATCCCATTTGACAAGGTGTAAAGGTAGTTTGGCCTAATATAGGGAATGTTATGTCTATTTACCAGGTATAGGTGGGAGGATGTTGAGATATTTATTCTAGACCCATAGCAAGTAAGGACATTGTTAGACCATGAGGATCTACCAATGAGGCCAATAATTGATGATGTAGGTTTTTTGGATGGGTACCTTGTATGGTATTAGGATTTATATTCAACTATATATTTTGGTGATGGTGATGTTTATAGGAAGCTGATAGATGTAGACCTAACTAGGAGAGGAGGATAGACAGCACAAGTACAAAGGGGATGGCCCTGATGAATAAACATGAGTGGTGTTAGTTTTATCACATGCACAAGTGATAAAATTATAGGGGTAGGTCACTACATTATAGGGTCAATGAGCTACTATGATAGATGAGAGGACTAGCTAAAGCTATACTAGCCTACATCACCTGGGAGCAAGATGTTCTAAAATAAGCTAGAGGAGTAGTAGTATCACCAAGATGTCTAGTAAAGACCATTGATATGTTGAGGTACATATCCACCATATAGGAGTTGTGATACTATGAGGCTATAGTCATCACTCACTACCCAATGAATCCATAATGGGGTGAGTATAGAGCTAGGCTAGAAGGTGGTATATGTGTATTAACACTAGGTCAGTGGGTTGCATCTATATCTAGATAGGAAAGTACATCAGGATAGGTTCTAAGATGTAGTATTATAATAGGGGATGGTGGTAGTGATGCTCTAGGGGTATATCCATGACACAATTTGGATATAGTTATATATTATTATATATCATTTTGATTATGACCTGTGAGTTGATGTGGTGAGATGTACATTTATAGAGAGAGAGAAAGAGAGAGAGATGTATATCTATTGTATACATTATGATGTTAGACTCATGTGTTTATATATATATGACCTTTATTTATTTCTCATGCTCATGGTCTATGATTTTATTTGATGTTAATGCTTATGATATGATGCTTATATTGATTATGGATTATGCTTATGTTATGGATGCTAGACACTGATGTAAACTCACCTAACTAGGCATGAGATGGCTTTTATTTATGGATATCCTTTATGCCATGTATGTGTATGGTGATGACATGCTAAATTTTAATGAGCATATACTTCTGTATTTGGATTTAGACACGTGATGAAAATGGTTGATTGTTTTATTGTTCAATGATGATATGATGTTATTATGCTTATTATGGTTATGATTATGGTTATGTGTTTGCTTATGACACATGTGCATATGTTTGTTGTTAATTTTTTTAAAGTGAAAACACATGAGGTAATTTAATTAGCAACACTAAATAGGAGAACAAAAAATACAATCAAGAGGTAAACATCTTTACTAAAAAATATTAATGAGTCATGATAGGATAGGAAGAGGATGTGATGTTTCTTATTTGACAAGGACTAAAAAAACACCAAAGTTGGATTAGATTAAGGAACATAAACCATTTGAATGATTTTCATTAGCATTTGTTAGGTGGTTTAAAATGTGTTATGCTCAGATAATGTCAATTGAGCTCAAAATCCCTTTCTTATAATGTATAAAGGGGAGAAGGATGAAAATGGATACTTCTTGTGAGACTATCACTCTTCTATAAGTTTCCAAAGAGCTAGTATAAACAAGTTTATGCCATACAAGGTATAGATTGATCAATGAAAGAAGTTTACTTATGAAATCTAATTATGGATTCCACCTTATTTTGTTGTGTGAGAGTTGATTACAACATTCAAGATTATTTTATTTTTGTTGTGATTTTGAAAATGGGTCTTTTGATTTAATGTTGTATGTGGGAAGCTGATCTATGTAAGAAGCTTCCAAGAAATTACTATGTTTTTGAAAAATGCTTTACTCAGTCATCCTTCAAGGGATTGGTCTAGGTTTATTTTCTTTATTCAAGGCTTTGCGATAGCTATCCTTTAAGGGAGTATTCTACCTTATATTTTTGTAATTTTAGTATGCTTATGTAGTTGTCCTTTAAGGGAGAAGTTTGTGAGTTCTTAAGAATGACCCATGATTATTTTGGTGTGGATTTTCCTATTATATTGTGCTTTATTTTTTCTTGACATAGGCATGTTTATATAGGCTTAAGGGTTCCATTTATTAAGTCAAAACTAAAATCACAAGAAGATTGAGTAGGTGTAAAGAGGTTTAGGTGACAATGATCATGGGAATCCATCTTTGGAAGGAGTGAAAAGTACGATGAGAATCATGCCATGGGAAAAACCATGGTACCCATTATTCAAGATTAGGCTATGACTATGATGGATAATCAAATGATTTATTTGTAATCAGTTGCCGCTAAAATAAGGAGATGAATGTGGTTTTAAAATTAAGCGATGAGCTTAAGTTAAACAAAAGGTGATCATGATCCTCCTTAACAAAAGAATGGATGCAGATGTGAAGCATTGAGGGGTTAAGTATGGTTTGTCTTCAAGAGAGTATAATTGATAAGCTCTAGATCCATACTTATGGGTAATGATATAGGATCCAAGCCAATTGAAAGCAAACTTTCCCCACTTGATTTTCTCCATATTAGTGAAATGCTAATTTTCTGTTAGGATGAGGTCTTTAATGTTTAATTCTTACACACTAAGGTGTTTGTTATAGGCATGTTTTATGTGATCTTGATAGATATGAATATGGGTGAGGTTGGTTAAATGACACTCATCAAGTAGCTCAAGTTGGGCTAAGCAATCCTAATTGTCAAGATTTTGCTCCTCAATTAGAGCACATATGATTACCTCTTGTATTAGCAACTAAACACATAATTTAACTAGAATGATAAGTAACTAGAAATATGAAACAACATAGGAATATGAGAGACAATACATAATTGTATTAATAATCACTCAGAAGAAAATACAATAAAGAAGATGCCACTTCTTCTTCCAACTCAAAGGCTCGCCACACCTTAAGACCTTCTTCCCTCTCTCTCTCATCCTAACACACAACTCCAATACATAATTGTTGTTCACCTCCACCAGTCAGTAACAATGTTGTCGGTACACCAAGTACACAATTGTAATCCAAGTAGATCTCCTACTATCTACTGCTACCTACAAATCACTAGACCTTACTCACCATTATAGATCTCCAAAAGAATCCATGCACACCTGCTGACCAAGATCATACATATACAAAGAACCCTTCTGATTCTCCAAACCAGCACCTACACTTGGTACTATGGCACTAAGAGGAACACACCATTGCTCTCCTCTCTCTGAAGGAGCTTATTTTGCTCTCTTACTCCCTAGCACTAGCTTACAATACAGCCCATGAGTCTATTATATAGATCTCATGCATACAATAATTAGACTATCTTAATTACAATAATTAGACACGCAACTCAAGACTATAACTAGCCTTTAACATGAAAACTAATAGTCCAAAAATAGACTCTCTGAAATCAACATGCAAACTGCATGTTCACGTACAGGTTACCGACGTCGGCTCCTCCTTGACCAATGTTGGCTGACTGGTAATCAACGTCAATTGCTTCTTCACTACTATTTGACTGACGTTGGTTGATCAAACTAATGTCAGTTGCCCTGCAACTCATTATGCAACTCTCTGTAACCCCCACAACCTTTGTAACTCCTCCTGTTTGCATCCTAGTGAAGCTTTTAGCTCCACAACCTAATAATCTCCCACTTGGAAATAAATAGCTGCATTTGTACCTATACCTGTACACTATCTAATTTATTCCCTAGCTTGTATCCCTCTTCAAGATCAATACTAAAGACCAACCACCACACAGCCTATGATGTTACACCTATCATCCAAGTAACCTACCACATCTAAGCCTATAACTCCATGTAGTGAAGACCTTGACCCTGCATAACATAAATCCCTGTTGCTGGTCCCTCTCAGATACCTGAGAATCCATTGAACTACCCTCTAGTACTCCTTCCTTGAATTGGCTCCATACTTTCTGACAACTCCCACTGCTTGGGAAAACTTAGGTCTACACTAGACCTCATGTGATTTTGAACCCTATTCTAAGCTAAGCTTGAACTGTCTAGCCCTTGGTGTGCTTATCGATTCTACATCCTGCATCTTGAACCCTGCCAACACCATCTTCACATTAGCTCCCACTAGAGATCAACCTATGATCTTCCATGTCTCTTATGCCAAAGAATTTTGCTGCTCCAAATTCCTCATTACATGCCACTGAACTAACCTTACCTTTAGCTTAGAAAAACCCTATATGTACAAACTTGCTCCAAGCTCATCCTCCACATACAGTAACAGGATAATGTTGCAACCATCATCCACCTGGTAAGATAAACATAATGGTTATACTGACATTGATAAAAGCTCTGCTTTGTCATCCACCTGGTACCACCTGTCAGCCCTATACCACTATCCTGTAGCTTCCTCAAGACCATATACCTTGGCCTTCCATCTCACGTGTCCATCCACTCTCTTCTTCAACTTGGGAATCCATCCATCTTTCAGTGCTTTCTTCCAGCTGATAGCTCCACCAACAAAACATCTATTTGGTTCTTCTCCAAGGACTCACACTCCTCATCCATGCTAAGCTCCCACTATTTTTGGATTCTACCTGCATTGCCTCTTCACATCTTCCTAGTTCTTGACCATTAGTAAGCAATATAAAGAAGGTGAACAATGAATATGAGGTTCACATACCCTTTCTGACCTCCATATGAGCATTTGAGACCTTTTTGACAGCTTCATGTCCACCCAACATCTGTTTCATTGACCGATCTTGGTCATCTTCCAGTCTACATCCGACCGATGTCAATTCCCTGCATTGACCCTGACTGCCGACGTTGTTTCCCTAGCCAACACCAATATCCCTTCTACCGACATCAGTTCTTATATGACCAATGTCGGTCTTCCTATTGTCAATGTCGGTTACTGTATGAACGACATTGGTACCTGTGTTCACCTGTGAGTGATAACTTTTTACCTGCGAGCTCCTTTTGGGTTAAAACCCTATTTAAATCAACATATCCCTACTCAGAATAATTCAGTCCCCTCAGCTAATCTTTGTCCATCATCTCTTCCATGAACACCAAGGCCTTCTAGTTTTTAAGTTTATCAAAGATATCTATCTTCTACTTAAGAACATGCATTCCCCTCCTACATATGTGACCAAGCCTAGAAAGCCACATCTCTGCAATAGAAGGTGAATCAGTAATATAAGTAGATAGATAAATGATACCTACTTTCTTACCACTATCTAATTCAAGTGCATCCACTGTGAGAGTTACTGTGCATCTCCCATCACCCAAATTTCCTAAAGAAATTAGACTAATCTCCAAGACTGGTACCTGCATGACCTCCTTCAACACCTGTGTGTTATCTGTCTGCAATTTCAGCTTCACTTCCCCTTTGCCAATAATTTGACAAGGCTCACCAACCCCTAAATAAATCTCTCCAAAGTCTCCCTGGACATACTCTTGAAAAGATGCTCTATTTTGGGTTGCATGGAAAGAGGCAAAAGAATCTGTAAACAAAGACTCTACTTTATCCATAGCAATTTGTGCAACATCACCTGCAACATCTACTTATACGCGCTGATCTTCTACCAACCAACAATCTCCCTTTACCTGCTCTTTCTTTCCATCAATCAGACCATTCCTGTTATTCAATTTCTCCATTTGTATCTTACTTTCTTCTACCATTTCTATACTCCCACTCAATTTGAAACCCTTGAGAGTGACCTTTAATCAACAAACACTAACCAAATCTAAAACCACCTGTTAGTAACCCAACCAAAAGCTCTGATACCAACTGTCAAGATCTTGCTCCTCAATTAGAGCACATATGATTACCTCTTGTATTAGCAACTAAACACAGAATTTAACCAGAATGACAAGTAACTAGAAATATGAAACAACATAGGAATATGAGAGACAATACACAATTGTATTAATAATCACTTAGAAGAAAATACAATAAAGAAGATGCCACTTCTTCTTCCACCTCAAAGGCTCGCCACACCTCAAGACCTTCTTCCCTCTCTCTCTCGATCCCAACACACAACTCCAATACATAATTTTTGTTCACCTCCACTAGTCAGTAACAATGCTGCCGGTACACCAAGTACACAATCATACTCCAAGTAGATCTCCTACTCTCTGTTGCTACCTGCAAATCACTAGACCTTACTCACCATTGTAGATCTCCAAAAAAAGCCATGCACACCTGCTAACCAAGATCATACATATACAAAGAACCCTTCTAATTCTCCAAACCAGCACCCACACTTGGTACTGTGGCACTAGGAGGAACACACCATTGCTCTCCTTTCTCTGAAGGAGCTTATTTTGCTCTCTTACTCTCTAGCACTAGTTTACAATACAGTCCATGAGTCTATTATATAGATCTCATGCATAAAATAATTAGACTATCTTAATTAAAATAATTAGACACGTAACTCAAGACTATAACTAGCCTTTAACATGCAAACTAACAGTCCAAAAATAGACTCTCCAGAATCAACATGCAAACTGCATGTTCACGCATACGCTACCGACGTTGGCTCCTCCCTGACCGATGTTGGTTGACTGGTAACCGACATCGGTTGCTTCTTCACTACTATCTAACCAATGTTGGTTGCCTTGCAACTCACTCTGCAACTCTCTGTAACCCTCACAACCTCCATAACTCCTCCTGTTTGCATCTTGGTGAAGCTTTTATCTCCACAACCTAACACTAATGATAATTATCCTTAGAAATGAGATATTAAAAATATTTACAAAGGGAAGGTATTTGGACTTCGAGAGGAAAGATGGCCTATAATATAAACATAAGAGAGAAAGGGGTAGTACCTTTAGGGGTTATAATGATAGAACTATATGCCCATAAAGTGAAGGGGATGTGAAAATGCCATTCCTAACTAGATGCATTGACCATTTTTGTGAGAATGTTGTCAAGAGTTTTGTTAGAGGCCTCAACCTATCTATTTGATTAAGGGAGATAAGGTGAGGATAAAATTAAATTAATTCTTAAATAATCACATATACCTTATACTTTCTTATTAATACAATATTTACCATTGTTAGTGATAATCTTGTGAGGAACACTGAAATGGTAGATGATGTGATGGTCGATAAAATTGATTATATTTTCTACTTTGGTCGAGACTAGAGGAATAGATTTTACCCATTTGGTAAAATATTCAATCACAGTGATGATATAATGGTGTCACTATGAATAATGGGGGTTATTTTCACCAATAATGTCTAGAATCGATTATGAAAAGGGCCAAAAATAGGTGGAAATGCAAAGACTATGGTTAGGTGCATGATGTAAATTAGCATGTTGTCATTTAACACACTTTTTCAAATAATCACAATAGTATTGGTTAAGGGTAGGCTATTAATAGCCAAGGAAAATGATTATCTTAGATAATATGAGGCCACTAAAGTGTATCCCACATATACCATCATGCATTTCCCTGATAGCATGAGAGGCTTCATGATTACATAGGCAATGAGAGAGGAGGCTATCAAAGCTACACTTATAAATAATTCCTCTCATAATGGTCTAACATGAGCTACTTTGGATAAATGATCTTTGATCATTCTTAGAAAGGCCAAAAGGAATGATGGCAAGGTTTAGGTAGTTGAAGGTCTATTGACACCAAAGGTCAGGTTGGGTCTCTTACACATTGAAAATGGTGAGAGAGTCTAATTTGGCGTAAGAAGGTTGGGTAAGTCTATGGATAATGATAGCTTGGAGTTAGAAGGTGCATAAAAGATTTGAGAATCAAGGGAAGCCATGGTCTTTACAAAATTATTAGTAGATTACAAGGTTGATTGTATGCGATAGTGTTCAAATGATGCTAAGAGTTTGTTAACTAGTTGTTTTTACTATTGTAAAATATCATTCTTACACTGGTAAGAGTCATTGATTTAATTGAACATAAGTTTGGAATCACTAAATAAGTTTATCATTTTGACTCATAGGGATAACATAGTCTGAAATCCTATGACTAGGGCTTCATACTTAGCCATATTGTTGGTACATTCAAAGTTAAGCTTGAAGGACAAAGGAAGGGGTTCACTATTAAAGGGAATAAGGATGATTCCATCTCCCCCACCACATTGACATTTTAATCCATCAAAGAACATGGTGAATTGATAGGTGAAGTCTACTTGAGAGAGGGTTATAGTGGAATCATTAGGGAACTTAAGAGTAGGAGGTTTGTTTCCTACTAATGGTTCTTTGATCAATTAGTCAGCAATGGCTTTCCCCTTAATTGAATTTTATTGAATGAACTCAAGGTCAAACTCTATTAAAATCATGAGCCACTTAGACATACATTGGTGTTGTATGGTTTGGAGTGCATGTACTTGAGTGGGTTGGTATTGGGTATGATGTAAGTTTTATAGTTAAGAATGTAGTTGTAAATTTTAATGGCCACAAATACTACAGCTAAGCAAAGCTTCTTGATATGGGTGTACCAAGTCTTATACTCTACAAGTGTGTAGCTAATGTGGTAGATGGTTTGCTCTCTGTGTTCATCTCAATGAGTAAATATTATTCCTAAGGAGTGTTTAATAGTGGAGATATACAGGTATAAAGGTTAGTCATCCTAGGGAGGGGTGAAGATATGTGGAGATAAAAGGTACTTTTTGAGTGAATCAAAGGCCTTTTGATAGTCACGATTCCACTTAAAAAATACATCCTTCTTTAGAAGGTGGTGAAAGGGTTGGCATTAGTCTGAGAACTAGGAGATAAAGTGATGAAAGGTTTGGATTTTCCCTTATAGACTACAAAGTTTTTTAAGGTTGACTAAAGGAAGCATGTCAAGGATACTTTGATTTTGGTCTGGTTGAATTCAATTCCATGAAGGGAAATGATAAATCCAAGGACCTTTCCTAATAAGAACCCAAAAATGCATGTGTTTGGGTTAAGGCATACATGATAATGGATGTGGTGCCTGAAGATAATCTTAAGAATGGCCAAATGGTCCTTCCAAAGCTTATATTTATTAAAAAGGTAATCAACATAGTCTTTTACAATCTTTTGGATAAGGTCATGGAAGATGTAAGTCATGGCACATTGGTAGGTTATACCAATGTTATTTAGTCTAAAAGGCATGACTCTATAGTAGAAGTGCCCCCATGAAGTGGTAAAGGAAGTCTTGTGCTAATATTTAGGGATAATTAGGAGCTATTTTTAACCTAAGAATCCATCCATTAGACATAACATCTCATGGCTAATTTTAAGATCAACTAGTTGGTCAATGTTTAATAGAGGAAAGTCATCTTTGGGACAAATGAGGTTGAGGTCAGAAAATTCCACACAAATGTGTAGTCCCCTTATGGATTTAGTGATAGGGATGACATTTGAGACCCATTGGGAATATTCAATGGGTTGAATGAAATTGACAAATAGGATGCACTAAAGCTCTTCTTTGATGAGGTGGGATATGTGAGGGTGCATGTAATGAAGTTTCTACATGATGGGCTTGGTGTCATAGTGGGTGACTATGTTGTGGGTAGTAATGGTAGGATAAATTCTAGGCATGTTTCTATATAAACAAGTAAATGATATGTTATGATCTTAGAGGAAGGAGGGGAAGTCCTGAAGTTCCTCAAAATTTAATGATTAGCTAAATTTGAAAATGTGAGTGTTGTCCAGAGTGCCAAAGTTGATATTCATGGTGTATTTATTTAACATGGTTTAATTCTTGGGAGGAAGGGACTTATTGATGAAAGTATCCAAAGCACCAAGGTAGGTGAGAATGGAGTCATCATCCTAGCATTAAATAGTGTTAATGGTAGGAGAGTCATCTCCTATCATCTAAAGATGGGTCAAAGGGATGGTTATGTTTGCCCCTTCTTTTTGATAGTTCAAGGGTCTAAGGCTAATCATGTTGATGAAAAAAATTAGGTGTGATGATGTCATCATCCTCACTTGCATGTGGGGGTGAAGTTGTTGAGGGAGGAATGTCTTCCTCAATAATGGTGGTGATAGGTTATTTGGTTTGCTTCTTGGTGGGTAAAAAAACCAAGGTTTTATTTCTCATGAGGCTTTCAAGTCTCAATATAAATCAACTTGTGTGGGTCATGCTCATATCATCTAAGACCAAATCCATTCTAAGCACACCTATGGAGGTATATCTTAGAAAAACTTGATTTGTCTAGATAGGATAATATGAAGGTGAATGGTCAAGGTGAAGAGGAGGAAATAGAAGCGTCAAGTGGTTTGTCAAGTCCCCCATAAATGAAATGGGTTTGATAGTGGGAAGGTCTAAAATTCACAATGTATCCAATACCAGGGTCATATTCATGTTGGTGGTCAAGTTTCGCATATTCTTGGGGAGTAGGGAAAGTATCAAGGGTAAGGATGTGATATTTCCCTAGTGAAAGATGTTTACCTGTGGATTCCAAGTGGTCTAAGGTAGGGATCTAATTGAAGGGGATGGATGATCTAGCTAATGCCTTATTGTTAAAATAATGAATGACTCCCTCTTTTGTGGTTGAGGTATTATCAAAAATTGATGAGGGTGTAATAGATAGAGGTAGGAGGATGTCATTGGGTCGATAAGTCATGTTGCATGTTGAGAAGGGACTTGGGTCAACTTGGATAGTGATGAACAAGCCTTCATGCTCAAATTTAATTTAATGATGAAGGGTAGAGGGAACATAACCCATAAAGTGGATCTAAGGTCAGCCCAACAAAACATTGTATTATAATTTGCCTTCTACCATATAAAAGAGTTTGGGTAGCATGTGAGGTCCTACATGTATATGGAGGACAATAATTCCTAGGATAGTGATCATGGTGTTATTGAAGGATCAAAAGATATCTAAGGTTTTAGACATGACATTGTCTAGAAGGTGGAGTTTGTTATAGGCATGGGAGGAGATGATATTAATAATATCTCCCCCATCAATCATGACCCATTTTATTCAATTTTGGTTGATGTAAGTAGTAATAAAGAGAGGGGGATCTGGGTACAAGATGGATATAAGGTATTTCTAAATCCTTGAAGGTAAAGAAAATGGAAATTTGGAGAGCACCAATGAAGGCTACTAGAGGTTGAGGGTCTTCAGGTTGGACCTCTACCAATTGCAATGTCTCTATCACCAATTAGAAATGATGAGGTGAAGTAGTAATCAACTCATATAAACACATATTCACTAGTTTTTGGTGAATATATTTGAGCACCACTCTCTTAATGGATTTGGAGGGGTTGGATTGGGAGGCACCTAAGATAGATACCTTGGGTTTGGATTAAGGTAAAGATGTTTGGGTAGGGTTTGGTTGGGATGTAAAAGATGGGTATGTCCATGGGATGGACACTTTGGACTTCCCCTTATCCTTTTATTGTGTTCTCATGACCACATGGATGGTATGGATAGAGGGAGGAATTATGGTAGGTGAGTTTTTTAGTTATTTTTCACCTTAAGGTGAGAGTGGGGGAATAAGTAGGTCTTGGCTAGTCATTATTAGTTGTTGGATTGGTAACGGGCCCATGGAAGGTTCTTCTATTAATAGATCATACTCCTCATATAGTTGATGGATAATGGTTTGGAGATATTTATAGATATCCATGTAATATACTAGTGTATTATGATAGGAGCACACTTGGAAGTCATTATACCAGATGATTTTTAGACCAAGAGGGTAAAACAACTTGATAGGGGGTGAGGTCAAGCAAGAAGATTTCAATAAACTTTGAAAAATAGTTGACTAAGATTCAGCTAAAGGTGGAGAGGTTTTAGAGGTTTTGGTCTTGGTTGGTAAGGTGGAAGTCCTTTTGGGAGTGGGTTTAGTGAAGGAAGGTTTAGGTAAGGTGGTGCATTTGATTGGTGGTTTTGGTTTTGGTAAGGTGGAGGTTGATAAAAAAGGTATGAGGTTTTAGGGTAGGTAGTTAGGTATTTTATGGTTTGACAAAGATAAATGTTTCCAAAAGAAAGTGTGTTGGTGTAACAATGGCAATTGGGTCTTGGTTGGGATAACTAGATTCTTAATCAGAGTGGAGGGATGAGGCCCCAATATATAGGGTAAGGTACAGGGAGGTAAGAATTTGGCCTTCTAGCCTTTTGGTGTTTCTACTCCCTTGGTTGATTTTGGTTTTCATTTAGTTGTTGTGTTTGGGGAGGTAAGCTCCACTTTCATAGATGGGTGGTTAAGGCTCTGTGTAGGGAGGGTGACAAGGCTCTTGGTTGGTTTGGTTAAGGAAGGTGATTTAGTTGTTTGGGGTTTAAGTGCCTTAGATGGTTGAGGAATTATTGGGTTGGTGGATGTTTTTATCAATTTTGTTGGTAAGATAGGGGTTTATATAATAGGAGTGGTGGGTTGGTTTGATAAAGGTGAGGTTGGAGGTTCCTATTTGGTGATATAAGGGATCCCCATTTGCTTCCAAAAGGTGGATTTATCTATGTCAGGGTTGGAGACATATTCCAATTTCTTCACTAACTTAAAGAATGGTTTGTAGATTGGTTCTATTCCCTAGATAGTGGACTTAAAATATAAGCCCATATGTTGAGAAAGGGGAATTGTGACCTCGTCCTTTTCCTTAATAAAATTATGCAAGGTTTATATGGTGACTCCTTTGTGGGATGTGCATACATAGTGGCTTCCGTTTTAGGAATGTTCTCTAAAGGGAGAATGATTTGTTTAGTGTT
This sequence comes from Torreya grandis, assembly GCA_037957365.1. Taxonomy (NCBI): domain Eukaryota; kingdom Viridiplantae; phylum Streptophyta; class Pinopsida; order Cupressales; family Taxaceae; genus Torreya; species Torreya grandis. Next base: position 2,966,406 of record JARHVA010000635.1, on the reverse strand, counting down.
TGAGGAGGACAATAAAATGGTTGTTTATTCTATTATGTCAGTTAAAGGAGGGGTTGATGGCTCTAATACCTCAATAAATGGAGTAGTAAAAAGGGGTATTTCCTAAGCTTGGTTCTATAAAGAAGAGGAGGTATTTACACTAGCTCAATAATTGAAGAATAGATAGATTAGGTGGTAGGTTCTTCAATAGTGAGCATGTTAAGAACCATATTGACTATATGGGCATCATGAGGACAATCAAACTTATTGTTTTCATTTTTTTTAGGTTCATGATTAGGGAAAGGTTGACTAAATATGTCAACTAATTCATTTTGATGTGCATTGCAGTTATCCAACACAAGCTCCCCTTTATCAATGAGAGATTAAACACTGGTCTTGAAGGTATTACACCTACTAACATCATGTCCTACTACTCAATGGAAAGTGCATAGATATAATTATACCAAATAGGTGTAGGATGAGAATAATCAAATTACTAAGGTGGTTTAATAGGAGTAACTTGTATGATCTTGGCCTTTAATAACTTCTCCTAGATTGAAGCATAAGATTCTCCAAGTGGAGTAAATTGCTTTTAAGTGTTTTGGTTTTGGTTTCTCATGTTTTGATTTGAAGAACTAAAGGAATTTGGTTGGTTGATGGATGATGGATAAGTGGATTTAAGGACAACCACATTCTCATTTCCCTTACTTTTGGTCCTAATGTTGGTTTGGTTGCTTGATTTAGAGGAAGAGGTCTCATTGGTTTTATAGGTAGAGTTTTTGTTTTTAAGTTTTACATTTCCTTCATCGATTGTTATATTTTTTATATTACACACCATTGTGAAATATTTGTCGAAAGTTTAGAAGCTCTGAACACATAATGTTGAAGAGATGTGCTTGGCAGATGCCTAAGCAAAGAGTTTGATCAATTCAGGTTGAGGTAAGGAGAAGGAAAGATAATTGATTAGTCTCCTCTAATAAGCTAAAAAATCAGCAATAAATTCATCATTAAATTATCAGATAGATTAAATGTTAGTGATGGAAACCTTCTTGGATATATTTATTTAAAAGTGATCCAAGAAAGTTTGGGCTAACAGGTAAAGGAGAACAAAGAGTGATTGGTTAAGGCACTATACCAATCCAATGTGGGTCATAAAAAATACATAAGAAAAGTATAATGAAGGAGAGCATTATCATAGGCAATTAAATAACATGAATTCTTATATTCCCTAAGGTGATTTTGGGGATCCTCTTTACTCTAAAACTTAGAGAACTTACAAAGCTCCCACTGAGGAGGATATGGTTAGATAGGGACAGATGGGTGGATAGGTTTATTGTATATTTGGTTATAAGATAAGATGTTGTGAGCTATATAAATGGATAATTATAAGGTAGTCATCTTTTCTATGATCATCTTCATTGAATCTGTCTAGGGTTGTGCACCTAGAAGGTTTTAAGGTGCATGCTATCATAGTTGTTGTGTGACATACTGATAGATGGTAGGGGATACAAGAACTATTAAATATTGGTATGTAGACATCGATGGTTAGGAAAAATCCATGTGAGGGTAGGTAGATGTAGGTGGTTGGGTGATGGGTGTAGGTACATGCCCTTGTGGATTAGAGTTGTAACTTGGGTTTGGTGCAATATTCACTTTTTAGGTAGGATCAGTGGTTAGATCAGTGATCAAAGGAAGGGTAGTGACATTTATGTTAACTAGGGATAAGGTAAAAAGTATAGGAACCACAAGATTTTGAAGTGGGGTAGTGGTTAGTGTATTGGGGGTAACCGATGGAAGGTTGGAAATGATGGTGTTAGGTACTCCCATGGTGATGGTAGTATAGGTGGATAGTGGTTGGGTAACTTCCAAGGTAGAGGGGTTATTGGTGGGATTATAAGGTATAAGGGTGTTTTTAGGTTAGCCAGGTTAGTTTTTCAAGTAGTATCAAAGGGTTTGTTAGTGGATGAGGAATCTTGGGTAGCCAATGGTTGGGTGGTGATAGTTGCAACAGAAGTGTTTCCCATGAGATGGTAAGGCATGATATAAGGTAGGTCCATAGGTGGAACTAAAGTAAGGGTACAATGAATCATAGAGTTAAGGTAGTGTTTGAGGGCCAGAGGATTATTATCTATGAAGGTGTAAAATTATGCATCTCTTTATGTAACTTCACAAGGGAAGGGAGGACTTATCTAAGGGTGAGGAGAGTTTGTTGGTTTAGAGATGTAGTTTATGGATGAATAGGTAGAAGAGAATGATTACTTTGGTGATGGGTTTTGTTTTGCTACATCCTTTCATTGCTGATGAGTTAAAAGCATATAAGATAAGGGGGATATAATATAAAAACAATTTCACCACTCAAATAAAGAGAAGACAATAAATGATCAAAAAAATATGTTAAGTCTTAAAGGTTCTTTTTAGTCTCTCTTTTGGCTTATGCCTTAAATTTTCAATAAATTGTGTGAATAAAATTTAGATTGTAGAATAAGTATTAGAGATTAAATTAATGGATGGTTTTAGTTTTTTTAGGTGCTCAAAAGGAATATGTATTGGGAGTCAATATGTGGCTTGGTATTGGGTCTTATGCCCTCACTTCACACGCTATAGTGATAAGGGTGTCAGGTTCTTAGCCAATATATACTAATTTCTAGAGTTTATACTCAATTAGAGAACTAAGTTAGTTCTCCCCTTAGTAATGACCTCCAAGTAGGATTGCCAAGAAAGGGTAAGGTGACTGCTAGGTGATGAAATCCTAGTCAAGATTTATCTCAAGTTTGTTTGATGTTTTAATTTATGAAGGTGGTTTGGTTTAGTGTATGAAATAAAAGTGATGCTATGATAGGATTACTTTATTTAAGCTAGACTATGTGAGATAAACTTGTAAACAATTGATGTATGCATTTAATTTTAAGCCCAAAATAAACTTTGATGTCATTTATGAGCACAAAATAGAGATAAAAACATATAAATGTAAATAATAAAAAACCTGAGTAAAGACTCAAGGTCCCACCAGGTGTGCCATAATGTTTTAGTGAATTTTGACTTATATTTTGAGAAGGGAAGAAGAATAAAATAAATGTGAGAATGGTTGAAAAACCTATTTGATTGTGCATTGTAGTCATATAAAATGAAAAAATTGTTAACTTAGGCATGGTTAATGACACCCAATCCTTACGTCCCTCTTGATTTCTCTCATGACCCTCTTAGGCTTAATTTCACTGATTCTAATCATATGTGGCCTTCTAGACTTGACCCTAACTGAGGCAAGACCATCTCTTCATGACTAATCCATCCCATAAGGTCCCATCTACTCAGGGCAATAGTACCAAAATTGGACTATATCACTAGACATTAGGATGTCCCCTTTTCAGCACTCCTATTGGATCACAATTTGAGTCTAGATTACCATTTTTCCCTGATTCTTCTTGTTCATTATGTTAGCCTAGTCCAATTTTATCTAACCTATAACTAATAGATCCATATAAAATCCCACTCAAAGATCATTTGGAAATGGTTGGAAAATGTCATTCAAGAAATCAAAAATACAAACAATACCACTCAACCAATTTTCCCAATTCTCTACATACGACCAACCTATACACTTTCAAGCCAATTCAAGACCTTACACCAATCCCTAGTCATCTCAATCTTACCCAAATTAGAATTTATTTAATTTCAATTCACTATCATGCTAAGCAATCTTAAAGGGAGAACTATGTATGGCTTGATACCTCTTCAGAGGATTAGTATGTAGGTAGCATACCCACACATGGGGTGTGAAGCATGTCCAATGCATATTACACACACTAACCCCTTTTCACCATTTACCAAAGTTTATTTTAATTACATATAAGATACAAGTACATGAAGAATTAGATATATAGAGAGATATTTTGATAGTAAGGACCTAAAAATTGGTACATAGGCTTACACTAAGCTGGAGAACAAAACCTAAAAAGCTCAAATCCTTAAAATAATAGTGTCAAAGAAGGACTATAGTGATAGAGACTAGGGTGTCTAGTTTTGGTACTCATGTACAATTAAAAAATGAAGTCTAAGATCTTATTTGTGATAGTATTTCAACCCTACACAAAAATTTGTAGACCATGTCTCTATCAGAATAATCTAGAATAAGCTAAGTTTGATTGTATCTCTCTCATTGATATTTTTTGAAAAGGTCTAATTGAAATTCAATTTCACAAATTAATATATTTAATTAGGAATATTATTTGCTGATTTATCCTACTTAGACCCATTTATTTAATATGAATAAAACTCCATTATTCCAAAAAATAACAAATCATTTGATGAACCTGACTTACTTCAAATTTTGCATATAAACCCTAGGCTAAATTCCTAGCTAATTTTTTCATTAATTTCTAAATTTTTTCTTGAATATTAAAATAAAAAATTCCTCTCAAATTTTAAGATATATTTATTTTAAACCCTAGTTGTATATACTAGGTTTCAATAATTTTTCAACATTAATCCAATAATTTACCCTTTTTTGCTTGCACATATAAATCATAAATTTATCTCAAATTTCAAAATTTTGTGATAAATTATAAAATAAGTTTATTTCAAACCCTAGTTACATCAACTAGCTCCTAGTAATTTTCCAATCATTTTTTAAATTTTTAGTTGTGTATTAAAATAAAAAAATCACTTCAAATTTCAAAAATTCATAGTAATTTTTCAAAAAATTATTTTTCTCAAAACTCTAGTTGCATCTAATAGGTCCCATTAAATCAAGAACTTTCCCATAAATTTTTGAATTTTTTATTGAATACTTAACTTAGAAATTCAATTTCAATCTCAAAAATTCATATTATTTTGCAAAAATATTTTGAAAAATCCCTAGTTGCATGTACTAACTCCTATTTTGCTTCTTGAGGTATCAACTTACATGTTTGGTAGCTTGGTATCCTTTCTTCATAAATTCTAATTTAATATCTTTAGGACCTTTCATTTCCTATATTCAGTACTTTTTTTCTAGCACGTTTCGTATTAAAACTTATTATAGAACATTTAAACACATTTCAAATTTTTTTTCTTACTTTAACAATGGCCCAACATACCAGTTTTGATGAAACTAATAAAAGATAACTTCAAGAAATATTAAACAAACATATGGATATGCAAGATGACATGCTTAGAATTATACAAGAGGAACACAAAAAAGTTAACAATAGTCAATCTTCTCAAACCACAGAGACATAAATTGTAAATGACACTACAAGGGAAACTATGTTTCAACAACCCCCTATAATAGCCCAACCTACCTCTATGCCAGCAATTAAAACTAGTACATCCCTATCTCCTAATGTGGCTACCCTTATACAAGAGATAAGATATCTTAAACCAAGATGACACATGTTAAGCAAGGTGACTTTAGACCTACATAGGATTTGGATTCTTTTACTTTACTGCATACACTATTGGCACATCACATTGCTTCATACACCCATGCCACAAGGTTTTATTTAATCCAAGCTTACTCTTTATGATGTAAATGGTGATATAGAGACACATTTGAGAACATTTAACATAGCATGTTTGGATTATTTCCTAAATGACTGGCTACTTATCAAGTTATTTCCATGGATCCTAAATACTTATACTTTACAATGGTTCTATAGTCTACCGAATCAGTCAATCATTGTATTTAATCCTTTAGCTGACATTTTCCTCTCACACTTCAATATCAACATTGGTGATAAGGTTTCATATGCTCAAATTTATCAACAAAAAAAATGATCAAATGAGCATCTTACAGACTATGTTCTTTGGTATAAGACTATCTTGGCTAAGATGACTATCCCCATGGTAGATTAGGAATTATAGGACCTTTTCAAATAAAGTATTCTACCAACACTTCATGAATCAATCATGTTTAAAATATTATCTTCCTTCACTAAAATTGTGTCACATATTAAAGGAAAGAGAAGTCAAACTAATTTCAATGGGAAAATTTAAGTATAATAATACATCAGACACAACTAATAAGAATAACAACAAAGTCCCATATAAGGTCATGTTCAATGATACTAAAGGTAAAAATCAACTTACAGTTAATGTTACTTCAGAGCTTCTTCAGTAAATAGTTTTGTCAGCACCCCCTTGGCATACTTTTACATATTTTCTAGTTTCTCCAGCCAAGTAATAGCTTCTAGATTATAATATCATATCTCTCCCTCCTATTCAAAAATTTGATCCAACAAAGCCTCTTCCAAAGGGATATGATCAGTAGGAATTTTTTGACTACCATAGGGTACTAGGCCATATGACAAATAGATGAATCTATTTAAAGCATAAGATATAAGACCTAATAAATTTGAATGCTATTGATCTTGGCCCCTTGGTCACCTTTGTATGTTTCTTTCTTCTTACTTTGTGTTCTTGTTTCTTAATCGATTTTTGATTGTTATAATTCCATGATGTATATCATGCATTTTTTATGCTCTTGGATGCCATGATGGACATCATGCCCCATCCCTCCAACTAACAACTAATAACTTATAAACAAACAACTAAAATTTATAGTTTCAATTCAATTCAAGAACACTACACATGTTATTACATTATCACATCTATCTAGGCATACAACTATTGATCTCACAATATCTCAAATCAAACCATGCTATATCTTGAGATATCTTGGTGATTATCATTGCTATATCATGTATATTTCTAGGTTAACACACTTACAGGGCTTTTTCTTTTGAGGGTAGTCATTTCATGGTACCTATTCCTACACTTAGAAGAGGTGGAAACAAATAGAGTTTTTTTAAATAGAGATTAGAGTTCTTATTAGTCAAAAAATCTAGTTTTAGAATAACCAAAATAGTAACTAGTCATCAAACTACTCAAAATAGACTAGGTAGATAGTCAAAAATCTAAAATAGTGATCAATTTCATCCGAAGACAACAACATTAAGGTTTAACTATAGTGTTAGACACCAGGCTGTCTATTTTTAGCACTCTTATCTAAATAGAAAAAAACTAGGTTTTCCAAAAGTAGGCAGAAAGGTAGGTTCAACTATAGTTTTACATAATCAAACTAGTTTAAATCATCAATTTTTAATAGAATTTTCTCAAAAAATCCAAACATAGGAGGCATCATGCATGGCATGATTGTTTCTCACTTCTAGTTTTAGATATGAAAGTTGGTATTTTTTCTAGATCAAAATTCATGTTTTAGACATGAGTGATTGGGGGTAGATTACATACCACTTTTACTTCTTTTCTTTCAGTTTTCAACATTACCAAGGCATTCTTAGTAGTTGAGTGCCTTATTTCATCTATATGTGGTTGGCATCATTTTGGAGTGGATTTCATACAAGCTTAACCTTCACTTTTTCTAGTACCTAAGTTCCCAAGTGGATTCCACACAAGCCAAATTTTCAATTTTGGAGTGGCTTTCATACAATCTTAATCTCCAACTTTTCCAAGTTGGCCAATATTGGCCTAGTTTATAGCACTCATTTAGATATATATGCCATATTATAATATTTTTAGATAATTTAGGAGATTCATAAACCATCTCATATAACATACACATTCATACATATTGGTATCAATTCATAGCTTCACTTCATGTGGCAATGATGGAGCTAAAGGGATAGCTTTTGTATTCTTGAGCCATATATTTAGAGAGATTAGACATAGTCCAAAAATTTATTAGTACACATAGGATCATATAGATTCACTTAGTAGGTGATGATGGAGTCAAAGAGCCAACCTTGTATTCTTGAGCCACATATTCAGAGAGATTAAACACACAGTCCAAACATCAATTAGCACACACATGATCATCTAACTTTACTTAATAGGTGATGATGGAGCCAAAGGGCTAGTATTTACATTCTTGAGCCACTTTCTATGGAATTGATTACTCATCTCCATTCATGATATAACTTTTGGTACATCATCATCCAGTATATCTAGAATTAATTAGCCTTACCTAATATCACAATAGGTTTAGTATGGGTTGACATATCCTGTGAGGTGTATTCATTACTTCCTCTTCCTCTCTCTTGCCTAGCTTTGTATGTTCTTATTTTATATTACATATAATAAAAAATAATCTACTCTTTGTTTTCCTTTCATATATTCACACTTACATAATGTGCTCTCTATGCACTATCCAACATTACTTATCATCACAAGATTCATGGGATTCACCTTTGTAGGTAGTTCAAGTATGCTTTCTATTTTACTTTATATAGGTATTTTGCTTTATTGCATCACTAAAATAAAGGGGGGAAATGTAGTCATATAAAATATAAAAACTGGTATCTTGAGCATGGCTAATGACACCCAAAACTTAGGTCCCTCTTATTTTCTCTCATGACCCTCTTAAACTTACTTTCACTGATTCTTAGTCATCCATGGCCTTCCAAACTTGACCCTAGCTGATCCAAGACCCTCTCTTCATGACTAATCCATCTCCTAGGTACCATATGCTTAGGATAATAGTGCCAAAGTTAGACTATAGCACTAGACCCTAGGGTGTCCCCTTTTCAATGCTCCTATTTAATCATAATTCGAGCCTAGATTACCATTTTTCCTCAATTCCTCTTATTTATTATGTCTACCTAGTTTAGTTTCATCTAACCCATGACCAATAGATTTATATAAAATCCCACTCAAATATCACTTGGAAAGGGTTGTCAAATATCATTTAAGCAAGCAAGAATACAAGTAAGACCACTCAAGCAATCTTCCCTATATTTTTCATATAGTCAACCTATACACTTTCAAGCCAATTCAAGACCTTAGACAAATCCCTAGTCATATCAAGCTTACCCAATTTTATCATTTCTTTCATTTCAATTTACTATCACACTAAACACTCTTAAAAGTAGAACTACATATGGTTTGATCTCTCTTTGAAGTATTGCTATGTAGGCAGTGTTCCCACACATAGGGTGTGAAGCATGTCCAGTGATTATTACACACACTAACACATTTTAACCATTTTCTATAGTTTCTTTCAATTGCATAAAATATATAAGTACATAAATAATAATCTTTATAGGGAGATTTATTGATAGTGAGGACCTAAAAATTGGTACACATGCTTACACTAAATAGGTGAACAAAACCCAAAAATTTAAAATTATCAAGATAATAGTTTTGGAGAAGGATTATAGAACTAGAGCCTAGTGTGTCTAGTTCTACCACTCTTATCCAATCAAAAAATGAAGTCTAGGATCATGTTTGTGATAGTGTCTGAGCCCTACACATAAATTTCTAGACCCTATCTCTATCAAAATTGTCCATAATAATCTAAGTTTGATTTTCTCCCTCTCAATACTATTTTTATAAAATGTCTAATTGAAATTAAATTTCACAAATTGGTATCTTTAATTAGGAATATTATTTACTAATTTCTCCTATTTAAACCCATTTATTTAATAGGAATAAAACTCCATTATTCTAAAAAATAACAAACAATGTATGCATTGAATTATATGAATGTGAATAACTCCTCTTTAGCTTATAAAGATGGTCTATAAATAAAATATCACTAAATCAAATGGTTGGTTAGATAGATAGTTGGGTGGATTGCTTATCACTAGCTATATCTCAAAAGTAAGAGCTTCTTTAGGGGATGTCAATCCACACATTTTAAAAATTTAAGTTAATAAATAGAATGATAAATACTTGCATCATTAATCAAAAGGTATTGAAATTAAAAAAAATAAATTCTTGCTAAAGAAATAGACTAGAAATGACTAATATAACAATGATCAAGTCAACACTAATGCTAAATAGGTCATGTGTGCTTCAAAGAATTAGGTAGGGGTCTATGAATAGGCAAGGACATAGAAAATTAAATTTAGTTATGGGTAAGAGGGTGAAAATATATTACTATTATTTCCTTCCATATTGACCATCAGTGGTTTGGGTGACCTTTGGTAGTTAAGGTGACCATCGGTAATCAAGGTGACCATTGGTGGTTGGACAGACCATCGATAGTTGAGACAACCATCAGTGGTTACTATGTGTTAGTTGTAGGTAATAAATGGTTGATTAATGGGATAAAAATTTATATTACAAGAGATGGGTTGGTTTTGGGCTAATTGAAAAATGTAAATAAAGTATATGAATATTAGAAGACAAGTACTTATCTTTCTGGAGGTTGATCTGGTGGGTGTTTGAGGTGGTTGGCTTGTTGGTGAATTTTAGCATGATTTCAATAGAGTAACAATAATCAACACTTTGGTTAAGTGGTATCATCAAATTAGTTCTCTGATGTGATGGTTGGATCACTAAATCATTGAGTATGATTTACCTATAAGAAATAAACTATGGGTGCACAAGATCTTGATAATAATTATAGATGATTTCACTTCCCTACTCCTCCTTATAGGCATAGCCAAGAGAACTTAAAAAAAATGTTAATAGGGATTTGTAATATTAACCCTCACATTTAATGGATTGTACATGTATTTAGAAAAGTTATTTTTATAAAAACAAGGAGAGGTGTCTTACATGTTGTTGGTTAAGGAGGTGTACCCTAACCATCGATAGTTAAGGTGACCATCAACAGTCATCCTAATTATCGATGATTGAGGACCAATGTAAAAAGTGGGTAAAAATGTAGGTTAATTTTGTTGATAAAACTAACCATGGTTAGGATTAGTTAGGTTTTGAAAGGTCAAATTGGTCTCAAGTGGGTCCTAAGGTGGTTTAAGGGAATTTTGACATTCAGGATCACAATGTATGAATTTTTGGTGTCTATAGTTGAAGATAGAAAAGATCCATGAAGTAGGTCTTGACCTATATAAATATCATGTAATAGGGGTATAATAAGGGTATATCATACTATGACACCCAAGTCATTGATCAAGAGCACTTGTCCTAGGTGAGATATGGCCAATTATTTAATTTTCATGTTGTAATCGATATGTTAATGCTTAAAGATGTAGTTTATGGCCTAGTTGATGGAAGAGGTTGAAATAAATTATAAATAATAACCTAAAGTATTCATGACTAATACCTCAAGAGATAAGGTCTTGGGATGATCTAATAATGTCTACATAAGTTAGATATAGTGGAAACTAGGTGAGTCCATCCACTAGGCCAAAATGCCAAACACCTTGAATGATTTTAATCATGAAAATCAAGTTGGAGGGTTAAATTTATGTCTCAAACTACTTTGTTAGTATAAACTAAGGTAATTTTGGGAATTTTAAGATAATTTAGTTTCTTATTTCCAATCAATCACAAAGAGAGTGAGTAATGCCTCTTTAAGTTAGGTGTGCGTGGTGAAGGACTGATGATAATTTTGAATACCTTCCTTACATTTTTGAATTAGCCTCATGCCTCTCCTTAGTCCACATAGAGGTTTGACACCACCCATAATAGCACCATATCAATACCCAAAATCAATGTAAGGAACAAGTAATGTAAATTACAAGAGGTAGAATTGGGACCACTATGTGCATTAGAGGTAAGAGTAAAGGGTAAAAGGGCCAACATGAAGATGATATCACCCCATAATACCATGTTGTAATGATTATAAATGATATGGTACTCTACTATCCAATATTTATCTTGAATAATCACCTACAACCATTCTATTTAGCTTACTTGAAATTAGTGTTATGTGATGGAGGTCACTGTATAGGGAAATTAGTGGAAAAATGAACTCCTAGGGACCCCCTTAAAGGTAATATTTATCCCAAAATGTCAAAGACACTCAAATGAATAAGGATTACTCCTCACCTAACCAATAATACAAAGAGATCACTTACAAGGTAAGTCATTGAAGTAGAATTGAAAGTGGAAGTACTTAATTGTCCTAATTCCTTAGGTGGATAAGTAATCAAGGATACCTACCAAACTAATATCATTCCTTAATAATATCTAAGATTACAAATAAGGGTGATATTTATTCACCTATAACCTATGTGAAAATAAGATCATTTTTAGTCAAATCATGCATAAAGAGAATTAATCCAATCAAAATGCTTTAAGTGAGCACACATTCATATGGAGAACCAAGATAATGATGGAAAAAATGTGGATTAAAGAAGGTGATACCTAAGAGATACTAATGGAGATGTCCTAAGTCTATTCAATGGAGGTTGGACTCAGATAACCTCAAAAAGGCACACTTACAAAACTCTAGGGTCAAATTAGGTATTTTGATCCCCAAACCCTTAATAAGAACATAACAACATAATGAGATGTTTGGGGTTTATCAAAAAATAGATACATAGAAGTTGATGAAGAAGGATTAAATTCATGAGTAATATTTTGTGATAGTTTTTATTCCATCAAGTCACCCCCATTTACCTCAAAACTCTTAATACTCAACCTTGTAGTTAGTAGGCAATCTATAGCTAATCTAGGTAAAATGGTCATTTGAGGCCTTTATAGACATAGTCAGGCCTTAAAATTAATTGTAATAATAGTAATTTTTAGTGGTAAAAGGCACCCATTCTCCCATTTTTTTTAAAAATAGTGGTTATATCCATTATTTTATCTCAGACCTAGCCCTGTCTACAGCAGTCAGTTTTGGGGTTAGGTGGATGAATCCATGCCATAAAGGGTCTATAGACATTTTGGGATGTATATAAGGTTTTTTAATAATGAAACATGATGGTTAATGGTCCTTAGACCTCCTCTAAATGGATATAATTCAAAGCTAAAGTCAAGTTCCTTAAATATATACCAAATAGGTAGGCCTCAAGCTTTATTTTAGACCCTACTACCATATTAAGGTCTCTCCAAGATCATGCAATAATTTTTATGACCATTGATGGGTGTATGAATATGTTTAAGACCCTGATAAGGAGGTTTCAAGTGCATAAAATTTAGAAACAAGGTAAAGCGGCTTAAAAACCTTGCCCTAAACACTCAATCATATAAATAGCCAACTCAAGAGCCACCTTAAAGTGCTCACCCACTTCATTATAAAGAGGCTTATAGCCAAATATACTAGGGAAGTTTAGGTCTCCATATGGACCAAAGATTAATGAAATATTGGCTGGAAATTAGAGGCTAATATTTATGAATGAACCTAAAGAAGATACCTAATCAAAACCAATCTATAGACAACCTGAGTACCATATTCTAATGATCCTCTCTCCACACACTCTTTTTATGGGACATAAAGATATTCATGGAAGATGAGGAGGTAAATTCAATATATATTCATGGAATTTTTTCTTGACTTGGATGTTTGTACACTATGAACTATCACTAAGACTCTTAAGCACTCATAAACCTCTCTAAAATGCTAGGTAAACCCAATTTTATAAATTTTGAAATCTTGTCATTCTAACACCCTAAAATGATCTAAATAACACTTATAATGTTACTCAAAGTATAACCTATTCATGGGTTTTAGTTGTATGAAATTTATATGTAAAACTAAAAAACTATATTTTTCTAAGTAAATGAGTAGAAAGAAGGGTACAAGATAGTTTGGAATGATTCTAATCCTTGGAGGGGATGGTTTTGGATCTTATTAACATCCTCAAGTCATGATATGTAAAATTATCCACCTAAAAATGTCTATGAAACTCATCTCCAAACTTCCAATTTGTAGAAATCAAGAACACAATACCATACAATTAACTACTATGACAAAATTACAAGTGTTCTTTAACCAAAATGAGTTACACCATAGTATAAGGTTTTTTTAAGGTATTAATTCCATATTATCATAGGTTAATAAGGTTTTATCATGTCTTTCATGGATTTAAAACAACAACACTTAGGTAATTAATCCTAATTAGCTTATTTGGCCTACTTGGTCAACTAAAGGAGTTAAAGTTAGCATGGGAAGATTTCTCAAGGAGTTAATAAAATGATGTTTCACCTAGTAATTTATCCTTTAAGGTAAAATAATTCATACTTAATGGAAATTATAGATAATTTGGTAGTTATCAATCATCATTGGCATATGAAATAGAGTTACACCACTAAATGCATTATGGAGAAGGTTATTACTAGACCTCCTTCAATGTTGATAACTGATGAAAGGGGAATAAGTGGGGAATATATGGTGTGCAAGGACTCTTTTTGAGTTAAAACTTACTAAAAATAGACACCAATGCTCCAAGGATCTCTTTTAAATCATATATTCCACCATTAAAGACCCTCATCAAGAAGACCAACACTTGGGAAAGTTGAATAAAGTTTATGTAACTGATGTAACTTCTACATGGAATTGGCATTGGTCATTTATGACCCCTTTATCTCACATCCACCCCATATTACTATCTTTCTCTCCTCTTCTACTATATATTAAAGGCTTTTATCCTTGTATATTATATGTTAGGCTAGTATGAAGGAAATCTACTTGACCTTATACTCTTTGAAACCTTTTGGAATGTTAATATATTGGTTCAGCTTCTCTTTGATTATATTTTAGTGTGTATGATTGTCTAATATGCTTAAGTGGTCTGATTTCCCTTCTGCAAGTTTAAAAATTTCACCTAGATGCTAACAAGTGCTATTTACAGGTTGTGTAGTGTGTTAGAAGGTTGATTATTGAGTCTACAAGTGGAGATTTGATGGTAAGATTTTTTAACTAGACATTTATCTCATTACCCTTAGACCTTAGTCATCGAAATGAACCTCTATGTGAAATATTGATGCCTATAAACTATTAGAGACAGTGGTTCAATTCTATGCTTAGTCCATTAGTGTTGTTTGATTCCAAGTTTAGTGGATAAGTGAATATATTGGCACATCACCACTTTAGAGTAGGTTTTACTTATGCAACTTCTTTACCATTTTAATCTAAATAAGATTAGTTCTTAGAAATAAATATCAAATGATTAAATAAAGTAAGATAACACCATAAATTCTAGAGGTTTGGCATAATAAATAGGTATCCCATATGCTATAGGTCACTCTAATGTTAGTCTATGTTTGAGGTGGATGTGAATAGTATTTTCCTCATCAAGGTTACAACCTAGTCACCTAGCACCATTTAGAATATGAAAGTGAGCTCCAAGATGAAGTTGAATAAGTTAGCAATATCCTAAGGGAAGACAAACCAAGTTTGGAATAGCTTAGACATGAGGAATTGATCATTGAATGGGTAGATGAGATTTCATTCATCATGGAGGAAGAAGAAGACAAATCTAACTCTCATGGATTGATTCTTGATGAAGAGAAAGGTGACTATGCATTAGTTGATAAAATTATAGTTGAGTATGAGGTGAGTCTTCATGAAAATACATTGGCTATTAGTCCTTTTAAAACTCATGAAAAAAATGTAAAACTCATGGAAGACAACTTATAACCATGTTGTTAGAAGAGGTAAAGGACATAAGTCATTCAAGATTATTTGCCATTATTTATATTAAAATATAGAAAATAGGTGTCAAATAGGAATTCAAATAGTCTTGGAAAGGAAGAGTCATTTGAGGAAATTTAAGAGTTATGTGGAAATAATTTATATTAGAATTGGAAAAACAAACCATTTTGAATGAATAATAATTATATCATTTGGATCTCCATATTTATCTTTATTGTTTCCCATAATTTTGGTTATTCATTCATAGTTTTGCTTATCTCTCTTGGTTTTCCACCATTAATATCTTGTTTATAAACCTATGCAATTATTTTACATTCTTTCCACTAAACTCTGCTAACAATGGTGTGGTTGTTGTCTTATTCAAGCCTAGATTTGGAGTTGTTCGATGCATTTTAGAATAAATAAATTGTTTTAATGGATATTTTTGTTTAGTTGATCCTAGGTTAATGAGAATAAGATATCATTTATTAAAATTTATTGAAATTCTTGAATAATTCTATCCATTTGATATATAAGTATATCATAGGTCTATTTTATATACAATTTGTCTCAAGTGGTGTCTTTCTATTTAGTTGAGAATATGGTGTCAGTCTATATCAACACACATACCAATTTTATTTTTGAAATGACCCAATTTATGCATATGTAGTTTTATCTAGCTACTTACCCTATGTGAGGTGGCATAATTTAACGATGGTGTATTCACATCTTTAGTTTCATAGTTTGTGTAGATATGGCAAAGTGTTTGTTTCAGTGGTTCTTTTTCTTGACATAACTTTGGTCAAGCTCTCAATTATGTGTACACTTTAATTTTTGATGGCATGATATTTTGGAAATGATATAAACATCAAGGGCCATGCATTCTAATTCACTTCAAAAATGGTGCAAAAGGACAACTGTGAAGATGTTACAAATACGTATACAATTATAAGTGGTAAGTGGAGGGTCGGGTAGGCCCTATGTATGGTAGGTTATAGTAGATAAGGTGGTATACGAGCACATTAGTTTGAATATTCTAAGGGTTAGCATGGTGTTTTTTTTTGGCCAAAATTAGGAGTTAAATTATATCCCCACATGGTGTTACTCACAATACACACTATCGGGTTTGGAAACTATGACTCATTTTTAATAGATGTGATCAATTTTCAATCTAATAAAATTCTAGTATCATGACACTTAACCATAGATTCAAATGGAAATATAATGTATATGACATATCAAAGATACTATAGAACTTGTTATTCTGATGGCTATTCTTATAACACTAGCTATTACTCTATGATTTTTTCCAAAGAAGGAAATGGATGGTTTTGACAACTTTTATATCAATGTGGAGAATCCTCATATACCAACAAATTATATTTTCTTTATCATCACTAAAAATTTGTGTTGGCTCTTCAACCTAGCACATGGAGATACATGATGCATGATATTAAAGAGACTTGACTTCTTTTTTATATTTATTTCTTTGCTCTTCCCACATGATATTTATTATAAAAGGTTTGAAATAAAGTAGAGTGTTTATAAGTTTTTAAAAATTGTAAATGTATTTGAAGTTAGAATTGTAGAAGTGGACAAGCTCCAGCATGTGAGGCCATGTAGAGTGGGAGTAGGAGTAAACATAGTGTAGGTTCTCAAATATATTTTAAATGGATCAAAATTTGTAAAAATTTAAAATATTTAGGACCTTTTTATCTCAAGATGAGACACATTTTAAGTTGGGGGGGAGTTTTAGTGTCTTTGACTGAGATATAGTTTGAGTTTAGGTGAGTGTTAGAAGAGGTAAAGGACAAAAGTGATTTAATATTATTTATCATTATTTGTATTAAAATGGAGAAAATAGGTGTCAAATAGGAATTAAAATAGTCTTGGAAAGGAAGAGTCATTTGAGGAAATTGAAGAGTCATGTGGGAAGCCTTTATAAGAATTTGTATGGGAATTGGAAAAGTAGACCATTTTGAATGAATAAGAATTATATTATTTGGGTCACCATATTTGTCTTTATTATTTCCCATAATTCTAGTTATTCATTCATGGTTTTGATTATCTCTCTTAGTTTTCCATCATTAATATCTTGTTTATAAATATCTAAAATTATTTTACATTCTTATTACTAAACTTTGTTAACACATGTCATGAGTCTATTTGATAATGTGAAGAATTTAACTAGCTTGTTGTCCCTCAAGAGAATGAAAAGATTTAAATTAAAATTGACATGCCCTAAAGTGACCAAGAAGAAGTTTCCTTTTTGGATGAGCTAGAAATAAAATGTTCTAGTTTGGATAGTGAACATACAACCCATGAGGAGAGTGCTAATATTGTTGTCTTGGCCAATGAGCATGATAAATACAGGCATGAGAATGATCTTAAAGATAAAATCATAGTTGATGACCTTGTTGAGTCTTATGAAAAATTTAAAGGAGGCCTTGAGGACATGTGCCATCCCTACTTGGACATATTCAAGTAATTTGAATACTTTGGTAGGTTATCACCTCAAGAATAACAAGAGGAAGTTGTTAAAAAAAGTACAATGTACTTAACTCTCTAACAAATCCTACTATTCATCACCTAGAAGTTTAAGTTTATGGTGTAGTAAGGTATGATGAATATGACACTCTTCAAGATGAGAATGATATGGAGTTTGAGAAGCCAATAAAAGATGAAGTTGAGAAAGTTTCTACCTTTATGAACCAAACAATGGTCACTTTGGAGGTCACTTACATTTCTAAAGATGAATAATAGTATGAGGTGATAATTTAAGGTCATGATGACTTTGTCTTTATTAGAGATAAGCTAGTTATTGTAGATTCATTTGAGATCAAGCCAAAGAAGTTGGTTAGAAAAAAAGGATCTGGTCAAGCAAGAACAAAACATGAGTAGCAACTTACACATCATCCTTGATCATCACATGAAGGTGACTTGAAAAATTATCTTTTTGATCCAAGAGGGTCATTTCTAATAGGTTAGTTGTACATAGTAGTTATTATCTTGTCTTTCTTCTAAGTTCTTTGTATCATGGTGTGTTTAATGTCATTTATTGTTGTGTGTGTGTTGATCTAGTCTTATTGTGTTGTTGAAAGTAATATAATTTTCATTCATTTCAATAAGTTTAAAGTCAAGTTTCAAGGTCAATTCATGTCTTGTGTTGATCTGAGATGACTCCATAGCCCAATGGATGGACTAGGTAACCAGTCTAATGTTTATAGTAGTCTGTAATCTTAGGAGGTCACTAAATATGTTATCAAAAATTGGATACAATAGGTGATACTAATTAAAAACTTTACTAGGTGCAACATTTCCCTTCCAAATAAAGTCTCAAATAAACTTTTACAATAAATTTTAGAAAAGTTAAGGTTGTTTTAACAAGATTAAGGTAATTGTTCATTTTAGTCTTATGCTTGTTTAGTCACTTCATGAAATATCTTGATCTCAAAAACACTTTAGGAAATAATCTGAGCAACACTGTAGGCAATAATTCGAGCCACGGTCCTACCCCAATTGGTGGTAGAACTTCTAGGAGCCATAACTTTTGCATCATAGCTCCGTTTGACTCCCCGTTCAAACCATTAAAAAGATAAGAATGAGGTAAACACTATGAAATGTAACTAATATCTACTTGATAGGTTTTGATCCTTGAAAACCAAATGAAATTTCCCCAAATTTCAATTTTAGTAGAGTAATATAAAAATAGCAAGTTTCTAAAATTAGTAATTTCTCAAATTATGTATTATTGTAATTCATGGAAGTCAAACCATTTCATCTCTCTTGAGATTGGTGACCTTCCAAATCCTCCTATTTCCTTCAAAAATAGGTATAAATATATATGTATCTTGAAAAGGAAAACATACATCTCTTCCCAGAGATAAGCATATGTTGTATCTATAATTTTGAGCAATAAAAAATCTCTTCTTAGAGATAACATTATCATTTGTGTGTTCTTAAAATATTCTTGAAGAAAGAATTTAGAGTTTTGAATTAGTGGTATCAAATTGGTTTGTCTTAATAGTGTATGATCCTGAGGATGAGGTTAGACTACAAGAAGATTGGATGAAAAATACAAGATCTAGTAGACTATCCATCTATTCACTCCAAATGACCTCAAATGGAAGAAAACATCGAGACATCCAATCCTTTCAAGGAAATGTTAAACAAAGCCATATAGTAGTAGAAATCATAGATACTACAAAAATTCTCCCAAATCCTCCAATAAATCTTGATGGAAAATTATGGCTCCCCATCTACACCCCCATGTCCTTTCAGTGCCCTAACACCCTTTAAAGTTTAGGTGAATTTTTATATCCCTACATTTAAAGGCAAAATCAATGTTATGATGCAATATAAAATTGGTTGGATCAATTGTCTTCCTATTTTTCTATAAATAAATTTATCGATGAAGATAAGATCACTTTTTCTCTTTTGAAAGCATCATTGCTTGTCAAAAATTAGTGGAAAGTGTATAAGAAGAGGTTAAGTACAGATAATATTGGCCTTGAGGTACAACCTACCTAGAATGATTTTATAGAAGTTATTAAGGAAGAATACTACCTCATTGTATCATATGATGATTTATATATATAGTGGCAAAAACTTCATGAAGGTAAGGAATAGTCTGTTCAAGATTACACTGACATTTTTCATTCACTATCTATGAGATTGGGCATCCAGGATAGTGAGAAACACAAGGTTCTCAAATACCATGGTGGACTACAATGGTACATATAGATGAAAATGGGAATCTTAAATTTGGGAACCCTAGTGAAACATATAATTTCATAGTGAATATTGACCAAAATCATGAAAGAAAGAATACAGTGAATTAGACTTTAAAATGGAAAAGGGAATCCAAGATAAGCAACCCTAGAAGGGAAAGACTAAGAAATGGTTTAATTACTACAAAAGTGGAACACACTCCAAAGAAGAATGTTGATCCATCAATTACATAATTTTTGAGTCATAATACTCAACATCTACTGCTCTACCTCATACACACCTTATAGTTGAAGAGGATGAAGAAGATATTGTAGATGTTAAGCCTGATGCCATTATTGCTTCATCACAAACCCACGAGGAAAGTCCAGATGATAAGGAAAGGTTATTTCACTCTAAGTTATGGGTGAAGGGTAAGCCTCTACATATCATTCTTAATAATAGTAGTCAAAAATATTTAATCTCTGTTAATGTTGTGAAAAGTCTCAATCTATCCATGAAGCCTCACCCAAATCCATATAGTATTGGATGGTTGAGTCTAGGGAGAAACCTTAGTGTCACCCACCAGTATTTTCTTTCATATGTAATAAAACATTTCCAAGATGAATTCTTATTTGATGTGGCCAATCTAGATGTTTTTGATGTCCTCCTTGGTCAACCATTTATGTATGATCGACATGGCACTTATGAATCAAGAATCTGAAGGATCGCCCTCACTCCAAGAACATGGTGCTATAGGTACCTGAGGTACCACCTTCCACATTTATCTCCTTGATTAGTGCTCAAAATTTCATTTTCATGATGTTAAAGCCACAAAAATCCAAAAGGGATAATATGTAGCCTTGACTACACAATCAACATAACAATAAAAGCAAATGGATACCAAGCTAATGAAGTTCACAACCTTCCATCCATAGATTGGTGGTTAGATAGAAATGGTGACTAATTAGGCCCTAAATATATCCACAAATCATAGTCCATTCTAAGTATGCATCAGGTTCTAATCAATGACACCAAATGATATATCCATTCCATATCATCCACCTTTATTAAACACTTCAGTCATAGTAAAACAACTCGACATTAGTGAGCTTGATCTATAGCGTTTTGCTCTAGTGGATGAGAATAAAATCAAGACACAACTTCCACACTTGATAAAGAATATTGATGAAATAGGGACCATGCCTCTCAAGGAGGGAGGAATTATATGTATAAAACTTTAGGTAATGATCCAAGTAACACTTTAGGTGATAATTTGGGTGACGATCCTACCCCAATTAGTGATAGAACTTCTAGGAGCCATAACTTTTACAACATAGCTCTATTTGACTCCCCATTTAAAATATTGGAAAGATAATAATGAAGGTAATTATGTTATATGGAACTGATATTTATTAGTTATTTTTGACCCCCTAAAACCAAATGAAAGTTCCCCCAATTTCAATTTTAGTAGTGTAGTCTGAAAATAGTAAGTTTCTAAAAATTGTAATTTCTTAAATTTTGTATTATTGTAATTCATAGAAGTCAAAGAATTTCATATCCCTTGAGATTTGTGAAATTAAAATTCCTTTTATTGCCTTCAAAAATAGGTATAAATAGATATGTAGCCTAAAAAAGAAAGTAAACATCTCTTCCTAGAGATAGGCATATGCTATATCTATAATTTTGGGCAATAAAACATCTCTTCTTAGAGATAGCATTATTATTTGTGTTATTGAAATATTATTCAATCAATAATTTATAATTTTGGGTTAGTGGTATCCAAGTGGTTTGTCTTAAGAGTGTATGATCCTGAGGATGAGGCTAGACTATAAGAAGCTTGGGTGGAAAATACAAGATCCAATAGACTATCCACCTATTCACTCTAAATGACCTCAAATGGTGGATAACACTGAGACATCTAATCCTTTCAAGGAAATGGTGAATGAATCCCTCCAACTATATCAAGC
Source organism: Torreya grandis (assembly GCA_037957365.1). NCBI lineage: Eukaryota > Viridiplantae > Streptophyta > Pinopsida > Cupressales > Taxaceae > Torreya > Torreya grandis. The sequence continues at coordinate 2,944,485 of JARHVA010000635.1, read as the reverse complement.
AAAAATTTTATAATAATTATCCCAAATCCTCCAAAAAATATTGATGGGAAACTCTCATTCCTCATTTACAGCCCCACATCCTTTTAGTACCCTAACACCCTTCAAGGTTTAGGTGAATTTTGATATCCCTAAATTTGAAGGAAAAATCAATGATAATGCAGTAGAAAATTAGTTGGATCAATTATCTTCCTATTTTATATAAATAAATTCATTGATGAAGAGAAGATCACTTTTTCTCTTTTGAAAGCATCATTGCCTACCAAATATTAGTCGAAAGTATACAAGAAGAGGTTCAGTATGGATGTTATTGATCTTGAGGTTAAACCTACCTAGAATTATTTAATAGAAATAATTAAGGAATAATACTTCCCCATTGGAGGATATGATGATCTATATATATAGTGGCAATAAATTTTCCAAGGTAAGGAATAGTTTGTTCAATATTACACTACCATTTTTCATTTCCTATTTATGAGATTGGGCATCTAGGAAAGTGAGAAACACAAGGTTCTCAAATACCATAGTGAACTACAATGGTACATATATGTGAAAATTAAACTCTTTAGTATGGTAACTCTAAGTGAAGCATACATGTTCATGGTGAATATTTACCAAAAGCATGAAAGAAAGAATATGAAGAATCAACCTTTGAAATGGAAAAGGGAATTCTAACATAAGTAACCCCAAAAGGGAAAGACTAGGAAATGGTGAAATTACCACAAAAGTGGAACTCACTCTAAATAATAATGTTGAGCCATCAAGTCCCTAATTTATAAGTCAAAATACTCAACATCTACTACTCTACCTCATATATACCCTAAAATCCAAGAGGATGAAGAATATATTATAGATGTTGAGCTTGATGCCATCATTGCTTCATCATAGACCCATGAGGAAAGGCTAGATGATAAGAAAAGGTTGTTTCACTCTAAGTTATAGGTGAAAGGTAAAACTCTACATTTCATTATTGATGGTGGGAGTCAAAATAATTTAATCTCTACTAATGTTTTGAAAAGTCTCAATTTGTCCATGAAGCCTCATCCAAAGCCATACAATATTGAATAGTTGAGTCCAGGGAGAAACCTCTATGTCACCCACTAGTGTCTTATTTTATATGCAATAAAACTTTTCCAAGAAGAATTCTTGTGTGATGTGGTCAATCTAGATGTTTGTGATGTATTACTTGGTTAACCATTAATGTATGATCAACATGGCACCTATGAATCAAGAACTTGAAGGATCACCCTCACTCTTGAAATGTGGTGCTATAGGATACTTAATGTACCACCTTCCACATCTATCTCCTAGATTAGTTCCAAGAAATTCATTCTCATGGTGGTCAAGCTATAAATATTTAAAAGTGATATTGGTGCAAGCCTAACTATAGAAATCAACACAACAACAGAATAAAATGGATATCAAGCTAAGGAAGCTCACCCCCTTCCATCCATAGATTGATGGCCAAATAGAAATATTGAAAAATCAAGCCCTATATAGCTCCACAAAGCATAGTCCATTTGAAGTAAGCATTGGGTTCTAGACCATGACACTAAATGATCTATCTATTCCATATCATTCACCTCTATTGAACACTTAAGTCATAGAAGAATAACTAGACATTGGTGAGCTTGATTTTCAGATTTTTGCTCTAGTAGATGAGAATCAGATCAAGACACAACTACCACCCTTGATAAATAATCTTGATGTAATGGGAACCATTAATTATCAATGAGGTAGGAATGATCCAGAAAACACTTTAGGAAATGATCCAAACAATACTCTAGGTGATTATCCTAGCCTAATTGGTGCTAGAACTTTTAGGAACCATAACTTTTTCACCATATCTCTATTTCAATCCTCATTTGAATAATTGAAAATCTAAGAATGAGGGTAACATTGTGAGATGGCATCAATCACTACTCAGTGGGTTTTTTTCTTTGAAAACTAAATAGAAGTACCCCAAATTTTAATTTTAGTAGTGCAGTCTAAAAATAGTGAGTTTCTAAAAATAGTATTTTTTTAATTCTATATTATTATAATTCATGGAAGTCAAACCATTTCATTTCCCTCAATATTTTTGACCTTCCACATCCTCCTATTGCCTTAAAAAATAGGTATAAATAGATATGTATCCCAAAAATGAAAATAGACATCTCTTCTCAGAGATAAGCATATGTTGTATCTATAATTTCAAGCAGTAAAACATCTCTTATATAATATAGAATTATTATTTGTGTGTTCTTGAAATATTCTTTAACTATGACTTTAGAGTTTTGGATTAGTGGTATTAGCATGATTTTTCTTAAGAGTGTATGATTCTAAGGATAAGGTCAGACTACAGGAAGCTTGGGTGGAAAATACAAGATCTAGCAGACTATCCACATGTTCACTCCATATGACTTCAAATGGTGGACAACACCAAGACATATGATATTTTCAAGGAAATGGTGAATGATTCCCTCCATTATCAACAAGAATAGATTCTATAATAATTCTCCCAAATCCTTCAATAAATCTTGATGGGAAATTTTGGCTCCTCATTTGCACCCCCACATGCTTTCAGTGTCCTAACACCCTTCAAGTTTCAGGGGAATTTTAATATCCCTACATTTGAAGTAAAAATCAATGTTGATGTAGGAAAAAATTGGTTAGATCAATTATCTTCCTATTTTTATGTAAATAAAGTCATCTATGAAGAGAAGATCACTTTTGCTCTTTTGAAAGCATCATTGCCTACCAATAATTGGTGGGAAGTGTATAAGAAGAGGTTCAATATGGATGATATTATAGTTGAGGTAGAACCTACCTAGAATGATTTCATATAAGCTATTAAGGAAGAATAATACCCCATTGGATAATATGATGATTTGTATATATAATGGTAATAACTTGACTAAGGTAAGGAACAGTCTATTCAAGATTACACTAACATTTTTCATTCCCTGTCTATGAGATTGGGCATCCAAAAAAATGAGAAACACAAGGTTCTCAAATACCATGGTGGAATACAATGGTACATATAGGGGTAAATTGAACTCTTCAATTTGGGAACCCTTGATGAAGCATACAAGTCTGTGGTGAAGATTGAGAAGAAGCATGAAAGAAATAATACAAATAATTAGCCTTCAAAATAGAAAAGGGAATTCTAGGATAAACAACCCTAAAAGGGAAAGATATGGAAATAGTATTATTACCATAAAAGTTTAACTCACTCTAAATAATAATGTTGAGCCATCAAGTCACTAATTTCTAATTTGCAATCCTCAACATCTATTGCTCTACCTCATACACACCCTATAGTCAAAGAGGATGAAGAAGATATTATATATGTTGAGCCTAATGTCATCATTGCATCATCATAGACCCATGAGGAAAGGCTAAATGATAAGGAAAGGTTGTTTCACTCTATGTTATGGGTGAAAGGTAATCCTCTACATTTCATTCTTGATAGTGGGAGTCAATAGAATTTAATCTCTACTAATGTTGTGAAAACTCTAAATCTATCCATGAAGCCTCACCTAAATCCATATAGTATTGTATGGTTGAGTCCAAGGAGAAACCTCCATATCACCCACTCATGTCTTATATCATATGAAATAAAAGCTTTCCAAGATGAAGTCTTATGTGATGTGGTCAATTTAGATGTTTGTGATGTAATACTTGGTTATCCATTCATGCATGATCAACATGGCACCTATGAATCAAATACCTGAAGGATCACCCTCTCTCTTGAAATGTGGTGTTGCAGGGTACCTAAGGTACCACCTTCCATATCTATCTCCTTGATTAGTATCAATAAATTCATTCTCATGGTGGTCAAGCTATAAAAATCTAAAAGGGATAATGTTGTAGCCCTAATTACGCAATAAATAAAATAATAGAAGAAAATGGATACCAAGTTGAGGAAGTTCACAGCCTTCCATCCATAAATTGATGGTCAAATAGAAATGGTGAACAATCAGGCCTTGCATAGCTCCATAAAGTATAGTCCATTCCAAGTATGAATTAGTTTCCAAACCTTGACACTAAATAATGTATCCATTCCATATCATCCACCTCTATTGAGTACTTTAGTAATAGCAAAACAATTGGTCATTAGTGAGCTTGATCAATAGAGTTTTGCTCTAGTGGGTGATAATCATATCAAGACACAACTACCAAACTTGATAAAGATTATTGATGCAATGGGTAACATGATTCTCAAGGAGGGATGAATGATTCTAAAAACACTTCAATCAATGATCAGGGTAACACTTCAAGTGATAATTTAGGTGATGGTCCTACCCTAATTAGTGGTAGAACTTCTAGCAACCATAAATTTTGCACCATAGTTTTGTTTGACTCCCCATTTGAACCATTGGAAATATAAGAATTTGGAAAACATAGTGAGATAAAACCAAGATCTGATAGGTGGGGTTTTACCCCCAAAAACCAAATGGAAGTTCCCCAAATTTCAATTTTAGTAGTGTAGTCTAAAAATAGTAAGATTCTAAAAATAGTAATTTCTCAAATTTTGTATTATTGTAATTCATAGAAGTCAAAATATTTCATCTCCCTCAAGATTGGTGACCTTCCACATCCTCCTATTACCTTCAAAAATAGGTATAAATAGATATATATCCTAAAAAGGAAAATAGACATCTCTTCCTAAAGATAGGCATATGTTGTATCTATAATTTTGGGTAATAAAACATCTCTTCTCTGAGATAACATTATTATTTGTGTGTTCTTTAAATATTTTTCAACTAAGACTTTAGATTTTTGGATCAGTTTTATTAGAGTGATTTGTCTTAAGAGTGTATGATCCTAAGGATGAGGTTAGAATATAGAAAGGTTGGGTGGAAAATATAAGATCTAGTAGACTATGCACCTATTCATTCCAAATGACCTCAAATGGTTGACAACACCAAGACATCTGATCTTTTCTAAGAAGTGGTAAATGAAGCCCTCTAGAAGTAAGAAGCATATATTCTACAATAATTCTTCCAAATCATCCAACAAATCTTGAAGGAAAATTTTGGCTCCTCATCTATACTCCCACATCCTTTCAGTGCCCTAAAACCCTTCAAGGTTCAGGTGAATTTTGATATCCCTACATTTGAAGGAAAAATCAATGTTGATGTAGTATAAAATTGGATGGATCAATTGTCTTCTTATTTTTCAATAAATAAATTCACCAATTAAGAAAAGATCACTTTTTATCTTTTGAAAGCATCATTGCCTATCAAAAACTAGTGGGAAGTGTACAAGAAGAGGTTTAGTATGGATGATATTGGCCTTGAGGTAGGACCTACCTGGAATGATTTCAAAAAATATGTTAAGGAAGAATACTACCCAATTGGATAGCATGATGATCTATATATACAGTGGCAACAACTTTGACAAGGTAAGGAATAGTCTGTTTAAGATTACACTAACATTTTTCATTCCCTATCTATGAGATTGGGCATCTAAGAAAATGAAAAACATAAGGTTCTCAAATACCATGTTACATACTAAGGGAAATGGAACTCTTCAATTGGGGAACCCTTAGTGAAGCATACAAGTTCATGGTGAAGATTGAGCAGAAGCATGAAAGAAAGAATACAAATAATTAGCCTTCAAAATGGAAAAGGGAATTCTAGGATAAACAACCATAGAAGGGAAAGACTATGAAATGGTTTGGTTACCAAAAAAGTTAAAATCACTCTAAATAAGAATGTTGAGCCATCAAGTCCCTAATTTCTGAGTCACAATCCTCAACATATATTGCTCTACCTCATACACACCCTACAGTCAAAGAGGATGAAGAAGATATTATAGATATTGAGCCTAATGCCATCATTTCATCATAACAAACACATGAGGAAAGGCCAAATGATAATGAAATGTTGTTTCACTCTAAGTTATAGATGAAAGGTATGCCTATACATCTTATTATTGATAGTGGGAGTCAAAAGAAATAAATCTCTACTAATGTTGTGAAAAGTCTAAATCTATACATGAAGCCTTACCCAAAGCCATATAGTATTGGATGGTTGAGTCCAAGTAGAAACCTCCGTGTCACCCACCAATGTCTTTCTTTCATATGTAATAAAACATTTAAAAGATTAATGCTTATGTGATGTGGTCAATTTGGATGTTTTTGATGTACTCCTTAGTCAACCATTCATGTATGATCGACATGGCACCTATGCATCAAGTACCTAAAATATCACCCTCACTCTTGGAATGTTGTGTTACAGGGTACCTGAGGTACCACCTTCCACATATGTCTCCTTGATTAGTGCTAAGATGTTCATTATCATGGTGGTCAAGCCATAAAAATTGAAAAGGGATGATGTTTTATCCCTGACTACACAATAAACACAATAATGAAAGTAAATGGATACCAAGCTGAGGAAGTTTATGGCCTTCCATCCATAGATTGATGGTCAAATAGAAATGGTGAAAAATCAGGCCCTATATATCTCCAAAAATCACAATCCATTCTAAGTATGTGTTGAGTTCCAACCCATAACACAAAATGATGTAGCCATTCCATATCATCCACCTCTATTGAACACTTCAGTCATACCAAAACAACTAGACATTGGTGAGCTTGATCTATAGAGTTCTACTTTAGTCAATGAGAATCAGATCAAGACACAACTACCAAACTTGATAAATACTCTTGATGCAATGGGGACCATGATTCTCAAGGAGGGAGGAATGATCTAAAAAATACTTTAGGAAATGATTTGGGTAACCCTTCAGATGATAATTTGGGTGATGGTCCTACCCCAATTGGTGGAAGAACTTCTGGGAGCCATAATTTTTGCACCATAACTATGTTTGACTCCCTGTTTGAACCATTATAAATATAATAATGAGGAGAACATCATGAGATGGCACCAAGATTCACTATGTGGGGTTTGACCCTTAAAAATCAAATGGAAGTTCCCCAAATTTTAATTTTAGTAGTGAAATCTAAAAATAGTAAGTTTTTAAAAATAGTGATTTTTTAAATTTTATATTATTATAATTCATAAAAGTCAAACCATTTCATATCCCTTGAGATTGGTGACCTTACACATCCTTATATTTCTTTAAAAAATAGGTATAAATAGATATGTAGCCTAAAAAGGAAAATAGACATTTCTTCCCATAGATAGGAATATGTTATATCTATAATTTTAAGAAATAAAACATCTCTCCTCAGAGATAGAATTATTATTTATGTGTTCTTAAAATATTATTTAACTAGGACTTTTAAGTTTTGGATCAGTGGTAGTAGAGTGGTTTGTCTTAAGAGTGTATGATCTTGAGGATGAGGTTAGACTACAGGAAGCTTGGGTGGAAAATACAAGATCTAGTAGACTATCCACCTATTTGCTCTAAACGACCTCAAATGGTAGACAACACTGAGACATATAATCATTTCAAGGAAATGGTGAATGTAGCCCTTCAACAAAAATAAGCACAAATGTTACAATAATTCTCTCAAATCCTCTAAAAATCTTGATGGGAAATTATGGATCCTCATCTGCACCACCACATCCTTTTAGTGACCCTAAACCCTTTAAGGTTCAGATGAATTTTTATATCCCTACATTTGAAGTCAGAATTAATGCTAATGTATTATAAAATTATTTGGATCAATTATCTTCCTATTTTGTTGTAAAAAAATTCATCGATGAAGAGAATATCACTTTTTCTCTTTTGAAAGCATCATTACCTATAAAAAATTGGTAGGAAGTATACAAGAAGAGGTTTAGTATATATGATATTTGCCTTGAGGTGGAACCTACCTAAAATGATGTCATAGAAGATGTTAAGGAAGAATAATACCCCATTGGATCATATGATGATGTGTATATATAGTGGAAACAACTTCACCAAGTTAAGGAACAGTCTGTTCAAGATTACATTGACATCTTTCATTCCCTATCTATGAGATTGGGCATCCAAGAAACTGAGAAACATAAAGTTATCAAATACCGTGGTGGACTACAATGGTACATATATGGGGAAATGGAACTCTTCAATTTATAAACCCTTAGTGAAGCATACAAGTTCACAATGAAGATTGAGTAGAAGCATGAAATAAAGAATATGAAGAATTAGTGTTTGAAATGGAAAAGGGAATTACAAGATAAGTAACCCCATAAGGGAAAGACTGGGAAATGGTGCGATTACCACAAAAGTGGAACTCACAATAAATAATAATGTCAAACCATCAAGTCCCTATTTTTTGAGTCATAATCGTCAACATCTACTACTCTAACTCATACACACCCTTTATTCAAAAAATATGAAGAATATATTGTAGATGTTGAGCCTGATGCCATAGTTTCATTATCATAAACCCATGAAGAAAAGCCAAATGATAAGGAAAGGTTGCTTTACTCTAAGTTATGGGTGAAAGGTAAGCCTCTATATTTCATTCTTGATAGTGGGAGTCAAAAGAATTTAATCTCTATTAATATTATGAAAAGTCTAAATCTATCCATGAAGCCTCACCCAAAGCCATATAGTATTAGATGGTTGAGTCTAGGGAGAAATCAAAGTGTCACCCACTAGTGTCTTCTTTTATATGCAATAAAACCTTTCAAAGATAAAGTTTTATGTGATGTGTTCAATATAAATGTTTGTGGTGTACTCTTTGGTCATCCATTCATGTATGATCGACATGGTACCTATGAATCAAAAACTTGAGGGATCACCCTCACTCTTAGAATGTGGTGTTATAGGGTACCTAAGGTACCACCTTTCACATTTGTCTTCTTGATTAGTGCCAAGAAATTCATTCTCATGGTAGTCAAGCCATAGAAATCTAAAAAGGTTGATGTTGTAGCCCTGACTACATAATCAATACAACAATAAAATAAAATAGATACCAAGCTGAGGAAGTTTATGACCTTTCATCCATAGATTGATGGTTAGATGGAAATGGTGAAAAATTAGGCCCTGCATATCTCCACAAAACAAAATCCATTCCATGTATGCATGAGGTTCCAACCCATGAAACCAAATGATGTATCCATTCCATATCATCTATGTCTATTGAACACTTTAGTCATAGTAAAACAACTAGACATTGGTGAGCTTAATCTATAGAGTTTTTCTCTAGTCAGTGAGAATCAGATCAAGACATAATTGTCATACTTGATAAAGACTCTTGATGCCATGGGGACCATGCTTCTCAAGGAGGGAGGAATGATTCAAAAAACACTTCAAGTAATGATCTGAGCAATACTTCAAGTGATAATTCAGACGATGGTCCTACCCAAATTGGTGGTAGAACTTTTGGGAGCTATAAATTTTACACCATAGCTCCATTTGACTCCCCATTTGAATCATTGGAAATTTAAAATAAGGGGAACATTGTGAGATGGAAAAATGCTTTATTGGATGGGGTTTTACCCTTAAAAACCAAATATAAGTTCCCTAAATTTCAATTTTAATAGTGTAGTCTAAAAAATGTAAGTTTCTAAAAATAGTAATTTCTCAAATTTTGTATTATTATAATTCATAGAAGTCAAACTATTTCATTTTCCTTGAGATTGGTGACCTTAAACATCATCCTATTGCCTTAAAAAATAGGTATAAATAGATATGTATCCCAAAAAGGAAAACATAAATTTCATCCCATAGATAGACATATGTTATATCTACAATTTTAAGTAATAAAACATCTCTTCTCAGAGATAGCATTATTATTTGTGTGTTCTTGAAATATTTTTCAACTAAGACTTTCATATTTTGGATCAGTGGTATTAGATAAGTTTGTCTTAAGAGTGTATGATCTTGAGGATGAGCTCAGACTATAAGAAACTTGGGTGAAAAATACAAGATCTAGTAGACTATCCACCTGTTTGCTCCAAATGACCTCAAATGGTGGATAACATTGAAACATCTAATCCTTTTAAGAAAATGGTGAATAAATCCCTTCAACAGAAACAAGTGTAGATGCTACAAAAAATCTCCCAAATCCTTCAATAAATCTAGATGGGAAATTATGGCTCCTCATCTGCACCTTGACATCATTTTAGTGCCCTAAAACCCTTCAAGGTTCAGGTGAATTTTTATATCCCTACATTTGAATGCAAAAACAATGTCGATGTAGTAGAAAATTAGTTGGATCAATTATCTTCCTAATTTTCTATAAATAAATTCACTAATGAAGAGATCACTTTTACTCTTTTGAAATCATCATTGCTTGTCAAAAATTAGTAGGAAATGTACAAGAAGAGGTTCAATACAGATGATATTGGCCTTGAGGTAGAACCTACCTAAAATGATTTCATATAAGATGTTAAGGAAGAATATTACCCCATTGGAGCATATGATGATGTGTATATATAGTGGCAATAACTTCACCAAGGTAAGGAAAAATCTTTTCAAGATTACACTGACATTTTTCATTCCCTGTATTTGAGATTAGGCATCCAAGAAAGTGAGAAACACAAAGTTATGAAATACCATGGTGGATTACAATGGTAGATACAATGGGAAATGGAACTCTTCAATTTAGGAACCTTTAGTGAAGTATATAAGTTTACGATGAAGATTGAGCAGAAGCATGAAAGAAATAATATGAAGAGTCATCATTTGAAATGGAAAAAATAATTTCAAGATAAGTAACCCCCAAAGGGAAAGACTTGGAAATGGTGTGATTACCACAAAAGTGGAACTCACTCTAAAGAAGAATGTCCAGCCATCAAGTCCTTACTTTTCAAGTCACAATCCTCAACATCTACTGCTCTACCTCATACACACCCTATAATCAAAGATAATGAAGATGATATTGTAGATGTTAAGCCTGATGCCATCATTGCATTATCATAAACCCATGAGGAAAGGCTAGATGATAAATAAAGGTTGTTTAACTCTAACTTATGGGTGAAATTTAAGCCTCTACATTTCATTATTGATAGTGGGAGTCAAAAAAAATTAATCTCTTATAATATTGTGAAAATTCTAAATCTATCCAGGAAGCCTCACCCAAATCTATACAGTATTGGATGGTTGAGTCTAGGGAGAAACCTCTATGTCACTCACTAGTGTCTTCTTTCATATGCAATGAAACCTTTCCAAGATAAATTCTTGTGTGATGTGTTCAATTTGGATGTTTTTGATGTACTCCTTAGTTAACCATCCATGTATGATCGACATGGCACCTATGAATCAATAACTCAAAAGATCACCCTCACTCTTGGAATGTGGTGTTATAGGGTACCTGAGGTACTACCTTTCATATCTATCTTCTTTATTAGTGCCAAGAAATTTTTTCTCATGGTAGTTAAGCCATATAAATCAAAAAGGGCTGATGTTGCAGCCCTAACTACATAATCAACACAACAACAAAAGCAAATAGATACCAAGCTAAGGAAGTTCACAACCTTCCATCCATAAATTGATGGTTAGATAGATATGGTGAATAATCAGGCCCTACATAGCTCTACAAAGCACAATCCATTTCAATTATGAGTCAGGTTCTAACCCATGAAACCAAATGATGTAGCCATTCCATATCATCCACCTCTATTTAACAATTTAGTCATAGCAGAATAACTAGACATTGGTAAGCTTGATCTATAGATTTTTGATCTAGTCAGTGAGAATTAGATCAAGACATAATTACCACACTTAATAAATACTCTTGATGTAATGGGGACCATGCTTCTCAATGAGGGAGAATGATTCAAAAAACACTTCAAGCAATGATTCAGGCAATACTTTAGGTGATAATTTAGATGACGGTCCTACCCCAATTAGTGGCAAAACTTCTTGGAGCCATAAATTTTGTACCATAGCTTCGTTTGACTCCCCATTTAAACTATTTTAAATATAATAATTAGGACAACATTGTGATATGGCACCAATATTCGTTGGGTGGGGTTTGACCAACAAAAACTAAATGGAAGTTCCCCAAATTTTAATTTTAGTAGTGCAATCTAAAAATAGTAAGTTTCTAAAAATAGTAATTTCTCAAATTCTATATTATTATAATTCGTAAAAGGCAAACCATTTCATTTCCCTTGAGATTGGTGACCTTACACATCCTCCTATTTCCTTAAAAAATAGGTATAAATAGATATGTAGCGCAAAATGGAAAACATACATTTCTTCCCATAGATAGACATATGTTATGTCTACAATTTTAAGAAATAAAACATCTCTTCTCAGAGATAGCATTATTGTTTATGTGTTATTGAAATATTATTCAACTAATAATTTTAAGTTTTATATCAGTGGTATCATAGTGTTTTATTTTAAGAGTGTATGATCATGAGGATGAGGTCAAACTATAGGAAGCTTGGGTGAAAAATACAAGATCCAATAGACTATCCACCTATTCTCTCGAAATGACCTCAAATGGTGAACAACACTAAGACATCTGATCTTTTCAAGAAAATGGTGAATAAATCCCTTAAATAGCAATAAGTGTAGATACTACAAAAATTCTCCCAAATCCTCCAATAAATTTGGATGGGAAATTATGGCTCCTCATCTACACCCCCACATCTTTTTAGTGCCCCAAAACCCTTCAAGGTTTAGGTGAATTTTGATGTCCCTACATTTTAAGGCAAAAACAATGTTGATACAGTAGAAATTTAGTTAGATCAATTGTCTTCCTATTTTTTATAGATAAATTCATCAATGAAAAGATCACTTTTTCTCTTTTGAAAGCATCATTGCCTATCAAAAATTGGTAGGAAGTGTAAAAGAAGAGGTTTAGTACATATGATATTGGTCTTGAGGCATAAACTACTTGAAATGATTTCATTGAAGATGTTAAGGAATAACACTACCCCATTGGATCATATGATGATGTGTATATATAGTGGCAACAACTTTGCCAAGGTAAGGAACAGTCTATTCAAGATTACACTAACATTTGTCATTCCCTATCTACAAGATTGGGAATCCAAGAAAGTGATAAAAACATGGTTATTAAATATTGTGGTGGAATACAATGGTACATACAGGGGGTAATAGAACTCTTCAATTTAGGAGCCCTCAGATGTTCATACAAGTTCATTGTGAAGATTGAGTAGAAGCATGAAAGCAAGAATATGAAGAATCAACATTTGAAATGGAAAAAGGAATTCCAAGATAATCAACCCTAGAAGGGAAAGATTGGGAGATGGTGTGATTACCACAAAAGTGGAACTCACTCCAAATAATAATGTTGAGCTATCAAGTCCCTACTTTTCGAGTCACAATCCTCAACATCTACTGCTTTACCTCATACACACACTATAGTCAAAGAGGATGAAGATGATATTGTAGATGTTGAGCCTGATGCCATTATTGCATTATCATAGACCCATGAGGAAAGGATAGATGATAAGTAAAGGTTATTTCACACTATATTATGGGTGAAAGGTAAGCCTCTACATTTCATTCTTGATAGTAGGAGTCAAAATAATTTAATCTCTATTAATATTGTGAAAAGTCTAAATCTATCCCTAAAGTCTCACCCAAAGCCATACAGTATTGGATGGTTGAGTCTAGGGAGAAACCTCCATGTCACCCACTTGTGTCTTCTTTCATATGAAATTAAACATTTCCAAGATAAATTCTTGTGTGATGTGTTCAATCTAGATGTTTGTGATGTAGTCCTTAGTCAACCATTCATTTATGATCGACATGGAACCTATGAATTAAGAACTCAAAGGATCACCCTCACTCTTTGAATGTGGTGTTATAGGGTACCTAAGGTACCACCTTTCACATCTATCTTCTTTATTAGTGCCAAGAAATTATCTCTCATGGTAGTCAAGCCATAAAAATCCAAAAGGGCTAATGTTGTAGCCCTGAATACACAATCAAAACAAGAACAAAAGAAAATGGATACCAAGCTGAGGAAGTTCATGAATTTCCATCCATAGATTGATGGTTAGATATAAATGGTGAACAATCATGCCCTACATAGCTGCACAAAGCATAATCTATTCCAAGCATGCATCAGGTTCCAACCCATGACAACAAATGATGTATCCATTCCATATCATCCACCTCTATTGAACACTTTAGTCGGTGAGAATCAGATCAAGACATAATTAACACACTTGATAAAGACTCTTGATGTAATAGGGACCATGCTTCTCAAGGAGGGATGAATAATTCAATAATTTGGATGATCCAGGTAACACTTTAGGCAATGATCCAGGTCACACTTTAGGTGATAATTTGGATGACAGTCCTACCCCAATTGGTTGTAGAAATTTTGGGAGCCATAAATTTTACACGATAGCTCTATTTGACTCCTTATTTGAACCACTGGAAATATAAGAATTATGGTAACATCATGAGATGGCACAAAACTTTTTTGGGTGGGGTTTGACCCCTAAAAACCAAATGGAAGTTCCCTAAATGTTAATTTTAGTAGTGCAGTCTAAAAATAGTAAGTTTATAAAAATATTAATTTCTTGAATTTTATATTATTGTAATTTATATAAGTAAAACTATTTCATTTCCCTTGAGATTAGTGACCTTACACATCCTCTTATTTCCTTAAAAAATAGGTATAAATAGATATGTAGATCAAAAAGGAAAATATATATATATTTCCATAGATAGGCATATGTTATGTCTATTATTTTAAGCAATAATACATCTCTTCTCAAAGATAGAATTATTATTTGTGTATTCTTGAAATATTCTTCAACTAAGACTTTCAAGTTTTGGGTCAGTGGTATCAGAGTGGTCTGTCTTAAGAGTGTATGATCTCGACGATGAGGTTAGACTATAAGAAGTTTGGGTGGAATATACAAGATCTAGAAAACTATCCACCTGCTCACTCTAAATGGCCTCAAATGGTGGATAACACTGAGACATATAATCCTTTCAAAAAATGGTGAATAAATCCCTTCAATATCAATAAGCATAGATGCTATAACAATTCTTCCAAATCCTCCAATAAATTTGGATGTGAAATTATGGCTCCTCAGCTACACCCCCATGTCCTTTTAGTGCCCCAAAACCCTTCAAGGTTTAGGTTAGTTTTGATATCCCTACATTTGAAGGAAAAAGTAATGCTAATGTAGTAGAAAATTAGTTGGATCAATTGTCTTCCTATTTTTTATAAATAAATTCACTGATGAAGAGATCATTTTTTCTCTTTTTTGAAAGCATCATTACCTATCAAAAATTAGTAGAAAGTGTATAAGAAGAGGTTCAATATAGATGATATTGGCCTTGAGGTAGAACCTACCTAAAATTATTTCATATAAGATGTTAAAGAAGAATTCT
This sequence comes from Torreya grandis, assembly GCA_037957365.1. Lineage (NCBI taxonomy): Eukaryota > Viridiplantae > Streptophyta > Pinopsida > Cupressales > Taxaceae > Torreya > Torreya grandis. Next base: position 2,929,263 of record JARHVA010000635.1, on the reverse strand, counting down.
ACCCCATTGGAACATATGATTATTTATAAATATAGTGGTAACAACTTCACCAAGGTAAAGAATAGTCTGTTCAAGATTACACTAACATTTTTCATTCCCTATCTGTGAGATTGGGCATCCACGAAAGTGAGAAACACAAGGTTCTAAAATACCATAGTGGACTATAATGGTACATATAAGGGAAATATAACTCTTTAATTTAGGAACCCTCAGTGAATCATATAATTTCATGATGAAGATTGAGCAAAAGCATGAAAGAAAGAATATGAAGAATCAATGTTCAAAATGGAAAAAAGAATTCCAAGATAAGCAACCCTAGAAGGGGAAGACTGGTAAATGGTGTGATTAACACAAAGTAGAACTCACTCTAAAGAATAATTTTGATCCATAAAGTCCCTTATTTCTAAGTCATAATCATTAACATCTACTGCTCTACCTCATACACACCCTACAGTCAAAGAGGATGAAGAAGATATTGTAGATGTTGAGCTTGATGCCATCATTACTTCATCATAGACCCATGAGAAAAGATTGAATGTGAAGGAAAGGTTGTTTTACTCTAAGTTATCGGTGAAATGTAAGCCTCTAAATTTCATTGTTGATAGTGGGATTTAATATAATTTAATATCTACTAATGTTGTGAAAAGTCTAAATCTATCCGTGAAGCCTCACCCAAAGCCATACAGTATTGGATGGTTGAGTCTAGAGAGAGACCTTCATGTTACCCACTAGTATCTTATTTCATATGCAATAAAATATTTCCAAAATGAATTATTGTATGATGTGTTCAATATATATGTTTGTGATGTACTCCTTGGTTAACCATTCATGTATGATTGACATGGCACCTATGAATCAAGAAATTGAAGGATCAACCTCACTCTTGGAACATGGCATTATAAGTTACCTGAGGTACCATATTCAACATCTATCTCCTTGATTAGTGCCAAGAAATTTGTTTTCATGATGTTCAAGTAATATAAATATAAAAGGGTCGATGTTGTAGCCTTGACTACACAATCAACACAACATAATTAAATGGATACTAAGCTGAGGAAGTTCATGGCCTTCAATCCACAAATTGATTGTTAGATAGAAATAGTGAACAATCAGGTCCTACATATCTCTACAAAGCAAAATCTATTCTAAGTATACATTGGGTTCCAATCCATGACACCAAATGATGTAACTATTCCATATCATCCACCTTTATTAAGCACTTTAGTCATAGTAGAACAACTGGATATTGATGAGGTTGATCTATAGAGTTTTGCTCCAGTGGATGAGAATCATATCAAGACACAACTACCACACTTGATAAATAGTCTTAATGTAATGGGTACCATTGTTTCTTAATGAGGGAGGAATGATCTAGACAATACTATGGGCAATGATTTAGTTAACACTTAGGTGACAATTTGGGTGACGATCCTACCCCAATTGGTGGTAGAACTTCCAGGACCCATAACTTTTGCACCATAGCTCTATTTGACTCTCCGTTTGAACTATTGGAAATTTAATAATGAGGGGAATAATTTTATATGGCACTAAAATTTGATAAATGATATTTTACCCTAAAAATCCAAATTAAAATTCCTAAAATGTCAATTTTAGTAGTGTAGTCTAAAAATAGTAAGTTTCTAAAAATAGTAATTTCTCAAATTCTGTATTATTGTAATTCATGTAAGTCAATCGATTTCATCTCCCTTGAGATTGGTGACCTTAAACATCCTCCTATTTCCTTAAAAAATAGGTATAAATAGATATGTAGCCTAAAAAGGAAAATAGATGTCTCTTCCTAGAGATAGGCATATGTTGTATCTATAATTTTGAGCAATAAAACATCTCTTCTTAGATATAGCATTATTATTTATGTGTTCTTGAAATATTCTTCAACTAAATATTTATATTTTTGGATTAGTGGCATCAGAGTGATTTATCTTAAGAGTGTATGATACTAAGGATGAGGTCAGACTATAAGAAGCATCGATGGAAAAAACAATATCCAATAGATTATCCACCTGTTCACTCCAAATGACCTCAAATGGTGGAAAACACCAAGACATATGATGCTTTCAAAGAAATGGTGAATGAATGCCTCTACTAGTAGTAAGCATATATTCTAAAAAAATTCTCCCAAATCCTCCAACAAATCTTGATGGAAAATTCTAGCTCCTCATCTACACCCCCACATCATTTTAGTGCCCCAACACCTTTCAAGGTTTAGGTGAATTTTGATATCCCTATATTTGAAGGCAAAACCAATTTTGATGTAGTATAAAATTGGTTGGATTATTTATTTTCCTATTTTTATTTAAATTAATTCACTGATGAAGAGAAGATCACTTTTGATCTTTTGAAAGCATCATTGCCTGTCAAAAATTGGTGGGAAGTGTACAAGAAGAGGTTTAATATATATGATATTGGCCTTGAGATATAACCTACCTAGAATGATTTCATAGAAGCTATTAAGAAATAATAATACCCCATTGGATCATATGATGATCTATAAATATAGTGGTAACAACTTCACTAAGGTAAGGAATAGTCAATTGGTGGTAGATATTTTAGGAGCCATGAATTTTTCACCATAGCTCTATTTGACTCCTCATTTGAACCATTGGAAAGATTATAATGAGGGAAACAAATTGATATGGCATTAAGCTTTGATTAGTGGGTTTTGAACCTTGAAAACCAAATGAAAGTGTCAAAATTTTTAATTTTAGTCATGCAGTCTAAAAATAGTAAGTTTCTAAAAATAGTAATTTCTTGAATTCTATATTATTGCAATTCATGGAATTCAAACCATTTCATCTCCCTCGAGATTGATGACCTTACACATCCTCCTATTTTCTTATAAAATAGGTATAAATAGATATGTTGTTAAAAAATAAAAATAGACATTTCTTCCCAGAGATAGGCATATGTTGTATCTACAATTTTGAGTAATAAAACAACTCTTCTCAAAGACAACATTATTATTTCTATGTTATTGAAATATTTTTCAGCCAATATTTTAGAGTTTTTGATTAGTGGTATTAGATTAGTTTGTATTAAGAGTGTATGATCTCAAGGATGAGGTCAAACTATACAAAGCTTACATGGAAAATATAAGATCTAGTAGACTATCCACCTATTTGCTTTAAATGACCTCATCTAGCAAACAATATCAAGACATCTGATCCTTTCAACGAAATGGTGAATGAATCTCTCTAATAGTATCAAGTGCATATGCTACAACAATTATCCCAAATCCTCTAACAAATCTTGATGGGAAATTTTGGCTCCTCAGCTACACCCTCATGTCCTTTTAGTGCCCCAACAGACTTTAAGGTTCAGGTGAATTTTTATATCCCTACATTTGAAGGCAAATTCAATGCTGATGTATTAAAAAATTAGTTAGATCAATTATCTTCCTATTTTTTTGTAAATAAATTCACCTATGAAGAGAATATCACTTTTTCTATTTTGAAAGCATAATTGCCTATCAAAAATTAGTGGTAAGTGTACAAGAAAAGGTTTAGTACAGATGATATTTACCTTGAGGTATAGCCTACCTAGAATGATTTCATAGAAGATGCTAAGGAAGAATACTACCCCATTGGAACATATGATGATCTATATATATAGTGGCAACAACTTCACCAAGGTAAATAACAATCTATTCAAGATTACACTGACATTTTTCATTCCCTATCTATGAGATTGGGTATCCAAGAAAGTGAGAAACATAAGGTTATTAAATACCATGGTTGACTATAATGGTGCATACAAGGGGAAATTGAACTCTACAATTTAGGAACCCTCAGTTAATCATACAAGTTTATGGTGAGGATTGAGAAAAAGCATGAAAGAAAAAATATGAAGAATCAGCCTTCAAAATGGAAAAGGGAGTTCTAAGATAAACAACTCCATAATGGAAATATTGGGAAATGGTGTGATTACCACAAAGGTGGAACTCACTCCAAAGAAGAATGTTGAGTCATCAAGTCCCTAATTTTTGAGTCATAATCCTCAACATCTCTTTCTCTACCTCATACACACCTTGTAGTCAAAGAGGATAAAGAAGATATTATAGATATTGAGCCTGATGCCATCATTTATTTATCACAGACCCATGAGGAAAGGGTAGATGATAAGGAAAGGTTGTTTCACTTTAAGTTATGGGTGAAAGGTAAGCATCTAAATTTCATTCTTGATAGTGGGATTCAAAATAATTTAATATTTACTAATGTTGTGAAAAGTATAAATCTATCCATGAAGCCTCACCCAAAGCCATATAGTATTCGATGGTTGAGTCTAGGGAGAAACCTCCATGTCACCCACTAGTGTCTTATTTCATATGGAATAAAACATTTATAATATAAAGTCTTATGTGATGTGATCAATATAAATGTTTGTGATGTACTCCTTGGTCAACCATTCATGTATGATCAATGTGGCACCTATGAATCAAGAACTTGAAAGATCACCCTCACTCTTGGAATGCAGTGCTATAGGGTACCCAAGGTACCAGCTTCCACATATGTCTCCTTGATTAGTACCAATAAATTCATTCTTATGGTGGTAAAGCCACATAAATCCAAAAGGCCTGATGTTTTAACCTTGACTACATAATCAACATAACAACAAAATCAAATGTATACCAAGCTTATGAAGTTCATGGCCTTCTATCCATAAATTGATGGTCAAATAGAAATGATGAATAGTTAGGCCCTTGATAGATCCATAAATAATATTAAATTATAAGTATGTGTTTATTTCCAACCCATGACACCAAATTATGTAGCCATTACATATCATCCACCTCTTATGAACACATCAGTCATAACAGAACAACTGGACATTGGTGAGCTTGATCTATAGAGTTTTGCTCCAGTGGATGAGAATCAGATCAAGACACAAATACCACACTTGATAAAGACTCTTAATTCAATGGGAAATATTTATTCTAAAGGAGGGAGGAATGATCCTAGAAACACTTCATGCAATTATCTAGACAACACTTGAAGTGATAATTTGGGTGACGGTCCTATCCCAATTGGTTGCAGAACTTTCAAGAGCCATAAATTTTGCATCCTAGCTTTGTTTGACTCCCCATTTAAAACATTGGAAAGCTAAGAATGAGGGTAACACTGTGAGATGGCATCCATCTTTGATCAGTAGTTTTTGACCCTTTAAAACCAAATGGAAGTTCCCCAAATTACAATTTTAGTAGTGTAGTCTAAAAATAGTAAGTTTCTAAAAATAGTAATTTCTTGAATTCTATATTATTTTAATTTGTGGAGGTCTAACCATTTCATCTCCCTCTATATTGGTGATCTTTCACATCCTCCTACTACCTTCAAAAATATGTATAAATAGATATTTATCTTGAGAAGGAAAATATACATCTCTTCCCAAAGATAGGCATATGTTGTATATGTAATTTAGAGCAATAAATCATCTCTTCTTAGAGATAGCATTATTATTTGTGTGTTCATGAAATATTATTCAACCAAGACTTTAGAGTTTTGGATCATATTTCAAGTTTTTAAATGGTGATAAGGGTTTAGAGGGTTTTATTGAGTCATATAACATATGTAAAATTAATTTCATGTCCCCTTTGGTCTGTACAAGTGCAAAAAATATGTCAAATACTCTTTTTTAATGTTACAACATTTTGAAATGTTTTTTTGATTCATTTTTTTAATGTTTTGAGAAGGAATATTGTAATAAATGGTAGGTTCACAATAAAGGAAAGTTGTTATAAAGTAGTTACAAATCTTTACAAGCATGTGAAAGCTTTATGAACACTTGTTAAATCAGTTCAATTAGGATTTCAAGAAGAATATGATAGTTCTCATGACAATAAAAGGGTTTTTCAAAGGGTACTTACAAATTTTTAGAGTGAATTTCACTTCCAAACACTCCCATGGATTTCTAAAAACTCCCTTGGATTTCAAAACACTCCCATAGATTCATCCATCCTCTATAGGTATAAATCCATGCATTTGTGTGAGTTACAGGTCCAAATAGAGAAAAAACCTACTCTTTTTCCTATCGATATCTTTGGTAGCCTCAAAAGGTAAATCAATTTTAACATGGTAAAAAGAATAAAGAGAGTTTTGAGCTGAGATATTAAGAATAGTAGGGATCCTTATAACCTTACACTTTATGTCATTGGTTTCATGTCAAGTTCCTTAACTCTATGAAATATCATTAAGAAGATAAGTGTGCAAGAGAGAGATTCAAAACCCCACCAGGGTCAAGTTTCTTCAAATTTAGAATTTTAAAGATAAATGAGTACATGGAGATTACTTTTTAAGGTCATGAAAGCCCCAATTTACCTTCTCTCATAATCTTCCAACATTATTTTGGCATGTAAAGGTCTAGATGAAGCAAAACTTCTAGTTTGAGTGAGTTGTAGACAAGTTTTAGAGTCTCCAGGTCAAGATAGATATTTTTGAAGCCATAAATTGGTGAAAAAAAGTTTTTAGTGTAATTTAGGATCTAATATGGTCTTAATTAAGTCTCTCAATACTATTTTATCATCATACAACTTATTTTCATCATTTAAAGAGAGAAATCAATCATAAGTTGAAGGAGGTATGAAGCCTAATGAACACTTAAAAACATGTGAGTTAGGATAAATCAAATAGGGTTTACAAGGGAGAGTGATGTGTGTAATACCTCATGATAATTTTTAAGGAAAATTGAAATGTTATGAGTATTAGAGATAGCCCTAATAGTCAAAAATCTAAATGCACACCTAGAGGTCACTATCAATAAAGTGAGGTTCAAAGGGTAGGATTGTATATGAAGGATGACTTATGAAGGATCAAAGAGAGGTAGATAATTTTAGTCATATAAAATTTCCAAATTAGTAGATTGAGTGTGGATTTTGACACCCAATCCATAGGACCTTCTTGCATGCTTTAATGACCCTTCTAAACACCTTTTTTCTTTTTCTTAGTCATCCATAGACTTTTGAATCCTAATTCTAGCTCATCTAGACTCTATTTCCAAATCCAATCCTATTCCCCAGGTCTCAAGCCTATAGGATAGGAAAATCAAACTTGGACTATAGCACCAGACACTAAGGTGTCCCATTTTTGGTACTCTTATCCAATCACATTTTGAGGCCCAATGACCATTTTCATCTAATTCATATCCTTCATCATGTCAGCCTAATACGAATACATCTAATCCATGATCAATATTTCCCTATAAAAGTCCATCCAAAGGTTATTTACAAAGGGAGGTGACAAATCTTAAAAAGAAAGCAAGAATATAAACAAACCACTAAGGCAAATTTCCCTATTATTTGCATATAATCACCCAACACATCTACAAACATATTCAACCCCTTACACGAGTCCCTAACCACCTCAAGCACTCTCAATTCATCATTTTTTCATCCTCATTACACTATTTTATGAAGCACATCAAGTGGGAGAACTACATATGGCTTGATCTCTCTTCGGAGTATTAGTATGTGGGTGGCATGCCGACACAAGGGGCATGGATACATGTTCAATGCATCTTACACACACTAACCCCATATATTTCTCAAGTTTTATCTAGCATAATGAAGGTAAAGGTTTTAAATATTGATTCAAATCTACAAGGATATTCATTGACATTCAACACTTAATATTTCATAGGTAGACTCATATAAGGACAATGAACAAAACCCAAAAAACATAAATCTCTATGACCATTTTTGGACAATAGCGGTTGGAGTGGAAAATAGTACCAAACCTTAAAGTGTCCTATTTTTTTGCTCCTATCCTTTGGCCAAATTAAAGCTAAATCTAGATTTACAACACTGTCCTAGTCCTACATAACCAATTTTAGACCATGTAATAATCGTTTCAACCTATTTTAAGTTAAGTTATATTTCTCCTAATTTATTACTATTTTCAAAAAGGTTTAAAAGACACAAATAATTATACAAATAATTATTATAATTATTTTAATATTATTTACTAATTTATTTTTCCATACCCTTAACTAAATTAGGAATAAAAATCCATTATTCCCAAAACTATTAAACTATTTGGTGAATTTGACTTACTTTATTTGTGCACAGAAACCCCAGAAACCTTAGGGTAAATTCCTTGATAATTTTTCAAATATTTTTCTAATTTTTATTAAATGTTTAATTTAAAAATTTACATTTAAAATTTTAAATTTACCTTAGTAATTTTTAAAATAATTTCATTCAAACCCTAGTTGCCTATTCTACGTCTCAATATTTTTCTAGTACTTTTTTAATTTTTTTAGCATATTTAAATAAAAAATTCACATTTTATTTTAAAAATTTATCTTACTAATTTTAAAAATGATTTCCTTCAAACCCTAGTTACCTATATTAGGTCTTGGTATTTTTCCAATACTTTTTTTTATTTTTCCTGCATATTTAAATAAAAAATTCACATTTAATTTTTAAATTTACCTTAGTAATTTTAAAAATAATTTCTTTCAAAACCTTGTTGAATATACTAGGTCCCTTTATTTTTGAGGTATCACCTTACATCTAATTCATATTTCACATAAAATTATAAATAGATCTTACTCATTTCAAAACATTTCTTTCAAATAATAAGGAATTCATACTAGGTCCTATCATGTATATGATTGATGAAGTTTACCATATGTTAATGCAAAACTTCATTCTTTGCTTTTAATGATTAATTTTTATATGGGATGATATTTTCACATTCATACATAAACATATTAAGATACCTCTTGATTACCTCCCTTGGAGCCTATATCACGTGTTGAGTCATGTTGCATGGTCCATTTTACTCTTCCCCAGGTCACTACCCATCGCTAGAGATCCTAGTTGACACCCTTTATCCCTCCACCACTTAGACCTATCAATTATCTATGTTCTCCTCATGTAGCTACTACTAGTCCTATATAGCTAGTAGATAATGTGGTTAGATATGTTACTAGATATGCCACCATGCCTCCCCCAACTAATCAGGATCCTTGCAACCCTCTTATTCCTTCATGTCCTAGGACCAACCCACATACATAAGTAGATCTACACAAAGCATATGATATTGTTGATTAGTTTAAAAACACACTAGCTAATATTTCCATGTTAAAATTTCCCCAATAAGCAAATGTGTTCAAGGACATTCTTTATCGGGCACTCAATCAGACTTTTATGCCTATCAATCAGAGCCATCTTATTTTGCATCAATGGCCAACACAATAAATACTATAAAAGATGTTATTTCTTTTGATCATGAGGACATGCCATCTCAGACAATTATTGATCAAAATTTACCACTATTCATACAAGCTCAAGTCAAAACTATTGTAGTTAAGAGAGTTCTAGTTGATAGTGGTTTTAGACTTAATATATGTAATATTACATTCTTACAAACCATGGGTTTAGATATGGTGTTCATAAAAAAATCATATAAGAACATTAGAGGGTTTGATGATATACCAAAATAAACATTAGGCACCTTTGCTTTGAATATCATGGTAGGGCCCAAAACTATCTCTACATAATTATAGATCATACTAGGTCCTCTTTATTATAACCTTGGATGCATGCTATGGATGTAGTTCCTTATAATATTCATTGATGTGTTAATTTTCTCCATGAAGGATAACCTATACACATCCCCATCAGATAACAATCCATTTAGATATTATAGAATTATAGATACATCTTAGACTATTTCACTAGATGGGATACCTCACATAATAGTTCAAGCACCACCTCATCACATTTATCTTGACTAGATACATACATATGAGGTAGGAGATACTAACACATATTGCACTCCTCCATTTATAGTTGTTTCCTCAAATCCAAATACTAAGCCAATCATTGTAGTTTTAGCCATTTTAGCTTTTGTATTAGTCATAATTCCTACACCTATTACATTTACACAATCACCGATAGTAGTTCCAATAGTACCAATTAATTCTATAGATATATCTCCTCTGACAGTTACAATTACTCTATCATTTATAGATACTCACCATATCATAGTTAACCCTTATGGTAAATTTTTAGTTACCATATGTACATGATGTTAATATATATTCTTAGGCTACTTTAGATGATGATACGACACCCACACTCATAGATGACTTTGTGTGGATTGAGATTTATACCATTTGTCCTAGGAGAGTATTGAGATTACTTTAGAGCTCTCATTACACATCCTACATCACTCTTAGCATCTCTCACTACACTCTTAAGATATACTCCACATTAATGGCCATAATATATCACTTGGCACATATAGTTCACATGGTTACCTCTATATATATATATAGCCATTTATTCAGATTTAGGTAGGTAACACACAACATCAACCATAGATTATGCTATAGATGTTAATTAATCATAGATTAATCATGTTACCTATAATATGACACATATTTTTTTAGGTTATCATGGAAATATGGTCACCCATTTTGTCTCTTTCATAGAATCACAAGCCATGATATAAACTCATGTAAAACTTTACAATAGAGATTAGATAAACTACAAGTCCAGGGTACTATTCAAATTACATCACCACTAGCAATGGCTCTGCCAATTCCATAAAAAACTATCTACTACCAGATATAAATGTCCCATAGGAGACTCAACATCTTCACCAATAAAGAAACCTTTAATTCATCTTTGACAAGATAACACCATTACAAGTGATAGATCTCCAATTATATAGAAAGCAAAGCTCTTGATAACACTTGAGAAGATAGCCACCATGTATACAACATCTATGGCATATGATGATACTTATGATGATGATCTTGAGGCATTTGATGATGGACATAATCCCTTCCTCCATCTCCATCAACAATGAGCTCCATCCATGAACCCTTTACCCCCTCCAACCTAGTCTTTTATGTCATTTATGTACATATTTCTTTATTCATATGCTTGTACATAATTTATTTTTAGCTTGTACATATTTTCCTTTTAGCTTTACTTGTATATAGATTATTTTAAATTACTTATACATAGTCTCTTTATGATTGATTTTAAATAGCTTATATCAAAAATACAAAAAGATTCAAATATTACAAAAATACAAAAACATTTAAATATTCCAAAAATCCAAAAACATTCAAATAATTCAAACCACCAAAAACATTTCAGATGTATGCATTATCCATGATTTACCATTCTAATACCATGTTATAATTACACTTATTGTTCTATATTATTTTTTTTCAATTTATTTACATTACCATGCTTCACTTCATCTTCTTTAAGTGTGTGTAGTGACATCTAGATCCTTGATTTCTTCATTCTACCCATTAAGGGGGCATCCTACTTCTACATTCAAGACATACATTGACATATCTACCCACTAGGGGCATCTTCTACATGACTACACCATCCAAGTTATGTCATTCCTACACCACACACTCTAGTTATCATGCTGATGTACGTTACTTACTAGCTTACATAGATTATTCTATCGACACTCACTAATATATAACACTTGTGTATTTTTTAGCATCTACCTAGTCTTGTACTACATGTTTTGCATACTTTCACTTATTTCTTTGATTAGTTAGATATGATTTTATTTCTAGTATTTACATGCCTTCCTTTCTTGATTTACATAGTTAGATGTGATTACATTTATAAATTGTTTTATCTCTTGTGTGTGCCTTAGGACATTTGTCAATGTTATTTTCTTCTATTCTTGTGTGTACCTTCAGACATTTTCCAATGTCCTTTATTTCTATTCTTATGTGTGCCTTAGGACATTTTCCAATGTCCTTTGCCTGTACTCTTCTATGTGATTGTGGCCCTCATGCCAACCTTGTTTGTTTTCAAATTGTATGTGTATGTGGCATTTAAACATACCTTGTATTATTTTTTTCTAGTTTGAGTGACATGTGCCTATGTCCCTTATTTTATTGGATGCTTGACCACTCTATTGTATGCTTCTTGCTTCTTTCTTCTTATCATGTGTGTTTGTTGCTTTTTTTTCTCAATTATTTGTAATGCCATGATCCACATCATGCATTATCTTGATTTATAGATGCCATGATGGACATCATGCTTCATACCTCCTTGATAACTAATAACTAACATTTCCAATTTCAATTTAGAATACTACACATGCTATTACATTGTTACATCTATTTAGTCATTCTCCTATTGATCTAACAATCTCCAATACAAAGTATGATATATCTTGAGACATCTTTTCTATTATCATTTTTATATCATGTATTTCATAGCATAACACACTTACATGGATCTTTCTTCTAAGGGAATTCATTGTAGGGTATTCATTCCTACCCTCAAAAGAGGGGGAAATAATCAAGGGTTTTGTCACAAAGATCAAATCCCTCTACAGATCAAAAATTAGGTTAGAACACTCAAAAAAATTACCAAAACCCAAACTAGGCATAACAAATAAGAAAAATAGTGACAATTATAGAACAATGATCAGAATCAACAAAGGACAATAGTGTCAGACATAGATAATAGCATTAGATAATAGGGTGTCTTATTTTTGTCACTCCTATCTAAATAAAAAGAACCCAAATTTTATAGAAATAGATAAAAAGGTAAGTTTAGTTATAGTTTTATTACCAATATTTCAGTTTAGAATCAGTAGTTTTATTATAGTTTTTCTCAAAGAATCTAGATATAGGGGGCGTCATACGTAGCATGATGGCTCTCACTACTAGTTTTAGATTAGTTAGTTGGTATAACTTCTAGATCATAATCCATATTATAGACACCAGTGATTAGGGGCAATATGCATGACACATTTGACTTATTTTATTTTTGAGTTTAGTGTATTACCTAGGCATTCTCTATAATTTCATACCTTATTCCATCTACAAGTAGTTGGCATCATTTTAGAGTGGATTTCATATAGACCTAACCTCTACATTCTTGAGTGGCTTCCACATAAGCCTAGTTCCTAGTTTCAAAGTGTACTTCATACTAGCATAATCTCCACCTTTTAGAGTGGCCAAGATTAGCCTAGTTTTTAGTACAAATTTGACTAACCATGCCACATTGTTAGATTCCATAACATTCATGGGATTCAAAAACCATCTCATATGACACACATTCATACCAGTATCAATTTATAGCTTCACTTAGTGGGAACAATGGAGCCAAAGGACTAGCTAGCCTTTGTATTCTTGACCCACCTACTCAAATATATTGGATACATAGTCTAAACATTGATTAACACATGCATGATCATATAACTTCACTTAGTGGGAAATGATGGAGCTAAAGGGCCATCTTTTGCATTCTTGAGCCACTCTCAAGGAATTGAGAACTCGGCTTCATGATATTACTTTTGGTACATGCACATATCCATCATCACTCAACATCACTCAACAACACGATAGGTTAAGTATTGGTCTATGTACCTAGTGAGGTGTATTCATTCCTTTCTCTTTATTTCTCTCTCTTACCTAGATTTTATTCATTCTTATTTTAGATATAGTGTATTTAGTAATAACTAATATACTCTTTGTTTTCAATTACAGATTTACACTTCAAAATGTGCTCTCTCTACACACACTCAACATCACATAACTTCATGGGCTTCACCCTTATAGGTAAGTTCAGGTATACTTTCTACTTTTCTTTTATCCTAGTATTTTAATTTATTGCATCACTATAATAAAGGTGGGGGGTAAATTTAGTCATATAAAATGTCCAAATTGGTAGCTTCAATGTGGATTATGATACCCAATCCATATAACCTTCTTGCATGCTTTCATGACCCTTTCAGGCACCTTTTTTCTTATTCCTAGTCATTCATAGACTTTTGGACCTTGATTCTAGCCCAATCAAACTCTATTTCCTAGGCCAATCCTATTCCCTTAGGTCTTGAGACTATATTATAAGAGCATCAAACTTGGACTATAGCATCAGAACCTAAGGTGTCCCATTTTTGATTCTCTTGTCTAATCATATTTTGAGCCCAAATGACCATTTTCATATGATTCCTATCCTCCATCATGTCAGCCTAGCATGAATAAATCTAACCCATGATCAATAGTTCCCTATAAAATTCCATCCAAAGGTCGTTTACAAAGGGAGGTGATAAATATTACAAAGAAAGTAAGAATACAAACAACTAATAAAGAGATTTCCCTATTCTCTGCATACAATCACATAACATAGCTTCAAAAATATTTAAACCCTCACACCAATCCCTAGCCACCTTAAGCACTCTCAATTTGGCATTTTTCCATCCTTATTACACTATTTCATGAAGCACATCAAGTGGGAGAACTACAAATGGAGCAATCCCTCTTAAAAGTACTAGTATGTAGGTAGCGTGCCCACACAAGGGGTGTGGATACATTTTTAGTGAATCTTACACACACTAAGCCCCCTCTTTCTCAAGTTTTGTCAAGCATAATGAAGTTCTAAGGTTTAAATATTTATTTATCTTTACAAGGAGCTCCATCAACATTCAACACTTAATATTTGATAGGCAAACTCATACAAGGATAATGAATAAAACCCAAAAAAAATAGATCTCTATGACTAGTTTGGATAATAGTGACAGGAGTGGATAATAGCAATAGACTTTGAAGTGTCCTATTTTTTGTGCTCCTATCCTTTCATCAATTAAAATCTAGATCTAGATTCATGACACTATCCCCATCCTGCACAACTAGCTTTAGACCCTACAATAACTATTTCAAATTTTTTAAAGCTAAGTTATATTTCTCCCAATTTATTACTATTTTTAGAAAGGTTTAAAATAAATAATAAATAATACAAATCTATACTCTAAATATTGAAATATTATTTAGTGATTTATTATTCTAGACCTTTAACTAAATTAGGAATAAAACTTAATTATTCCCAAAACTATTAAATCAATAACATGGATAGATCATATTTTTTTGAAAGATCCTTTATCTAATAATAAATATTCATTCATAAAATTGCTCGAGATAAGATAGATCTAATATTATTGAGGACCAATAATAAGAGCTACATGAAATAAATATGAAGATTGTGAGGGTGTATTGTGAGCATTCAACTCAATTTTGTTGTTTTCAACATACCACACCTTATATTTTTGATGGACAAGTAGAGACCCATTTATTTTTTAGAAGGCTTATTAAATATATATATGTACATGCATGTTTAGCCTATTTTGTTATCTATGGAAATTTGCATGTCTTTAGAATTAATTCACCATCATTGAATCTATTTTCCTATTGTAACCTAGTTTTCATTAGAATGCCTTTTTTGAACTAATATATTAATATTTTTTTTGGAATCTTATTATGTATGACACATTTTAATAATTATTAATATTTAGATTTGATTATTCAAAATTATCGACATTTTATTATGTAGCATTTTGGTCTTTTTCAACTTTATCTTAAGTATTTTCATCTTTATGAATTTTTTGTTTGGAAAATTTAGTAGGAATATTTTATTTGGGATTTTATGTTCTAAAACTTTTGTGTTGGTAAAATTTTCTTATGGAAATTTATTTTGAGAAAATTTTTGGGAACTTCTGTTTGGGGTTTTGTGTCTTTGGCAATTTTCTCTTTGACAAGTTTTTATTTGAAAATTTTGTTCAAGAATTTCATCTTTAGAACATTTATCTGGTAATCCTCTTGAATGACAATTTAGTCTTTGGGAAAAGTTTTCATCATTTATACTTTTGATAAAATTTTCATGAATCTCCGTAAAGAACATTTTGGACTTCAGAGTCTTTCATTCAAAACTCTTGGCTTTTAAAAATCAAATGATTCATTCCTGAATGCAAGCACTGATGCCTAAATAAACCACACTTTGATAAGTGTAAAAAAAGAGAATCACTTTGACATGCATTATAATGAGTAAAAATCTTATATGACATGTCCACTAGGCCAAGGTGGTAAAGTTAGAATAAAATGAAGATGATAAGCTTGGAGACATTGGTGATTAATGGTGCACAAACTAAACTTGATTTCTAAAAGACTATAACATTGATCTAATAAAAAATTTCACAACCATTGATTAATAACAATCTCAATAAAATATTTCCCTCTATAAATTTAATCCCTAGTTAAGTTTAAACAAATTATAATTTACATAATAAAGTGCCAATACATCATTACAAGGAGATCAAATTCTACCAACACTAAAAACTAATAATGGTAACTTCATCTAGAGCATATAGGGGAGCCCAAGGAAACTAACATACCTATAAATTAAAATTTATATTAGTTCAGAAGAACTTGATCTATCTAAATGATGATCATGATAATTTTCATAAAGATCTCAAAATAAAGTGGATATAAAAATAATTGTTTCCAAGATATATGTTTGTTTCCACCTCTTTGAAACTCGTCCATTTTAAAACATGGGACCTTAGAATAATTTATTGGATTATGAAATGATACATGGTGTGATCTAGTTGGGACATAAGATAAAATCTTTATCTAAATATCATATAAATTTTCTATCAAAGATTCAACTATATATATGGATATAACTTTTGATGCCTCTATATTTGATGGTACCTATGCCAACTACTCAACTTTATGAGAGGCTGTAGAAATCATCAAACCATTCACCTATGAAGAAGACATATCTCAATAAGAAGGTTAAATAATAGTCAACCTAATTCCTTTCAATCACTAATCACTTCACTATGTTATTTCTAAACCTTAGGTCATGCCATTTATTGACCTTCTACATCATTTGTTCTTCAAAGGGAGGATTGCAAATGGTGGTTTCTTTCACCATGTCAACAACAATACCATCATCACCTACATTTAAAGATAAATATTTTGAATGTCTTTATTCTTACCAATCCTAAATGCTAAGTTTGACTTCCATAATGTATCCCTTTGGAGTAATACCAATAATATAGAACAAACAATGAGAAAATGGCTTCTCCTTGGAGAAACCTTTTCACTTAAAGACAAGAATCTTGTGTCCATCAGCAAATTATGGATGGGATTTTGAATTGGTATACCACTAATAAAACATATATATGGTCACCTAGGAATCTATTTAATTAAATTAAAATGGGTACCATTACTTGACCTACCACTCAACTTGAAATACACATTCACATTAGGGGAGATTATCAATGCCCACTTGTATAAACTAATATTGCAAAAAGATAAAAGGCCCCAAGGGGAAACTTTTACATGATGTCCTACCTTCTAGATTTGGTCATGGGTACCATATATAGACATCATGGGTCTCTTCATAATCCAAATCATGATTATATAAAAATTAGAATCTACAGCATCTATTCATTTGTTCATATTTATGCATATACAAAGAATATATTCAAAATAATGTAACATTTATATTACCAAGTTTGGAGGATATTCATGAGGAAAATCTACCTATAATATCTAAAAACATCACTAATACACTCATTTATTTGGATTATTATTGGTTATATCTAAATTACACTATGATAATGGTCATTGGGCATAGGGTTGATCCTCTATGTCTCCCCAAATATGTCCTTGACAAGGTGGTAGAGCAAGAAATTTCTTATTATTTGTGAAAGAATATTGACAAATATTTATCCAAAATAAAAAAGATTACCTTTCATGGATCCCATATCATAATTTGGAGGATGTGTTACACCTTCTGTAGTAACTTCTAAGAAGTTGGAAACGTTAGGAAAGCCTATGCCTTGGCTACCATTTCCCATAAAGATTGGGATCCCCATGGTAGAGTGCAATAATGTGTTCACAATATAGGTATTCACTATAATCATGAACCCTTTAACCACTAATTCATGTTTCTCAATGAAAAATATGATGCTAAGGTTAATGAAAGGGCTAGGACTATTGGAGGAAGTGAAGACTTGCTCAAGGTAATTCAAGCAGATCCTTCAATCACACTTGATCAAGCAAAATATAGAATCCCACCACTAGTTGAGATGGACATCTTTATATTTTTATAACAATATAGCTTTCTATAAAATATAGGATCAGATTC
This sequence comes from Torreya grandis, assembly GCA_037957365.1. Taxonomy (NCBI): domain Eukaryota; kingdom Viridiplantae; phylum Streptophyta; class Pinopsida; order Cupressales; family Taxaceae; genus Torreya; species Torreya grandis. Next base: position 2,911,316 of record JARHVA010000635.1, on the reverse strand, counting down.
AAGAACCCCAAAATCCACCCATAATGATGATGGTTGCAAAGCAAGAGTAGGGTGAAGGGGAAATATTAGTTGCTACAACACAAATAGAAGAGGAAAATCCTCAAGTTCAAGCATCCATAGTTGAATTAAGGAAAATAAATTATGAACATTCATAAAATATTTTATGAAGAGGATAATTATATTAGGGAGCAAGAGGATCCTATATATATAGACTCCTCTGATTTAGAAGACCTCAAACCTAGTATGGAAACTCTAGCAACCACAATATCTAGTATGAGAGTCCCTCTTCCTACCCAACAAGTGATTGGTCCTCTAGCTGAGAAGGAAATAATATGTTATAAGAGAAATTCCAAATTAGGAAAACTTCAAGTGTAATCCATGGAGGGACCAAGTGAGTAGGCATAACCTTTAATTTAAGGTGAGTCAATAGACAAAGTGTATGAAGAATAATTTCAACAAACTAAAGTTTTGAGCTTGCAAGGACTAAAAGGAAAGGCACCCCTTGGGGGTAACCAATCAAGTAAGGGTTTAATACATATTTCTCCCTTAGGCCAATCTAATATTATCACATGATTAGTTTTCACTTCTTTTCCTATTATGTCATTACCTCTTCTAGACCTATCTTCACATACGTTGTTATATCTAATCCTTTGGTTTCTACCTCTATTTATACTACTACTAGTTATTCAACCACTAATTTTTTAGCATCCTCTATTCATTTGAGTTCACTTATACCTTTGTCATAAGAAATACAAACCACAAAAATGGCACCCACTAAGAAAACTCTAGGGAATAAACTAGTCTACATTATCCACCCAATGCCATAATTGGGGAATGTATACTAGTCAAGAATAATATGGCCCTATATGCCCAAGATAGATCCTAATATTTAGCCATAAAAGGACACCTAGATTAAGGCACAACCATTAGACCTATAATCATTAACACTTTTAGACTAGGCCAAGGAACTAGAAGCATCAACTTCTAAGAGGCCAGACATGAAGATAACTAAGCTGACCACTATGAGCTCATTATTTGATAAGTTTACTTACTCTATGTAAAGGGTGAGGAAAAGGATGATAGAGGACAACATTGGTTGAAGCTTGATTTTGTAATAAAGATAAGAATTCTTTTCTCTTTTTAAGAGGCAAGATAGAAATATGGGTTAGTTCCCTTTCATTGAGCAATTTAAGTCATATATGAATACCCATAATGGTGCATTGATATCAATTCATGATGGTACTAAATAATCAAGGAAAGAGTTTGGGCAAGAACTAGATAACCTCAAAGAATAACAATAGGTAATTTAGGTTCCCTTTGAGATTGAGAAAGACATTTATAATGCATCCTTAAGGCTATATGAAATATTAAACACTATTGGTTATTTGAGGGCAAAATTGGCCCCTCAAGCTACTCTAATAACCAAATTTCTTAGGAATCTAAAATAAAAAAAGACTAAGTTTAATTTTTTAGTTATGTATACCCCAAATAAGGATTTCAACCATCTAAACGTGATATCACCCCTATAGATAACAAAATTATTGAATATGGTGGTCATCAAGACCTAATGAGCAAGGGAATGGATACATCTACTAATGTTTTGGTCTTAAATATAATTCAATAGGAGAAGTAATTAATATAAATCTTGAATGAAATGGAGTTAATGCATGCATGGGATGGCATAGGAAAGTTGGTGATCAAGTCTATTTTTCTATAAAATACTCAAACAAGACTCAACTAACTTCAAATAGAGTTTGTAAGTAAAAATTTGTAATATATTGAGGCTAAGTTAAGATTTACAAGGAAGAAGCATACAAAAGTGGAAATATTTTAGGTAGGCTTTAGATATACAAAAGTGGAGCATTCAAGGTTGATAACATAGTAAATAAGTTGAATAACTATCTCTTCTTGACATGAGCATAATAAGAACCCAACAAGCTATCGAATACAAACACTATAAATAAATGGAGGAAAAGAAGAATTCTAGGTTAACTCCAACTACTAGTTAAGCTAGTACACCAACTTCAACTTCCAAATCAGCTCAAGATACCACTTCTATGCCTCCCATGAAAATAAGTAGTGTCATGTATTCACTACATAAGTCTTAATTAAAGGATAATTTTATATAAAAAATTTCATATGGTATTTATTCAAACTAACTATAACTGGTTATGATTCATTACATTTATGTTATAATTAACTAGAATATTTTTTCCAACATGTGCATGTTACATGAATGTTGTAATCTATGAATTATAACATGAAATTTTTAAAAGTATAATTGAAATTAGGTTCTATTTACTCAAAAATATAATATTAAACTTTGATACACTTTGAAGATGAGGTTAACCCTTCCCTAAGTCTTTAAATACATGTAAAACCCTCTTTCAAAATGTTGGAATATTGATCAATATAGAAAGAAATCAAGTCATTGATTGTCATTTAACTATTTTAGTTCTCTTTTCTGCCTTTTCTATGTAAAGATTTTAGCTTCTTTATCTATGTCAACTAAGTAATTTTTAAGTGTGTAAAATCTATGGATGATCCTAGTTATTTTCATTGATATACTGATCATAGATGTCCAATAAAAAAGATATTGAATGTTAGTAAATTTCATTGAATTTAAGTAACTAGTTTAGACTGCATTGATATTCAAAGGTGTGCATGAATATTTCCTTTTTATATAGTCTTATAGATGTGTGTTGTGGCTACTATAGATACCTTCTTGGTCTGAGATGTAATCTCTCAACTAAGGGTGTGTAACAAAAACTCTAAAGAGAGCAACATTCAACTGACACCACTAATTTTCCTATATCTACTTCCCCAAACTACTTAATTGTGTTTTTTTGTAAGTGTGAAATATATACAAAGGCAAAAATTTGTTTTAAAGATACTCATCCACTAAATAAACAACCTTGGAAGTGACACTTTGAGAATATAGTACCTTCTTCTCTACCTTACCTTTCCTTCCTTTTTGAGTTTCTTTTGAGATCTACCCATCATATAGTAATTTCCAACCCACCCAACTCACTTAGTATTTGATTTCTTTTAGATTTCACACATATGTATAGATATCTAGTTAAATGACCTTCAAGCTGAACCTACTATTCCACCAACTAGTTGTTTTAACTCCATACCTATAACTTGTTCCCTAGATTAGAACTTCATTTCCATAGAGATCCTAAAATGTTAGAGCTTACCTCATTCAATTTTTGTGTGTGCATAACATCCACATCAACAACAAGAAAAGTTATTGATAGAAGGAGGGAACACTTGTGTTTTTTATTAATAGTATATGTTATTCACTACATAGAATTTCGGTAAAGATACCTTAAAGAGTAACAAGGTCTAAGGCCCAAACTATCCTTTTTGGTTCACATTTGTCAAATAATATGGATACTAGATCATTATTGATATCCCTAAGGTACACTGATCTAAGACACCTTACCCAAAAATAATGTATTTCTCATCAACCATCTTATGGCTCAACCTTGGTTAGTTAGATTTTCTATTGCCATTTCTAGATATCAACATAATCTACCAAGGAATTTAGAGAAATATTACATACATTTTCCTCCTCAAGTGGGATAATGGTAGAGTATAATGTTAAATATTTAAAGGTTACTCTAAGATTAATCAATTTCATAGATAAGGATGTTGCATATAGACTTTTCCCATTCACTCTAAGATATTTTACTTATGATTTGTATTTTAACTTGTAATAAAATCCCATCACCTCATGGAATGCATGTCAAAATGATTTCATTACATAATTTGGGCAAGTCACTAATCCAATTTTGGTGTATTAACATTTCACTAGCATGAACAACGATCTTAATGAGTCAATTAGAGCCTTTAATGCAATATTTTAGAAGATGTACACTTAGATAAATACTGCATACAAACTAGAAGTAGATCTATTACTTGAGATGTATAATAATTCATTGGATCCCATCACTATAGTTTTCTTGAGGAGAGATACCAATGATAATACTTTAACCTTGGAAAATGAAATGACTATCAACATTGATAAGTAACTCAATCTATAATTCAATTTCCAAATGTTAGGGGGGCAAACGTTTAATAATGGTTTTCCATCTTTGAATCTAATTTTACATGCTAATCAAAATGTCCCTATATTCAATCAAAATCAGTTTTATGTTGTAATAATGATTTTATCTCATATTTAGATGCCATGGAGAGGCATTTACAACCAAATTATAATTGATTAGGAGCCAAGGATGAATCACCTTGTTATGGATTAAAATACTACTAATGAAGAAGTTACAAATCTCCTAGTCTTAGAATATATATATATAGACACACACACACACACACACACACACACACACACACACACACACTATAAAACATGAAGTGAAGGAAGAAGTACAAGGCCATTGTAAATTATCTTTCTATGTTGATAGAACAAGATACGTGTGAGGATCAGGTGTTGGTATTGAGTTGATAAATACATAATATAATAATTACCTATCATCACATAGGTTTTAATTCCCATGTACCAATCACAAATAAGAGTATGAAGCCATAATTTTGGGATTGCAGTTTGCTCTCAAGAACAACATTAAGGAATTGTTAATATATGAAGACTCAAAAATGGTAATCAACTAGGTCATAAATAAGTATCAATGTAAGTTATCATACTTAAAAAGGTAAAAACACAGCCTATGATTTAATTGCGTCATTTGAGGCTTTTAACATATTAGCCATTCTAAGGGAACAATATCAAGTTGTTGATTTAGTGGCCACTTCAACAACAAAATTGGCCCTCTTCTAGGAGTCAAAAGGGCTAAAGTTATCCATCAAATTAATACTTTACCCATCAGTACTATAAAATATTTATATACTTCAACTTTTTGATGATGATCAATAAATCATCTAGTTTTTGACCAATTCAAGACAATTCAAGTCCCAAATAATTAATGATGAGGAAATAAGCCATTTGTGCTAAGATGAATTGGATGAATAAGGGATCATCCAAATAAAATAAAATAACATTACACTAGGTATGGTTTCCTTGGAAAGATCCTTTGACATAGATCTTCAAGCCCATAAATAAAGGTAGCTTAAGGTTAATGAGTCTGAGTTCAACTCAGATAATTTGGGTGATGAAATAAACTTACATCTTGTCAATATTGGTTTAATCTACACTATAGATGAGAGAAAAAGGGTTAAAGACTTGATCATTTGATATAAATACATGATTTTATGGATTTATGATGATTTTAGGACCTTTAATCCTAGGTTCATCACCTATACAATTTCGCTCAAGCTAGTTCATGAGGCATTCATGCAGAGATAGAGACTAGTTAATCCTATTATGGAACCATTGATCCAAAAGGAAGTAAAGAAGTTATTAGGTTCCAAAATAATTTTTATTATCAATAATTCAACTTGGGTGGCTAATCTAGTTCTAATCGTGAAAAATAATGGCAAAATTAGGTTGTGTTAATTTCAATAATCTTAACAAAGCTTCTGAGAAAGATAACTATACTCTTCTCTTATTGAATGAGGTGATCCAGACTATGAGTATTTATATAATGATTTATTTTTTAGATAATTTTTTAGGATATAATCAAGTGTTGGTAGAATTAGAGGATATAATAAAAATTACAATTCCATAAAATGGAAAACATATGCATACAAGTAGATGTTGTTTATCCTGATCAACATGGGAGATAGTTTTCAAAAATACATGGATCATTAATTCCAATGGATAATAGGTAAATGCATAATCATATAAATTAAATACCTCACTATTATCTCAAAAAATATATCTAATCATAAGAACCATCTTTATTCCATCTTTAAAAGATATAGGAAGTTTAGTATCTCACTAAACCCCAGAAAGAGGATATTTAACTTTATCGAGAGAAAGTTATTGGGACACATTATCACCAAATATGGGATCATCATTTACCAAAATAAAATTCAAGGAATTTCCAAAATAATTTTCCTAAATATCAAAAATGAGATTAAGTCCTTCGTTGAGAAGATTAATTTCATAAGAATGTTTATATCAATATTTACAAAAAATATAGACCTCTAAATGTAATGCTTAAACAAGAAACCAAAATGGAATGTCCACCTAAATACAAGGATTCTTTTCAAGACATAAAAATGGATATATCATAGGCCCTAGTATTGGTAAGCCTAGATTTCACTAACAACTTCTTCCTATACTTGTATTTTTAGAACATGCAATCACTACTATACTCATGTAAAATAAGTAGGAGAATGAACATCCTATCACTTTCATGAGCATGAAATTAAAGGATGCATAAGTTAAATATTCCATAATTTACATGTAGATCTTTTCCCTTATCAAAGTGGTAAATAAATTCCAATATTACATTATTAGGAACAAGACCATTGTTATTATACCAGACCCTATTGTCAAGCTTATATTAGGATAGAACAAGATGGGAGAGCGTAAGGGAAAATAGATGGTAAAATTACAAGAGTTTAAAATTAATATCAAAACTACCAATATTATTAGAGGAAAAATTATTATTCAATTGCTGACTAAACCTGAACCACATATCACCATCCAAGAAGCCTACCAAACATAGATTTCACAAGAATAATGGTATTCAAATATCATTCAATTCATACTCACTATAAATTGTCCCCAAGAACTCAAAATAGATAAAAATAGAGCCTTGAGGCTCAAATATACTGATTATATGATAAAGAAGGAAATTATCTATAGGAAAAACTATGAATGCATCTGTTTGATATGTGTATCACATGGTGAAGCCCAAGAGATTTTGGATAACCTACATCAAAAGATTGGAAATATTCATCCATCTAGTAATAACACAACCCATAGAATCCTCATAATGGGCTATTATTGGTGAACATTATTCAAGGATGTTCACCCTCATATAAGGCTATGCCATGAATGCCATGTTTTGGTAAAAAGAGAGGTGCATGCAATAATGACATTATAGCTCATGATTGAGGGTAAGTCATTTACCCAATGGGGCTTAGATTTCATTTGTGTTATTAACTTGAACTCTTTAGTTGGGCATAAATTTGTGCTCACCACTATATATTATTACACCAAATGGACTGAGACAATAGCCACTAAGAATTTGAGAGCACAAAATGTGATGAATTTCCTTGAGGAACATATCACAACTAGGTTTGGTACTCCTATTTCATTGGTTTGTGATAATGTTCCAAAATTTTAATCATCTAAATTTATATAATGGACCCATGATAATAATATCACCATTAAATCATCCTCTAATCACTATCCATAAGGGAATGGATTAGATAAATCAACCAAAAATAACCTCATTCATGTTATCAATAAATTAACTACACATAAAACCATAGAGTGGTATCTCTTATTAAAATATGTGTTATGGTTAGATCAAACTTAGTATAATCATGCTCTTAAAGTGTCACCATATTTACTAGTCTATTGAAAGCAACTAGTATTCCCAATCATGCTTAAGTTGCCAACATGTAAGTTCATGCAAGATTACATGGAACCCAATGAGAGGATAGAGTATATATTTCTATATATAATAGAAATGGAATAATACATGAATAAATCCATATATAACTTTAGTAGGCATCAATATATCATCAAAACATGGTTTAATAAAAGATCAAAATATAAAACATTTAGGATATCTGACCTAGTGATCTTATGGGACAAAGCCCATGAAAAGAAAGGACATCATGACAAGTTTACCCCACTTTGGATAGGACCCTATCATATCTTCAAGATCTTGGGTAGCAATTTTTTCCATTTGAAGGACCTCCAAGGTAATGAATTGACATATCCAGTCAATAGACATTTTTTGAATCACTACTTCATGGCTACTCTATATGGAGATGTCTTTGAGTAATAATAGGTGTCCTAATATAGGTAGGGGTAGGTTATATTTGCTTTACTAGTTAGTCTCCTACTTTCAATCATTTTTTTTATTAGAATAGTTTATGATTTATAGATTAGTCATTCTTGCTTTCTATGTACTGCTTTGATTAGTCTAGTTTTTCATTTGTTTTGGGTAGTTTCCCTCTTTATTGAATAGCTTTCCTTTTGGTTTCATGGAAATCTGACTAATTACTCCTAGTATAACCAAGAAATAATCTATTTGAGTGGTGTCCTAAATCGATGTTTTGGATCCAACTTGAATCAGTTGGAGTTACACCTTAAACATCAAAATTATAAGTCCAGGTAAGAAATGAGGGAGTTAACCATGACAATGTTATAAAGTGAATCATTCTACTAGGTATATAAAAGTTGATCCCATAACTCCATGCAAATTTAGAAATATTTTCTTATCTCCTTGGATTAAATGATAATACTTATTTGAGGAAATAACCATTAATATGAATGAGGTTAATAGGGAAATTATAATGAACCAAACATTACCAACACCATCTCATGATGGTCAATTTCTTCTTTATTCCATTATAAAATAAATAAAAAACAAAATAAAAAGAAAAAGGGAATAATCCAAAATTTTAAAAGAAAATCAAAAGGGATTAAAAACATAAATGATGAAATAAGATCAATGTATCATGAATCATAAAAAAAGTATGATGAAAGGGAGGAAGGGTGATCAAATGTATCTATGTTGGGGCTATGAATGCTTTGATTAAAACAGAGCAATTCCTAAGCCCCCTAAATATTTTTTGACTTAATTCCTAATTATAATGAAACCTACGAATCATATCATGTCTTTCCTAAAACCATTTAACAAGGAGTAAATAATATCAATTTGACACACACTGGTCTGAGGTATGGGCAAAGTAAGTATGTTATATGAATTTACCAAGAGTTCCTTTCATGTTTTTGATCTAATCATTTATTTTATAGCATGGTTCATGGTTGATATTGGGATTGTGAAACCATGGATTTTAGGTTCTTTAAAACTTAAGAGTATTCACCCTTGTGCGTCACCACATATTTTATTCAACACACCCTACCTTGCATTATTGATGGACAAGTGGGGACCCCTTTGTTTTTCAAAAGGCTAATTAAATATAGGGATGTACATGCTTATATAGCTTATCTTATTATCTATGCAAATCTGTGGGTCTTTAGTATTAAATCATCTTTATTGCATTTATTTTCCTAATACAACCCAATTTTTATTATCATGACTTATTTGAAATAATCTATTAATGAAATTTTTTGGAATCTTATTATGTATGACTTGTCCTCAAAATTATTAATATTTAGAATTATCATAATTTTGGTCAATGACATTTTAGTCTTTGGTAACTTTATCTTTAGTATTTTGGTCTTTGAAAACTTTTTTTGGTATCTTTAGTTAGAATCTTTTCTCCAATATTCTATATTTGAAAACTTGTGTGTTGGTAAAATGTTCTTCGGTAACATTCTTGTGGAAGCTTTTGTTTGGGGGTTTTGGTCTTTGATAACTTTCTCTTTTACATGTTTTTGTTTGGAAACTTTTGTTTGGGACTTTTATATTTGTAAAATTTCTCTAAAAAATCCTCCCAAATTATAATTTAGTCTTTGTAAAAAGAGTTCAACATTTTAACTTTTGAGAAAAGATTAATGAATATCCCCAAAGAACATGTTGGTCTTGGGAGTCTTTCCTTTGAAACTATTGGCTAGGAAAAATCAAATGATTTAGCTTGAGTCCAAGTGATGACACTTGACTAAAACACACTTTGATAATTATGAAAAATGAGCATCACTATGACACCCCTCTGAATGAGTAAGGATCCTAAATTTCATGTCCACTAAGCCACTAGGCTAAGGTGGTCAAGTTCAAATTAAATGAATATTACAAGCTTGGAGACATTGGTGATTAATGGTGCATGAAATGAATTCAAATGCTAAAAGAATATAACATTGAGTTGATAATGAAATTCACCACCATTGATTGTTAACCTTAAATAAATATTTCCCTCTATGAATTCAAGCCTTGGTTGTATTTAAAAAATATGTATTTTACATAACAAAGTGCCAATCCACCATTATGAGGAGATCAAATTCTACCAATTCTAAGAACAAACAATGGAGTATTCATATAAAGCATATAAGAAGTCCTAGGAACCATTTATATTTTCTATCAAAGACTCAATTGATTATATGGATATATTTTTTTATGCCTCTGTATTTGATGGTACCTACTCCAACTACTCAGTTCTATGAGAGGATGTAAAAATCATCGACCCATGAACATTTAAATAAGTAATCTCTTCATAATAATGATAAATAAAAATGGACCTAATTATCTTCAAGTACCAATTACGTCACTATGTTTCTACCAAACTCAAGGTCATGCCATGCATTAACCTATTACATTATTTGTTCTTCTAAGGGAGGATTACAAATGGGAATTTCCTTCACTACATCAATAATAACATTTTCATCACTTACATTTTAAGGGAAACATTTCAAAGGTATTTATGATCACCAATCCTAGATGCCAAATTTGACTTTCATAGTGTATCCCTTTAGAGGAAGACCAAAATTATAGAGCAAAGATTGATAAAATGGCTTCTCCTTAGAGAAACCATTTCACTCAAAGACAATAATCTTATGCCCATCACCAAATTATGGATGGGAATTCACATTAATATGGAATTATTGAAATATATTTATGGTTACCTAAGCATCCACTTCATTTAGAATGGGTACCATTGCTTGACCTACTACTCACCTCAAAATACACCTTCACATTGGGGAAGATTATCAATACCCGCTTGCATGAACTAATACTACATAATGACAAGAGGACCCAAGGGAGAAATTTTTACATGATGTATTACCTTTTATATGTGGTCATGGGTACCATATACATACATAATAGTTCTCTCTTAGATCCAAATCCTAAATACATCAAAAATTAAATATATGACATTTATTCATTTGTTCATATTTATGAATATACAAGGAATATATTGATAATTGTAAAATATTTGTATCCCCAAGTTTAGAGGGAAATTCATTAGAAACTTATACCTATAATATCTAAAAACATCAAAAATAGACTCATGTCTTTGGGTGATTACTAGTTACATCTAGATTACAACATGATAATGGTAATTGGACATAGGGTTGAGCCTCTACACCTCCCTAAATACGCAACTAATAAGGTGGCTAAGAAAGAAATTAATTATTAATCTATGGAAGGGGATTGATGAATATTTAACAAAAATAAAGAAGATTACCTTTCATGAATCCCATATCATAATTGAGAAGATGTGTTATACCTTTTTTAGGAACTTAGAGGAAGCTAGCAATGTCAAAAAAGCCTATGTCTTGGCTATCTTACCCCATAGATATTGGGACACCTAGGGTAAAGTTTAGAAATGTGTTTAAAATCTAGGTATTCACTACAAAAATGAGCCCTTTGACCATGACTTCCTATTTCTAATGCAAAATATGATGCCAAGGTTAAGGAAAGGGATAGACCTATTAGAATAAGCGAATACTTGCTCAAGGTAATTCAAGCAAATCCTTCTATCACAATTGAGCAAGAAAAATATAGAATCCCACCACCACGGGGATGGACCTCTTTAGATTTTTATAATAAAATACTTTTACCATAATCATAGGATCAAATTCAAAACCCCAAAAACATACCCACCATGATGGCAATTATAGAGAAAGAATAAGGTGAAGGGGAAACATTAGTTATTTTAACACAAATAGAAGAGGAAACTCCTAAAGTTTAAAAATCCATAGTTAGATTGAGGAAAATAAAGTAAAAACATAAATAAGAGATAATTCATGTAGAGGATATTTCTATTTGGAAAGAAGAGGAGCCTATCTATATAGACTTTTCTTATTAAGAAGACCTCACACCCTCTATGTCAACTCCAATAACCACAATATCTATTGTGAGAGTCTCTCTTCCTACCCAAAAAGTGATTAATCCTCTGGATGAGAAGGTAAAAATATGTTATAAAAGAAATTATAAGGTAGGAAAACCTTGGGTGTAGTCCATAAATGGACCAAGTGAGCATACACAACATTTAATTGAAGTTGAGGTAATAGACGAAGTGGAAGAAGAATAATTATAGTAAGCTAAGGTTTTGAAATTGTAAGGACTAAAATGAAAGGTGCCCCTTGGGGGTGACACATTAGCTAAGGGTTTTCTACCTACTTCTCCCTTAGGCTACTCTCCTAATATTACATTTTTAGTTGTCACTTCTTTTCCTACTATGTCATTACCTCCTTTTAGACCTATCTCCACATCTATTGTTACAACTATTCCTTTGGTTTCAACATATTTTTATACTACTACCATCCAAATCAGCACCTAACTATTAGCATATTCTATTAATTTGAGTTCACATATGCCTTCCTCAAGAGTAATATAGACCATAATAATGGTAACCACTAAGAAAAATCCAAGGAAGAAACAAGTCTACATTTTCCACCCAATGCCACATTTGGAGAATATAGATTCATCTAAAATAATATGTCCCTCCATGACCAAGACATCTCCTAAGATTTATCCTTTAAAGGACACCCATATTGAGTCACAACCATTATACCCATCATAGTTGACACTTCTATACTAGTCCAAAGAACTAGGAACATTATTTTTTAATAGCCTAGACTTAAACATAATAAAGATTCCCAATGTGATCTCATTATTTGGTAAGTCTATTGCCTCTATGCAAAGGGTGAGGACAATGAAGATAGAGGAAAAGATTAGGAGAAGCTTGATTTTGGAAGAAGGAGAGGTCTATTCTCTTTCTATGAGGCAAGATATAAAGATAGGTTAGTGCCCTTTCATTGAAGATTATATGTCTTGTATGGATCCTATACTAGAGCATTGATAGTAATTCATGAGGGTACTAAACAAGTAAGGAAAGATTTGGAGTAAAAACTATAGAACCTTAGATAACAACAAGTAACTTATGTTCCCTCTGAGATTAATCAAGACATTCAGAATGTAGCCTTAAGGTTATATGAAATTTTAGACACTATTGGTTCTTTGAGGGCACAATTGGTTCCTAAAGCCACTCTAATAACCAAATTATTTAAGTCTCTATAAGAAAATGATACCAAGTTGAGTTTTTTAGTTATGTATACCCAAACAAGGATTTCATCAATCTAAACTTGATGTCACCCCTATATGTATAAAACACATTAAATGTGGTTCTCATCAGGACCCAAGAAGTAAGGGAATGGATAACATCTACTGATGATTTTGTGTCAAAAATAATTGAATAGGAGAAGTAGGAAGTACAAATTTTTAATGAAATATAGTTGACACATGCATGGGATAACATAGGGAAGTTGGTGATCAAGTTTATTTTTTATCAAACACTGAAACAAGCCTCAGCTAAATTGAAGAAGGCTCTACAAGGGTTAACTTTAAAAGACATTGAGGCTAAATTAACCTTTATGAGGAAGAAGGATACAAAAGTGGAAATATTTTAGGTAGGCTTTAGATCTACAAAAGATACATATACAAGGTTGATAACACAAGTAAATCAGGTGAATAGAACATATTTTTTTGACATGAGCATAATAAGGGCTTAACACACTATCATATACAAACACTATAAAGAAATAGTGGCTAAGAATAAGTCTAACTTGACTCTGAATACTAGTTTAGCAAGTACAATAGCTTCAACTTCCACTTTAGCTCAAGCTAGCACTTCAGTACCTCCCATGATAACAAGCAATGCCATGCAATCACTGAGAAAACCTTAATTAAAGAATAATTTTGTATTAAAAAAATTATGTGGTATTTATTTAAACTAAATAAATTTAAATTTGATTCATTTCATTCATGTTATAATTAACTAAAATATTTTTCCTAGTATGCACACATTGCATGACTATTGTAATCTATGAGTTGTAACATATAATTTTGTAAAGTAGAATAGAACTTAGGTTTTGTTTATTCAAAAATGTAATATAAAACATTGTTACTTTTATAGGATTAGGTTACCCCTTCCCCAAGTCTTTAAATACATTTAAAACTCTCTTTCAAAGGTTTGGATTTTTGATCAATAAATGAAGAAATTGAGTTATTGATTATCATGCAACTATGTTAGTTCTCTATTTCCCCTTTTCTATGTCAATATTTTAGCTTATTTGTCTATGTAAAATAATTAATTTTGAAGTGTTCATAATATATGGATGATATCAATTTTTTTAATTTATATAATGATCATATATGTTCAAAAAAAAGATATTGAAATTTACTACATTTTTTTGAATTTAAGCAACTAATATAGACTACGTTGATATTTTAAGTTATGCAACAATATTTATTTTTGTTATAGTCTTCTAAGTGTGTGTTATGGATAATATAGATACATTCCTATTCATATATATAATCTCTCAACTAAGTGTGTGCAACAACTCTAAAAATATCAACCTTTAGCTAAGACTATTAAGTTTCCAATACATACTTCCCCAGACTGTTTAATGGTGTTTTTTCATAAGTGTACAACATCTACAAATGGATAACATTGGTTTTGTATATACTTATAAAATAAAAAAATATCCTTGAAAGTGACCCTTTGAGAACACATGACCTTCTTATATTCCTTACCTTTCCCTCCTTTTTGATTTTTTTTCTAAGATCTACCCAACATAGAGTAATTTTCCACCCATCCAACTCAGTATTTGGTTTCTTTTAGCTTTCACACATCCATATAGATACTTGGTTAAATTAACTTAAACCTCAACATGTTATTCCACAAACTAATTATTTTAACTTCATACATGTAAATCATACCCTAGAGTGGAAATTCATTTTCATAGAGATCCTAAAATGTTAGACGCTACCCTATTCAATTTATGGGGTGTGCTTAAAATCCACATCAAAAAATTTGAATCTTGTGTATTTGGTAGAGAATACCTCAAGATAGTTGGAAAATTTTTTCTCTATTACAAATGGTGAGTCACATAGAATCAAATGTGATAATCTAATGAAAAATGAGGTTTGGGCCTAATATATACCCATAGGCTTGTTATAGGCCCAAGTAAAGAAGACCAATGTGTATTGTTGGATGGAAGAGCCAGAAGGTCACACAAGTAATTATGGATGTGAAAAAAATTTAAATCCTCATTTTTACATTATGGATTCAATATTAACTTAAGATAACGTATTCTCAAAGCTACCATACAGTGAACTCAAACTAACACCTCTAGGCCTATTAGTAGGCAGAGGGAAAAAGGGCATGTGGTGATGTGTTTTTGAGGAACCAAGATGGTTTAGAGAAGCTATAATAAAAATGAATAAACTTAGAATAACTTTAAAAATATCACCAAAGTTCCAAGATTTCAAATGGATATGGAAAACCCTCAAATTGTAGTCATAGAGGCCTAATGTTGACCTACAAGCCTATCAAGTAAAAATGTGAAAGATGCCTACTTTTGATGAAGGGAAGATGTTTGAAATTTTTTTATTGAGTTTAATAAAATAATTATATGTAACATAACATCAAAAAATATCACTAAAAACCAATTTTAAGATATCTCATCTCCAAACCTGCATTCAAGATGCCTAAAACACCATGTATGAGCTTGCTTAGGAGAAATGCAAGAGAAATATGATTTGTTGTTTGAGATTATGTATTGGTGAGAGTTTAAAATATGTATAAAATTATTTTAAATAGGTAAACATGATATTTTAATGTGATTAAAGGTAATAAAGGAGGTCAAGAAACCTATTTAGGCCTAGTGGGCCTAAATATGCACACACAAGCCTATGTGTAAAAGTGTGAATAAAGTTTGTTTATTTATGATGAAATGAAAGAATTAATATTTTAATAAGGTGATATTAAATCCAATGAAACATTTTACTTATTTTATACTCCTTTAATGGTGATAAAATTGGCAAACGATGGTTGTTAGGGTCATTGACACCAAACTACCCTTAAACCCTAGTTATAGGCTTTTGAAGGTGGAAATGGAATTAAGGATAGATTTGAGTATATAACCATTTTAAAACATAATATGAATTTCCATATATCCCAAGGATGGGTTTATATCCAAAACCAAGCATGTTTTCACCTTATTATTCACAATCACTCTTCTCAAACTCTTAAGTAGGTCTAGACAATTAGAAATGGACACCTTCATCACATGTGAAGTACAACAAAAAATACATGGGACCTTGAGATTATTTGGGAAGGATTATGATGTTTCTTAATATATATTAATATAATTTTTTCTTGGTTTATGTCACTACACTTTATGAACCATCTTTAAGACCCCAAACACTCTTAAACATTGTTTAACCCCTCTAAAGGGATCCAATGAAGGAGATTGATCTATTAAGCGATCCAAATGGATTTACATGACATATAAAATTATTTTATTATCATTAAACACCTATAAAAACTTAAACAAGTCACTTTTATGTCATGTGTGATGGAATGTTGTATAGAATTTGGCCTAAAAGATTATTATTGTAAAATTAAAAAGGTAATATTTCAAGATTTTCATAGAGGGTGACTAAATATAGACCTAGTATAATATTTGGATTCATATATGACCTAGATAATGTATGGACGGATGTTTATAATTCCTCATAAATAAATATTACAATAATTTTAATATTATTTTGAGGTCTCAAGATACATAATAATAAATAGACATGCTATCAAGGGTCTTATCAAACCTAATGTACCTATAATTAAATATTGAAGATGTTTTTAAACTTTAAAATGGGTATATTTATCTCTTATAGGGTGTTTAGGAGGTATTAATTTTGTGACAAGAATAATCAAGTAAATAAACTAAGCTTAAGATGTTAAAATATACTTATTTTTTGGTTTTCATTTCAACAAAGAAAGTTTTTCAATCAAGATTCAGGTCTTCATTAGTCTAAAAAGATAGAAACTTGATCCTCAGCTCCACAAAATTGAGAATAAGCATTGAGATGTCTAGGATGACATGGAGGTTACTTCATGAATCCAAGATGCCATGTGTCACGTTTTTAAAGTGTAATTTCTCTTTTAATAAGTGAATTTTAACTCTTCAAACAAGAGCCCCTATGCCACTTGGTGAAGTTCCTCATCAAGTTGAGTAACACATGTTAAATAGGATGATGAAACTAATCTTAGAAACTCTTCTATTTGGCACTGTAACATACTTGAATATATGACACTTGTCTATGCATCTCCTACACCTCTCTCTCACACACACTTTATCCTATATATACAGCCTTGAAAGGCTTGTAATAGATCCTTTGGTTGAGTATGGAAAATCCCTACTCAACTAAAAAAATTTACAATTCCTTTGAATGTTGAATAAAGATAATTATTACCTTCTCATATGATTACAACCAATGTAATTGTGTGATTATTGATGAATGCTAGTAGTAGTGCTTTCGCTCCCTCTCATTTGTCCTCTCCTACCTCTTTACAAATGGATTATCTTCATGTAGTTCACATGGTGAGTTTGAAGTATATTTGCAAGGTTTGGAAGTGGATTTTAGTCATTGGTATCTTTATTAGACCTCTAGATTATCCCTCTCATTTAATAAAATGTCTATGACCTCCATGTTGAAACATTCATGCTTGAAGGTCCTTATTGAATAATGTGATCAGATTCATGTATAATTCATATTATTAGTGCATGATGGTCAAGTGGAGGTTTTTAATTGGGTACATCACCTCCCTATATTAGTTTACTTTCAAGTTCTCTCACCCTTTTACCTTGTAATCAATAAGTGTAGTAGTAGTTCAAGGTGATAGCATCAAGAGAGATAGCCCTATCTAGAGATTCAGATAATTAATTAGGCCACCCAAAACTTGGAGGTGTCTCCATGTTTTCACTTAGGTGAGGAGGCTTTAAAAATATCCTTAAAGGTTAAACTTTTGATAATAACATTTATACTTATATTTTATAGACACTACATATGATAGTTATCTTAGTATAGTTAGTTTTGTCATATTGCGTGCTTCACTTCTTGTTGAGTGCTTGTAGATTGTTTACAAGACTTAGGTCCACTAAACTAATACAAATTTTTTATTATCTAGGAACTATGGTAATATGAATTGATTCATGGTTATTCAATTGACACATTCACCCACTTTGGGTAAATCTTATACATGGTTTTGATCACAAGGTTTTATCCTTACATGCCCTACATTCTATCTTTAGCATTATTATATAGATATTGATCATTAATACTCATACTCAAATTTTTTACCTTATATTACAACTTTAGTATTAACATATGTACATCCTCACTATTACATAGATTTATATGACATATTCATGCATGCTTTCATTTATATATTTTCTAGTTTAGACTTGATTGTATCTTTATACTCCTTATATTCAAGGGCATTTGAATATTCCACTATTATTTGGATCTACACCCCTTATATTTAAATTATGTATGCTTTGGCCATTTTCCCATGTCCTTGTGTGTGTTTTCCTAATTATGTATGTGGACATTTAAACATGTCCTTGTATGTATTATTTTTTGATATTTAGTGACATGTGCCCATGTCCCTTAGATTATGACCCCTTGGCCTAGTTTACATGCCTCATGTGTTTTATATGTATGATTTCTTATATGTATCATGGCCATGAAACTTGTCTTTGCTTTCTATACACACTAGTTTTTTATGCCTTTAGGGACCTCATGCATCTACCCTTCCTACTTGGGTGTTGTGATGGACATCATGCCCCATCCCCCTAGATAGATACTCAGTTCTACTTAGATTTGTTGTTAAGTACATTGTTACATCTATCTTGACACCATTTTGAAATGATAGACATGCTTACATTACATACTTATTCTCATATTCTCTTATATTTTTATGTTATGTATGCACATTATATTGGATTACCATGCATTTATAATAAATGTTTCAGCTAACACACTTTTTATAGAGCTTTTTATCTTGAGGATAGTTATTACATAGGTCTAATAGATACCCTCAAAATATGGGGAATTAACAAGGGTTTGTCATACAGATCAGGATCCTATATTTCACTCACATAACAATTTTTATCACATAGGCTTAGTTTCATAAAATTAGACACATGTAAACATAGAGAAAAAAATTGATTCAAAAATTAGTATAGTGACATAGAATTCAAACTAGAAAAAAATTGATGTCAAATTAGGGACACTATTTATATATGATGCTACTATCCAAGATATGGAACTATTCTCCAATAGCCTTAGTTTCATAATAACTCAAATTGGCTAGAATAATATAGCATATGTTTGTACATGTAAAGTTACAGGGTTATCAATTATACTTGATTTTTTCTCAAATTCATACTTATTTAGCTCATATTCATATAATTTTATTAGATTAGGATAATAATGCATGGCATGATCATTCTCATATTTAATTTAGATATCTAGATATAGTTTATTACAACTCAATCCAAAAACAATATACTTAGATACTAGATTGGGGGAATATACATGACATATTATTTTTGTATGCTCAATTACATAAAAGTTGAGCAAAAAAAATGAAAAATTCCATGTCATTCCTTATTTTTTATACACTTTAAATCACATTTTATGTTATCACCAATTTCATGCCTTATTGCATCTATAGTGGTTAACATTCTTGAGTGGCCTAGAGCCACCTAATGTACATAAGTGGCCACAAAGCTAACATACACACTTAGACATTATTAGTATTTTGATCAGTTCAATTTTAGATGTTTCTACTACACATGGGTGGGAAATTATGGATTCATAACCTATTTTAGTTCTTGATCCACCTACATGAGAGGGTTGGACACACTACTAGTCCAATCCAAGATATTCATAGGTCACGATCCATTAAATAGGGGTAGGAAATGATGGAGTCAAACTTGGATTGAGTTCTTGAATCACCCACACATGAGGATTAAATAATCTATCAACTAAGTCCAAAATATTTATTGATTGATCACTATATACATACACGCACATAGGTTATCATTAGGGTCATGTATTGGTTCATGTATCCAACAAGGTGTATTCTTTCCTTTCCTCTTTCACATCTCTTTAGTTATCTTTAATCAATTACTTCTTTAACCAACATAATATTTAGCTTTTTATATCTCTTAAGGACTAATTTATGCACATTTAATTTAAAAGACATGTTTTAAATCATACTCCACATATGCAGACCCAACTTCACATACTCAAATTTATATTTATGGGATTCACTTCTTATATAATTCCAAGTATGATTTTTTCCCTTTATACTAGTCATTTTGCTTTGCTACATTTATAACATAAGGGGGGTCAAATGTAATCACCTAAAAGTGAAATTTGAGTACTAAGAGTGATACTTGAGACTATTAGAAGTAGTCACTAAGAGGTGGGGTGAATTATTTACTCAACAATGCATATTCAATTCCAAACATCATTCCAAGAAGCATACATAAGAGATCAATGCATAAGCAAATAATCACATAAGTACATCAAAAAATAACGCAAGATATTATGTGGGAAACCATCTTGGGGGATAAAACCCACTGAATAATGCACATGGATTAATATCCTATAATGACAAGATTCAACATTTAGTGAAAAACCCACTTTACAAGGAGCTACAATCCCTACCTATTTGAACACTCATCAAACTAGTCTTCTACAAGCTCCAACTAGCAAGGAGGCTCCAACCTCATAGACAACCAAGCATCAACATAGATACCTTTAATATCTAATCATCTTAAACACATATTTTTGACTCTTAAACTAATTATGACTTCTTTTGTTTTCACACTTTCCATTCACTCTCACTTAAATAGCCTCTAGGGCTCACTCGCTCAATATGCCTCTTCTAGGCTCATTAGGTCTAATGACCTATGTGTCCACCTACATCAACTTGATTAGCTATGTATGATTGATATTATTCACCCTTTAATTATCCTTAATTATCTATTTTTTCTCTTTTATTGAGCTCTTTTTATCTCTTAAGTCCACTCACTCTAAACTTCTTCAGATAGGCCAATTAGGCCTTGCTTTTATACCACACGCTTCATCTAACCCATCTTGATTAGCCAAGATCATTAAACCACTTGGATCATGTATACACATAATATTTTAAATTTTATCAAGTATCAAGACTTTACATCTTGTAGTAACCCATCAAGACTCAATCTCTGTAAGTGCATGCCCTAAGGGGTGCACCAAGAAAGGGGTGGGCAGACTTTAAGTGCTTTGCAGGATTATTTTCCCTTTTTGAAACATTATTTCCAATCTAACCAGATCCTAAAACCATTATTTAATATATTAATCCTCCCTTTCACACTCCTCTAGTATTTTACCTTTTTTTATCCCTCTTTTCCTCACCTCAATCCCCTTTTGATAGTCGATTGTATAGGGTCGACTAGGTCGACCCTATATAGTTTTGGGATATTTTCACTTCGAAATGTACTAGTGAATAATTTTCTAGAAATGTACTAGTTTGATTGGGTTGACCTTGTTAGCTAACATATTTGGAATGGTTTAGGGTGAGATGTACCTTTAAATATAAGATCATTTCATCATTATTTTAATATACAATCAAGAGATTATTCACTTATGTTTCTTTATAATCTACTCTTCCACCATTCTACTTAAAGATTCTTAGCTTAGGGTTTCTACTTGAATAATTTAGTCTTGTGGATAATTATTGTATGATTTGGCCTTACTTATTGATCCTTATAAACCACAACAACCTCTTGCATATCCCCTTTGGCCAAGGGAGAGATTAAGTCTTGGCAAGTTCACATTCAAGTAAGTATTTTCTAACTTTTCTCCTCTCTTTAGTAGATATAATTAGCATAAGTATTTTCTTCAATAAGATTACTCTTCATATTCCATGTATTAGGGTCTAACTCATACTTATTTTAATTGAGATTCTCTTATACATGTTTTGATTGTTTACTAACCCCTCATGTTATGCCACAAGCTTTGGTGAGCACTAGATTAAATTTACTTTTCTTATTATTAAAATAGATTAAATATCAAAATCTAGGACCCCCTTAGGGTTTTTACATGATTGAGTCAAACTAGATGATTTAGAACCCTCTTTATCATAATGTATTGTGATAGGTGATCCCCTAATCAGGTATAGCCAATCCTTATATTGGTCATGCTCCCGCATAACAAATGTGTTCCCAATCAGAAGTGTAGGTATGCTCCATCTTCTCTAAGCTAGGATTGATTTATAGACATGATGCATTTATGATTACATACATTTTGGTAAAATTGATGTGAACTAACCCTTATAGGTTTTGTTCACTTATTTCTTTATTTTATCATCATTTTTATCATATATTTGCATACTTGGTTGAATGCATCAACCCAATTCTAACTTTTGTGTACAGGTTTAACACATAGTTGCATCCATATGAATCTATTCTTTATGTTTAGGTGATTTTTGTAGGTACATGATAATGGATTGATTAAGTCAACCAAATACAATTCTCCACATTTTTAAGCACCCCATTTAGACTACTAGGTCAACCTAGTTGACCCTATATATTTTTAGGTATCTTGTTTAGCATACCATGTCAACCCAATTGACCCTATACATTTCAAGCACTTAGAAATAATGTCATGAAAATATAAATCAACCTAGTTGACCCTATTATTGGGATTTGTAAGCATTTATCAAGGTTATTTGATAGCATTCTCAACTCTCTACATCTTCATACCCATCAAGGTAATTTTCTATCCGATCTCTCTCTCCTTACAATCTTTCTTTTTCACAATTTGTAGTCTTTAAAACTACCCCTATACAGTTAATTAGATTGACCCTATTAACCTAGTTCTATATTTTGTGTACTGTATATATAACTAGTTTGACTCTATTGACCCTGTTCATTTTCAAACCTTTGCTTTCACACTATAGAAGTGACACTGTCGACCCTATTCTATATTTTATGCATACACTATTCACTTTATTGACATTGTACCTTACTTAAAAGTTGGAATTAATCCTTATATACTAGTAATTAGCTCACACTTTAATTTATTGTTTCTTTCATGCTTAGAATAGATCACATAGTTTAATTATGTGGTTTTTAATTTATCATTTAGTTTCAATTTTTTTTTTTTATGCACACATTGCCAAATCACAAAATCCTAACATATTAATAATTGTCTACCCAAGGCCCATCTACTTGGATTTCATCACCAAGGGGGAAGCTAAATAGTTTTCTAGATAAGTATAAACACATGGTTAATGGTATATTTTGGCTAAGCACCTGACACCCTTATTACTATGGTGTGCAAAGTGACGGGGTAAGCCCCAATACCAAGCCTATACCATTACCAATATAGATCCCTTTCAGTCCAAATGTCATAAAATTATCCTTAGATTTATTTCTAGTTCCTTACTTATAGAAAACTTCCCATCACATTTAAAACTATATTCTAATAATTTAATAAATATTTAGGTTGACCATTTAGTTATCTTCTACTTTTCAAGTTGATTTCTTGCTCTTTGCTTAATTTTATTTTGTATTGCAAAAACTTACATTAGCCAATGTTGGTACAAGGTTTTGTGTTGTGTGCCTCAATTGGATCACCCTCATTAATATAATTATTTTTTTATTTCCCTTTAGTTATTAATTTTTTCAAAACTTGAAAAATAATTCTAGTTTTAGTACATGGTCATTTTAGTCAACATAGTCTATTATATCCTATCTAATTTTCCATGTCTATTGTTCTAGGTCGACCCAATCAACCCTTTATTATTTATATACCATGTTACCTATGATAGGTTGACCCAGTCAACCCTATTATATTTTTACCTTCTCTATTTTCCAATCTAATTCATTATCTTTCTTTGTTATCATTTTGTTCATTTATCTTCAGTCATAATGAAGTCTCCTATCAAAATATTCTTGGATAGATTAAATCCATTTAGATATTATATGGGGTGTTTATTTCTCCCTATTTTTTCCTCCCACTATCACCATCACTCTTGGGGAACCTCTTCCCCTCCTTCATCCATGACTTGTAACATGGTACAATTACACATCAAGATGAAGTTGATGGGTATAATCCCTTTTATACCTAGTAAAAGACTTCTCATCTCCAAAATTTTCAAACTAATGTCGGAATAATTGACATGAATTTAATCAATAATACCACTCATAATCCATCTTGTAGTAATCCTCCTCCACCTAACACCAATTTAGGGAGTGTTCCTATTAGCACAAACACAGCCCTTGATACAACCCAACTTCTTGACCAAGTTATCTAACAGATGAACATAATGCAAAAATCTAATACCAATCAAATAGTGCAACTTCAACAACATTTTATTAATATGGATAATCAACCTCCAACTATCCATCCTCAAGATAATCCTATTTACCCTCCACCTCTTAGAGATGCCTCATGCAATATTATTCCTAAACCCATAATGAATAACAAGATTCTTCAAACTATTCAAAATGAGCCTTTATTCTCCTTTATTATATCCATTGATATTCGTAACATATCTCCAACTATAAAATATGATGGGACTAAAGACCCTACCTCATTTCTTAAATCCTTTGAAAAAATTTACAAGGAATGGATCCAAACTAATACCTTCATCACAACTAAAATCTTAGTCAAAACTTTCACTGGTAATGTATTAGAATGGTATAATCAATTACCCCAACATTATATCTATCAACTTGAATATTTGGCCAATCCTTTAGTTAAAGAGTTTCAACACAATGATCTTCCCCAAAATTGTCTTATCCACTTCTTCAATGCTAATCAATCTCCTACTGAATTAGCTCATGAATCTATTAAAATATGGAAACCATTGGCTCACAAAGCTAACCATAACATTATTGATGATAAATTTTGTAAACTCTTTATCACTACTTTGACATCCTTCTCTCCAATATAAGATTTGAACCTTTTCTCCCCAAACACTTAATGAAGCTCTTAATCAAGCTAAATGTTAATAATTTCTCATAAAACAATTCAAACCTAATCCTAAACTTATAAAAGGATCCTTTAACATATCTACCAATTCTATCACTAGTAATACTTCGCAAACCAAGCCTAGATTTGCTAGAGTTGATATTCCTTTGCCTTATCACACACTTCTCTTGGTTTAACAAATGAAACAATTTTTACCACCCTCTAAACATTTCATTTATCTTAATAAACATCCCAAGTGGTATGACCCTAATCTATTTTGTTGGTTCCATACTGACATTGGTCATTCCCATAAGTCTTGTAGAGCGCTCACTAAATTTTATGTTTCCTATATGATTTGTGATTAATTTAATCATGGATCCATGATCAACCTTCATCATAAAGAGTACACCATTGTTTCTTAGAAATGATAGGTTTTTAAAGCTTCTACTTCAAATAACCAAAATATTTTTCCAATGATTAAGCTAATACCAAGGATGTTTGTATCAGTGATGCCAATTATGAAAAATATTATAATAATTCTCAAAATTTTAATACTACCAAAGTCAACTATCATCATAAGCCAACTCACAAAGATCCTGTTACCAAACCTAAGAAGACATATTTAGAAGAAAAACTTCTTAAGGACACTAAAACCACTAATCTTGCTTTATAAGCCCATTAGGAACCATCTCCTCCTTTTGATCCTCCAACCACATCTATTACTTATAATTCTCATTGGAATTTTCTTGAAGAACTCAATTCTCTACCTTGTAATATTACACTTATGGATTTGGTTTATACCTAACCCTATCATCATAATTTCCTTATGCAATAACTCTAATAAATTAAAGATCCATCCTCTATTGATGAAGAACCATTTTCTATCAAATCTCAACCTAAAAACATCAATACCATTGAAACCATGTGTCCTTATTTCAAGCATTCCATTTAATTTCTTGAAGAGGTCATGATCCATGATGAAATTATTTTTCATGTTGATGATCTACCACTTTTCATGAAAATAGCCATTAATACTACCCTTATCCATAAATTTCTATTTGATGAAGGCTCTAGTATTAATATGAAATCTTTTTGGATAATCCAAAAACATGGTTATAACAAGGATAATCTCAAGAAAAAACATATTACCTACCATGGTTTTGATAAGACTAATCAAAATCCACTTGGTTGAATTTGGATTCTATTAACCATAAGACCGTTCAAACTAAGCCTATGGTCCTTGATTTACTATTATCTTATAACATACTCCTTGGTTTGCCATGGACTCATAAAATGAGGGTTATTGCTTATTTTAGTAGCCAATGCACTAAATTCTTACATAATGGAAAATGATATAACTATGAATCTGATCCCAACCCATGGAGTATTTAGCTTCCTAATCCCAATATTATATTCCTACAATTCCTAATATCAATAGTGTTCCTTTACCTGAGTTCATCAACATGAATCTTGATTTAGAAGTGACTCTTGTGGATTTTGATGATGATGAACCTAATTATTTGTAACATACTTGCAATACTACCAAGCTACTTCCATACATTTTGCAATAGATTTCTCCTTTTTAATTACCAAAAGACCGTACTATTCTTCTTATTGATTAAATTAACAATTTTCCCCCTCCATGTAATGCTCAAAAACCTTCCTTACTAGAATATGCCTTCACTTACAATGATTTTGGAGAGGCCAAATTATTTCAATATCCTCTCATCATGTGTCCTCATACATTTAGCAATATCAAGATTTTAACTTATGAAACTCCCCCAAATTCTCAAGTATGTACAATTTCTCCAACATATGATGATAACTATATAATGACCCAAGCTCAATGTCAAGATTTGGATATCCATCACTATCAAAAAACCTTATCCCAAATTCATGATTTTAATAGGGATGTCCATAACATTTATACATATTATGACTTAGATTCTGAGGGTCATGTACCTCTTGTCAATTCTCCACTTATTGATACTCCTTGGGTGGTAGAGCAAATTATACCCTCCAAATTCATGATAATTCCTACATCCCCTTTATCACCTATCGATCCAAACATTGCATCTAATTCATTCCTTATCATCAAACCCACCAAAATTCTAATCCCTTCTGACCCATCTACTTGTACTTCTAAGATTACACTCAATGCCAAGGAAACTGATGTCCATCAGATACATTCTGAGTATGATCTACATGGTAATCAAATCTTATGTCTTTAAGTAGATGTTGAATATTATGGTCCTATTCCCACCTTTCCTAGTGATGAATCTATCCTTAAAATACTTCATTCCCAAAAACCTCAACTTTCTTAGCATCATCATAAACTTGGGAATTTTAAAACTAAATCTTCTTGTTTCAATAGCTTCATTGCTATCATTGATCCTAAAAATAATCCTATTTATTCTTTACCTAATGAACCATACCAATTTCAAGATGGTAATGCCATGCTTATTGAAGAAACCACTTGTATTGAATATGGTAATCCATCTTGTCCTTGACCAATTACTATCTTTCATGAATTCTCACCTACTAAGCAATATAATTTCAGATTATTCTTTGATAAGTATCATGATATTTTTGCTTGGTCTTATGAGGGCATGCCTGGTATTGACCCTAGAATTATGGTGAATAGTATCATCACTTATTTTGATGTTAAACTTGTGAATAGAAAATAAAGGAAATTTCTACCCAAGGCTTCTATTAGTGCCCAAAATTTCACTAAAGTAATTGGGACCTTGTTAGTAAAAATGCTTAAGTCTAACCTAAGATGAGTATCAATGTCTAAGTCATTAGCTCAACTTTAATCTCAAAGTATTCCTATGGAAGATCAAGTTCATATAAATAATTTGCTAAGTCCTTTGTCTTGTATCTACTTGGAGAAGGTGTTTTTCCCTTAGACTTTTTAGGTTTATTTTGTCTTGGACAAAAAATCCAAGGACTTATTTCCATTGGACATTTTGTTCACTACAAAAGTTCTAAAAGAATTCAATGTCTTATCTCTTTAGGGCTAAGTTTTTACAAAAGGTCTAAAGGGATATTTCATTTTTTTTAGGTAATTTGTTTTGGACTTTTTGTTCATGGTAAAAGGTCCAAAGGGAACTTTCTATTTAGGTATTTTGCATGCAAAAAAAGCCTGAAAGATTTTAAGGACTTATTTTCTTCAGTTAAGGATACTTATAAAAGTCTTGAAGGGTCATTTTTCCTTTGTAAAATTTCCTAAGGGTCATTTCCTTCAAACATTTTTCCATTACAAATTTCTCAAAGGACGCTTGCATTCAGGTCATTTTTCCTTTGTGAAATTCTTGAATGGTACCTAAAAAAAGTCCAAAGGATAAGTCTAGATAGTGAAGGAAACTTTCAAATCTCGTAAAATGCACTTTCAAGAGATCAAATGACTATTATAAAAGGTTGAAGGGTAATTCTAAAGGGTAGGTGCCCTAGACAAAAATTCTTAAACGTGTGTTCAAAGTGCTTGAAAGGTTCTTTTGGCCAATTTGTTGCGGTATAATGGCCCCATTCCTTTGAGAAGACTGCTAAGACTCAATTCTTGTGAGACAATTGTGATGAACAAAAGCTGAAGATGGAATTAACTGAAGTAAAAATAAGAATGCCAAAGACAAACAGCCCATTGGTAGAAATTATTGTGGAACAAAGTCCCCAAAATAATATTTCCAAATTGTAGGTGATAATCTCATAAATGTTTTTTTTATAGGAGTACAGATGTCAACTTTAAGCTATGGGGACTAGTCATTAGGATTTAAATGTTTAGGATGGGCATGTAGATGTCAAATTTAGACCCCATAAAGTAGATATATGTTTTTAAATGGGGACAATCCAATGGTATGCATTTGCATAAAGCAAGATGATCTGACAATACATGATCAACGCTAAATAGTTAAAGGAACTCAAGAAGCCTACGAGGCTACCAAGTGTCAAGATTGAAAGGAATGTTTTAAAGTCCAAGCATGTTCTGAGAATCTGATGGTGTGAGCTAGTAGTTTACTATTCAATGAAACCCAAGATCAAGTGAGACACTTCTATGTGGTGTAAGGGCACTTAAATCAATAATAATTATTTATAGGGTACATGAAAACCCAAAAGGCTTCTAAGTGGCATATCTTTAGGGAAAAGTAAAACTAGTATCTAATCACACTCCATCCCTTAGATTATGATTTAAAGGAGCATTTCTGCTCACCCCAATCAGATCTAATGGTGCATGACCATAGTTGAAAGGTCTTATATCCCATGGGAAAATGTAAAAGTGCCAAGTGGTGTAGTTTCTTACCACAAAGTTAAAAATTGAGCATCTCACACATGATCTACTACTCGTATTTATTTTATTAAGGATGATCTAACAATGTGAGCTGAGCCTAAATTTTCAAAGGGCTCAGATTGCATGAGGAAATGACAACTATTTAGACTAGATCTATTATTCACTCTTAGAGCCTATAGATGCCTAGATGGATCTGATGTGAAATTTCAAATGTCAATATGTGGTAAGCTTTAGTCTAGAAATGAATCAAAACATATAAGAAAATTCATGAGTTATTCTAGATCAAATGTTTCCAATCATGATTGTGGATCATTTCATGTTTCATGTCATAATTGGATCAACTCCCTAACCATCATTACAGGTAATGGGTTTTCTTTGCCATCTATAAACATGATATTTCATGTCCATAAATTTTCATGATTTAAAGTTGAGTAACAAGAAATCATTTACAAAAATGTTACACATGAGGACAAAATATATTTGGCTTTCAAATGATTTTCTTCCTCCAACTGTGCAAGTGAATAATTAAGGGGATCTTTAGGTTGTTCTACATCAAGACACAATATGTTTGGATCTTAAAATTAATATCCTCCTTCCAAGCTCATATGAAAATAATTTTTTAGTTGAAATATCAAATGATATGATCTAGGTGGTTGTGAGTCCTCATCATTACTTGAAAATGTAGTTGCAATAATGATTCTTTCTCACAAGTGGGTGAATATCTCAAGCATGGTATGGAATATTGTCTAACAAGAAGCATCTTGGTGGAATTGAAGGCTTATTTTATAGTTTTTCAAATTACAACCTATAGGTATAGATTTAAGAAAGATTGAAAAATATATAAATATAAGGTTAGTCTTCTATTTAAAGGTTATTGTTGGTTGTTGGTCAATATAGGTCATTTTAGGTGTCCTCTTTCTCTAAGTCTAGGTTCTAAAATAAAAATCTAGGATCATTTATTGTGTGTATATTTTGTCTCCATTGAAAAGGCAGTTGAATATTTATAACCATTAGCAAGATTTAAGAGCATGTTCATGTCTCCCTTGTCAAAAAAGCAATCTCACCATGTTTTTCCCCATGGAAACATTTTGAAGTATTTGTCTATAATATTTATTTTCAAGTCACTAAAAAATATTTTTGATTTTTTATTGTATCCTATTAACAAAATGTAGTGACATGTTTTATAGTTTCTATTGATTAGATATTTGGGTCTACGTTCATTACTGGTTGTCATTTCAGCATGCATATAGGTTATAAATCCATATCTATAGTTATATTTGTAAATGTGTTGATGAATACCTTTTAATGGCACCTTTGGTTAGGATAAAGTATTTGATATTCTAGTTTCATTGTATTTCCTAGTATCTTAGGGATCATTTGGTGTTTATCATTGTCTTGAATTTGAAGTGTTTTTTGCATCTTTACTTAGGAACATTATTGTGACTATTAAAAGATATTTTTCTATTTGGAAGCCACCAATATGCCATCTTCCATTTTATAATCGACTATAAACTTGTCCTACCTTATCCTACCCTACAAATAATATACTATGTTGTATAATATAAGTGTTACTTATCTTGCAAATGCATAAGATCTTGCTTGTTTAGAATGTGTTTTTAGTTTGTGATTTAAATCATAGCATTGAAATATTTTGTTTAGTTACTTTTAATATTGAATATTTTATGAAATGAAGATCGCAGTCATAATTTTATGTCTTTAGTAGCTCATGTATGACATAAAGGATTTGTGCATTTCATGTGACAACCCTTTATGGGTTAAGTGTACAGACTTGGTTATGTTATGGCCATATTTATTCCTTATTCCAAGAATCCCCATGGATATTTAATTATAAAATCCCTCCATGTGAGAAATATACCCCATAGGTTCTCTCACTTTGGTTCAGGTAGAGCCAAAATTAGTAGGGAACTAGCCATACCCTTTGTAGGTGATTTTCAGTCATTTTCTTAGTCGAGTCCATTTATGATGCCAAATCCTCCCCTAGATACAATGATATTATAGTAATTTTCTCATTATTTATTACCATTTTATTCAATTGTGTAAGGCCAGGATAGAGAGGTGTATAGTCAAGAACTAACACCAAATTGGCACTGCTGCTAGGGAAAATTATTGTCAACCATGTGTCGAGGACTCTTACACAGAGATAATCTTAGTTTGAAAGATCTCTACCTATATTTTCATTTACATATTTTTATTTAGTCCATCAACAACACCAAACTAGTGTCATTACTAGGGAAGAATTCTTGTTACCCACATTATCGAGGACTCTTACAGAGAGTTATTGTCATTTTGAAAGTTCTCTATCTATAGCTTTGTTAATCTATTTTTCTTTGGTTCATCAATGACACCTTAAATGGTTCCATTACTAGGGAATATTACATAGAGTAGTGAATATTTAACCTTGTGAAATTATGTATTGTTACTATATTGATCTGACTATCATGGCTATCAATGTTACAACACTCCACTAGGGATGTGCTAGGAAGTTTTTTAAGCTTTGACAATTTGGCTTATGTTGAGTCTATTATAAAGAACTGTTAATATTTCATGTTCAAAGGTGTTTTGTCCCTTTTGAACATTATTTTTAAAATTTTAGTGTCCTTTTTTAATATCTCATTTAGCCTCAGCAAGTCTATTTTTAGTCTATATCACAATATTTTGTAAACTATTCTATTCTAGAAGTTTGATTTTAGTGGTGACTCAGAATCTATTTTCTAGTTTTAAGAAATATTGGTGCCTATTCTAAATATATTTTCTAACTTTTAATTTTGAGTGTCTTCTTGTTCACAAAGCTAAAAGGAATGAGATCATCTTTCAAAGGTGACCCATCAAAGAGGCTTGTTTACCCTTTGGTATTTGTCAAAGAAGAAGGGGACAAGTCAGGAGGCCTATTGAAGGGAAAAGTTCTACTACTTAGGAACATCAAGGTCCTGATAATTTTGAGATCTTTATTGATCCCCACATCATTTAGGACTATCAAATTTATTTTATTGATTCTAAAACACATAGTCTTTTTTATTTTCCAACTCCTTCTCAACTAATTGAATCCCCTCTCAGGGATAATCCATCAAGTCCACCTTATTCACCCCCTCATATCCCTTTGCCATTTTCTCTTGAACATCTTATTTATCCAATAATGATGCATAGGGACCAAGATGAGAATGCATGTCTTGCATTTAGAATTACCAGGTTTAGACCTATCAATTTTGATGAGAAGGAAGGCTACCTTAAATGAGGTTCCACATAAAGTTAGGAAATGTCTCCCAAAATTCAAAAAGAACAATGTTTTGAGTGGTGATTAACATCTAAGTGCATATAAAAATATCAATAAAGATTATGAGACTGAGTATAAGGATGTGTGCATCAATTTGTTTGTGCACATGCTAGAGGAAGATGCTTGAGAATGGTTTAATTCTCTTCCTACTAGATACATTGATTCATAGGAAGAGATCCAAAATGTTTTTAGATTTTAGTATGGTGCTAGGATTGATTGAATTCTTCTCTTGGCCAAAATTGAAAAATATCAAGAAGAATCCTAATGAGTACATGTAGGAATTTAACACTTGGTTCAATAAGACCATGATATGGCTACCTAAAAACATCAAGCCCAGTGACACAACATGCTTGATAAAGTTGCCTTTGATAAGAAGGTTGCTTATTTCTTGAGGGAAAAAGATCCCACTAACTTTTGGTTTGCATTAAATATGACCATCCATATTGAGAACAACATCAAGGCTATGGGAAATCCCTTGAACAAGCAAGTTGATGTGAAATTTGTCAATCCAAAAAAGATGCAACCCACAAACATAGCCAAATTGGAGGAAACTATAAAAAATTTGGCCTTTGTTGTAAAATAAATGTCATACAAGTTGGTTAGAGATAAAAATGGGTCCTTCAAGTGTCTACTAGCTATGATAAGGCTCCCAATTTGAATCAAGCACAAAGGGGGCCCACTTTCTACCATAGAGATAAAGATAGAGGGAAGAGGCCTGCATGTGAAGATAGAATGGATAGAAATAAAAATAGAGGGGTTGGAAAGGAATTGCTTGATATTATGAATGCCAACGTAAATGCTTTAAATTTATATTTAAACATTGATTGGTGTGATAAGTGCTTCCTACCACACCCTTCATGTGATACTATTGAACAAATTGATGAATATCTGAATGAACTTGAATATGCATCATCTGACTATGAGACTTTTATGTTTGGTTGTTAAAAACCTCAAAATGAATTGACTACCTCTATGGAGTTATGGACTAATACTATGGATGATCAATTTTGGAGTGCAATTGAAATGGAGAGTTTCCTAACTTATTGTTTTGCTTGTGATGTTAATGTGGCACAAGTGCATGAATTGCCTATCCATGATTTTGATCTCTTATACTCTATGATGATCAAGAAATATCCTAGGGGAGTTTCATCAATTGAGGAAAGGTAGATGTTAATTAATGAAACAGTCACCCAAAATAAGGAATATAACTTGAGAAGTAGGTATCCAAGCGTTTCTATGCAAGACACTACCCCTACAAATTCAAAGGTGGGGAATGCAAGTAAGAAATTAAAAAAAGTTATAGTAGTTACAAAATCTTCCAAGATAATGCCTATAACCCAAGACGATAAGATTAGAGGTAATCCTGCTAGAAGAAACTAAATACCCATATTGTCTAGCATCCCCAAAGGTGATAATGAGCTCAAGAAAAATTTTCTTTTAAAGGCTGCTATCAAAGTCTTAAATCCATCTTAACCTCCTCTAATTCAAAACTTGAGTGATTACATTCCATCTGAAGGTGTCATTACCCTTCCACCAAATACACATCTTCCTCAGTTTAGTGTGTGTGACATGGCTCAAGTGTTGATTCAAATAAAGACCGCCATACCACTTATTGGGTTATTATAAATACCTAAACATAAGAAGAAGGCCTTCACATATTTAGAATTTGGTGAAAGGTCAGCTAAAAATGAATTCAAATTACCCCAAGCACCACTAAAAGAAAATGAAGACTTAGAAGAGGTTGTTGAACCTACTCCAAAAATCTATTTGGGGACTACATTAGTGGAGAGTCAGCTGAATATAGATCCATTTTACATGACTCTTTTGATCAATGGTCTAGTTGTTTACAATTGCATGTTTGATTTTGGAGCTTCTTTCAATGTGATGCCCTTGGGTGTCCTCAATGAGTTTGGAGTGAAGATCATGTCAAAATTTGGAAATTTTTATGCCATGGACTCATGAGAGGTTCTAGTTGTTGAAAAAGTAAAGGGGATGGTGGTATAATTGGTAGTTCATCTTGGTAAGTACTCAAACATAGACATGGTAGTTGTAGACTGCCCACCTAAATGGGGGATGTTGCTATCATGTAAATGGGCTACGAGCATGGTTGGAAGTGTGTAGATGGACCTTTCATATTTCACCATTCCTTTGGAGGGTAATATGGTCAAACTTTATAGAGAGCCAAATATGTTACATGTGATTAAATATCCAAAGCATGCTCTCAATGAAGTGTTGTGCATGGCTGTTGAGCTTGGAAAATTTGTTAGGAATGTTGATATTAGTGAGAAACCTATTGTTCTTGATGTTAAGACTAAAAAAGAGAATGTAGTTTGGTAGATGTGCTTTGATGGAGCTTGTTACAATCTTGGGAATGGAGATGGGGTTGTATTCTACACCCCTAATGGTAAATGCTTTATTTTTTCTTTCCATCTTCTTCTTAAGTTAACTAACAATAATTTTGATTATGAGGTATTCTTGATTGGTCTAAGAATTTCTCATGAATATGGAATCAAATTTCTAATTGTCAAGGGTAATTCTAAGCTAGTGGTAAAGTAGGTCCATAGTGATTATGACACTAAAAATAAAAGGTTGAAACAATATAGGAATGCTATCTAGGATTTGTTTGAGTTTTTTAATACATTCAATTTATGTTATCATGACAAAAGTTTCAACAAAGAAGCTAATAGTCTTGTAGGGCTAGGTGCTCAATTTGAAATTGAAAATATGAGCCCTCGCTATCAATATCAAGTGGAAGTTCTTATCAAGCACTGAATCCTAGAAAATTTTCATCATTTATAAGTATTTGAATATGATGACCAATTTAAGAGGTTTATGAATTGTGAAGCTAAGTTCCATGATAAAATCATAGACCTAGAATCTATGGTTCAAGTCAGTGATGGGAATGAGACCTTATTTGGGAAAGATATTATTGTATTGAAGACAATATATTATTTTTATTGAAACTTGAGTATATATATATGGTTTATAAGTGTCTTTTGATGGAATGGATAGAAGTAAGTCATGATACTTATTCATCTCAAAAGATGTGAATGAGTAAAACTTGAGTTCTCATGAGAATCTAAGGAAGGTTTGGTTGGGTACTCACTTGAGTGTAGTAGATAAAAAATCTTATATGTATCTATTAAGTACAAATATTACCTAACATGGTCTTATTCTAAGATGAAATCATATCAGGAGGACTTGTTCTAGTACATCATCTCATTGTAGCCTAATAGTAAATTTTTTAGGTAGAAATAAATACCCATTAACCCCATCTTAGCCACCAAGATGTGGGATGAGTTAAAGAAGATAAGGGATGGTGGCATAATTTATCCTATTATGTATTCATAATGGGTTGCTAACTTGGTCCTTATAAAAAATAAGAATGGTGATATTTGCTTGTTTATGGATTTTAGTAATTTAAACAAATCTTCTTTAAGAGATAATTATCCCTTGCCTAATATGAATAACTTGTTATAAAGTGATACTGGATCATAAATTTTTTCCACATTGGATGGTCTCTCAGTCTACAACTAGGTTATGGCCAAAGAATCCAAGATATCCAAGACTCCGTTCATAATGCCTTGGGGCACTTATATATAATGATGCCTTTCATATTGATGAATTCTAGTGTAACATTCCAATGAGCTATGATAATTAACTTTATAGGGACAATTAACCAATTCATTATTGTGTATCAAGATGATATCATTGTGTACTCTAAAATAAGAGAAGAGAATTTCGAACATCTAGACAAGGTTCTAATCAGATGTAAGGAGTTCAACATTTCACTTAATCCCAAGAAGTACCATTTTGGTGTACAAAAGGCCAAGTTGTTAGGACATTTAGTGTCCAAGGATGGTTTCATGATTGACCCTAAAAGGGTTAAATCCATCGACAAAGTACCTATCCCATAGTCCAATAAAGGAATTCAATCTTTCTTTGGATAAATTAACTTTGTAAGAAGGTGTGTGTCTAGTTTTGTAGAGATCATATTGCTTATTACTTCTATGTTGAAGAAGGACTAAACCATCAAATGGGAAGAAAAGGTCTTGAAAGCATTCAGTGACATCAAGGGAGATTTAAAGTATGCCCCTATTTTGGCTAGTCTTAATTACATAAAGCCAATCCAAATATTTTATTTTGCATCATCTAATACTTTGGCTACTTTCTTGTTACAAAATAATGAGAGAGGTCATGAGCAGCCCATAGATTTATTTATCAAATCTATGAAAGGTCTTGAACTTAACTACACCATCATGGAGAAACAAGATTTCTCTCTTTTGAAGGCTATTAAAATGTTCAAGTTGTATATTTTGAGTTCAAAGATTATTTCCTACATCCCTCACACCATGGTGAAGGACATTTTAACTTAGATTGATGTATCCAGCAAGAGGTACGAGTGGGTCAACAAGTTATAAGTGTATGACATGGATGTCTATACCACCAAGTTGGTAAGGGGGATGGGTATATCCAAGCTTATGGTTAACACCAATTTTCAATTTGTTGAGGTAAACAATGTTGTTTTAGATGTCGAATATTCTTTGAGTCAGTCTAACACATCTCTATGGTATAGAGACATTTTCTACTACTTACAGAATCTGAAATATCTACCTGGCTTGGTTAAGAATTAAAGAAGAAATCTTAGGATTGAGTCACAAAATAACCTCTTAACTAAGGATGGACTATCATGGAATAATCTAAATGGGATTCTCCTAAAATGTGTGCTAGAAGAGAAGACTGCTATTCTAATTGAAGACTTCCATAGTGGAGTTTTTTGTGGCCACTTTACACCTAAAGTTATATCTCATAAAATTATGAGAGTTAGTTATTAGTGGCCATCGTTATTCAAATAAGTTTCTCAAATAGTTAGAAGATGTGAAAAATGTTAACACTTTGCTAAGAAGATGAAAGATTCAAGTTATCTTACATTACAGGTTTTTATGATTAAAGCCCATTTAGATAATGGGGAATGGATTTCATTAGAGAAATAATTGATTCATTAAGTGGTAGGCATATATGTATCTTAGTTTAAATTTATTACTTCACTAAATGGGTTGAATCAATACCTACAAATAAAGTAACACACCAGGTAGTCATGGATTTTTTGCTAAATAAAATATTTTTTAGATTTAGCATGCCTATCAAGATAATTATTGATAATTCTATTAGCTTCAAAGCTAAGCCTTTGGTGGGATTGTGCAAAGACTATGGGATTAATCAAACCTATGCTTATAATTACAACCCTTAAGGGAATGAGCAAGATAAATCAAGTAATAATAACTTACTCAAGATCATCAGGAAAACATTGGAAGAAAATAGGAATAAGTGGGGTGAAAAATTTAAGTTTTCCTTATGGGATGATAAGATCACTCCTAAAATAGCTATAGGTAGAATCCATTTTGAGATTTTTTATGGAGCTCAAGTAGTTATTCTTATTAATTTATAGTTGCCCACATATAAACTCATATAACAACTAGAGGATGATGAGTAGATCTACTACTATGAAAGATGGGTAAGACAAATTATTGAGATTGATGAAATTCAAAGGCAAGTTCATGAGAGACACCTTAGGTTCAAGGAGAAGCTAAAGAAAATATTTGATATAAATTTCACTCCAAGAACCTTCCAAGTAGGTGATCTATTTTTTCTTTAAGACAATAGGCATGAGGAGAAAGGAAAACATGGTAAGTTTGATGCTTTGTGGATGGGTCCCTATTCCATTGATTTTAGGATTAAGGATCATACTTTATTTTTGAGATATTGGGATGCTGAAATACTAGATCTTCCAATTAATGGTAAACATTTAAAAAACTTACTTGATTGAGTCTATCTACAACATGTGTACCATATTGTAAGTGTTTTGCTATTTTTTCCTTTCATTATTTTGTTGCCCCTTGCTTTGGGATTTGTTTGTATAGTTATTTTCCATTATTTTTATTATGTATTCATTTCTAGATCCTCTTGATAAATTTTTGTTAAGTCTACCATGTTTTGTTGAGCCTTCATGAGCACTTGGTAAAAATGTTGATAAGATTTGACTCTGTAGCCCAATATATTAGCACCTAGTCTTATATTACATGGTTCTTTATACACCTATAAGGGGTATGAATCCCTAGGCAAGAGATAGTGTTAGTGGCCAAAATTTCACTAAAGTAATTGGGCCCTTGTTAGTAAAAATGCCTAAGTCCAGCTTGATTTGAGTATCAATGTCTAAGTCATTAGCCCAACTTCAATCTCTAAGTATTTATTTAAAAGGTCAAGTTCAAGTAAATAATTAGCTAAGTCCTTTATCTTATATTTCCTTGGTGAAGGTGTTTTTCCCTTAGAATTTTTGGTATTTTTGGTCTCAAAAAAAAAAACCAAGGTTTTATTTTCATCAAACATTTTGTCCACTATAAAAGTTTCGAAAGAATTCAATGTCTTATCTCTTTTAGGATAAGTGTTTTATAAAAGGTACAAAGGGATATTTAATTTATTTTGGGTCTTGTGTTTTATAATTTTTGTCCATGACAGAGGTTTGAAGGGCACATGCCCTTTAATATTTTTTTTGCATAAAAAGCTTGAAAGAATTCTAAGGACTTATTTCTTTTGGTCAAAGGTACTTTTAGAAATCCTGAAGGGACATTTTGCCTTTGCAAAATTTATAAAGGGTCATTTCCTTCAGGCATTTTGCCCTTGAAAAATTACCAAAGGACACTTGCAGATGGGTCATTTTGCCTTTGAAAAATTCCTGAAGGGTACCTATAAAAAGTTTGAAGGATA
Organism: Torreya grandis; assembly: GCA_037957365.1. Lineage (NCBI taxonomy): Eukaryota > Viridiplantae > Streptophyta > Pinopsida > Cupressales > Taxaceae > Torreya > Torreya grandis. Next base: position 2,872,141 of record JARHVA010000635.1, on the reverse strand, counting down.
AGTCTAGATGGCAAAGGACACTTTTAAAGCTCCCAAAAGGCACTTTCAAGATATCGAAGGACCATTCCAAAAGGCCAAAAGGTAATTATGTATGATAGGTTCCCTAGACAAAAATTCTAAAGGGTATGTTCAAATTGTCCAACAGGTTCTTTTGACCAAGTTATTGTGGTGTAGAGGCCTAATTCCTTTAGGAAAATTTCTAAGACACAATTCATGTGGGATAATTATGCTAAAGAGAAGCTGAAGATAGAAGTACCAAAGCAAAAAAAGGAATGCTAAAGACAAAGAGCCCATTGGTTAAAATTGATACAAAATAAAGTCCTTGAAAGAATATTTTCAAATTTTAGTTGATGATCTCATAAATTTTTTTTGATGGGCACACAGATGTCAACTTTAAGCTATAAGGACTAGCTATTAGGATTTAAATGTCTAAGATGGGCATGCAAACATTAAATTTAGACCCCATGAAGTAGTTTTTTATTTTCAAATGGGTAAGATCCAATGGAACATGTTTACATGGATCAAGATAATCTGATAACATATGATTAAAGCTGAATAGTTGAAGGAACTTAGGAAACCCATGGGGCTACTAAGTGTCGAGATTGTGGGGAATGTTTTAAAGTCTAAGCATGTTAGGAGGATCCAATGATGTGAGCTATTATTTAAATATTCAATGGGACCTAATATCAAGTGATACACTTACACAAATTGAAAAGGTGCTTACACTAATAAAAATTATTTATAGTTTATACAAGAAGCCTATGGGGTTACCAAGTGGAATATCTTTAGGTCTAAGTAAAAGTTGTATCCAATCATGTTCCATCCCTCAGATCATGATTTGATGTAGTGTGTTTTCTCACCCTATTTATATCTGATAGTGTGTGGCCATATTTTAAAGGTCAGAGTTCCCATGGGAAAACTCAAAAGTGTCAAGTGGCATAACTACTTACCATAAAGTTATAAATTGAGCCTCTTTTGCATGATCTATGGCTCACGTTTGCTTGGACAAGGATTATCCAATGTTGTGAGTTGAGCCTAACTTTCAAAGAGCCCAAATTACATGAGGAAATTATAAGTGTCTAGACTAAATCCATTAGTCACTCTTAGAGCCTATGGATGCCTAGTTGGATTTGATGTGGAATGCCAAATGTTAATATGTGGTAAGCTTTAGTCTAAAAATTAAATTTTATGGCTCATTTCTTGGTCAAAAAATAAATAAAATCATAAAATAAATTCCATGATCCATTCTAGAGTAAATACTTCCAATCATGATCATGGATCATTTCTTATTTCATTTCACAATCCAATAAACTCCCAAACCATCATTACAGGTAATGGGTTTTTCTTGGCATGCACAAAAAAGAGATTTCATGTCCAAAATGTCCATGATTTAAAATTGAGTAATAAAAAAGCATTTCCAAATAAGTTGCACATAAGGACAAAATCTATTTGGCTTTCAAATTATTTTCTCCCTCCAACTATTCAAGTGAGTAATCAAGGGGATGCTTAATTTGCTCCACATCAAGATAAAATCTGTTTGTCTCCTCAAATGAATATCCTCCTTCTAAGCTCATGTGAAAGGCATTTTTTAGTCAAAATATCAAATGATATGCTCTAGGTAGTTGTGAGTCCTCATCATTCCTTGCAAAGGTAGTTACAACAATGATTATTTCTCATAAGTGGATGAAGATCTTAGGTATGGCATGGACTATGATCCATCTAGGAGCATCTTGGTAGACTTGAAGGCTTATTTTACATTTTTACAAATTAAAACGTACAAGTCTAGGTTTGAGAAAGATTGAGAAATGTATAAATACAAGGCCGACCTTTTATTTAAAGGTTATTATTGGCTATTTTTCAATATAGGTTATTTTAGGCATCCTTTTTCTCTAAGTCTAGGTTATACCAAAAAAAATTATGATAATTTATTGTGTACATTTTGTATCCCTTGCTAAGGTGGTTACATATGTATAGTCATTATCTAGCTCTGAGATCATGTTCATGTCTCCCATATCAAAAGAGTATTCTCACCATGCTTGTCCCCATGGAAGAATTTTATAGTATTTAAGTATATAATATTTGTTTTTATGTCACTAGATAATATTTATGGTTCTTTATTGTATCCTATTAATAAAATGCAGTGACATGTCTTATAATTTATAATGATTAAATATTTGGGTCTATGTTCATTACTGGTTGTCATTCTGAGCATGCATCTAGGTTATAAATCCCTCTCTATAGTTATATTTGGAAATTTTTTTTATTGAATACCTTTTAAGGGCACCCTAGGTTTATGAATTTAGAAGGAGAAAGTATTTGAGATTCTAGTTTCAGTGTACGTCCTAGTCTCTCAAAGATCATTTGGTGTTTATCATTGTCTTGCATTTGAAGTGTTTTATGCATCTTTACTAAGAAACATTATCATGAAATATTGATAGATACTTTGTTGTGTGTAATCCACCAACTCTCCACCCTACATGTTATAATCAACTATAAATCTTCCCTACCTTAACCTACCCTATAAAATACATGCTTTGTTGGACAATATAAGTGTTACTTGCCCTACAAATGCATAATATCTTACCTATTTGGAATGTGTTTATAGTTTTTGATTTAAATCCTAGCATTGAAATATTTTTCTTAGTCCTTTTTATTGTTAAATATATTATGAAATGAAGATTATAGTCACAATTTCATCTATCTTTAGTAGCTTGTGTATGACATAGATCATTTGTGTATTTCATGTGACAACCCTTAATGGGTGAAGTGTGTAGACTTGGTTATGCTCTGGTCATATTTGTGCCTTATGATAAGAATCTCCATGGATATTTAATTGTAAAATCCTTACATGTGATCAAGATAGCCCATAGGTTCTCTCACCTTGGTTTAGGTAGAGCCAAAAGTAGCATGGAACTAACCATACCCTTTATAGGTGTTTCTCAGTCATTTTCTTAGTTTGTTCCATTCATGATGCCAAACCCTTCCCTATCCACCACATTCTAGTAGGTTTCTCATCATTTCTTGGCATTTTATTCAAGTGTGCAAGGCTAGGTTAGAGAAGTGTACAACTAGAAACCAATAGTTTCCACCCTATATCACAAGTAAATCATCAAATTAATTGATGTTAAATTTACCAAACTAGTGGACTATTCTAAATGGGTTTCTAACATTATCCCCATTAAAAAAAAGGTCACTATGGTCATTCTCATTTGTATTGATTGCCTCATTATTAACATCACTTATCCTAAGGACAAATTCCATTTACCTTTGATAGATGTTATCATCGATTCCATAGCTAGTTATGAAATGTTATCTCTTATGGATGGCTTCTTAAGATATAATCAGATTTACATTACCCTTAAGGACCAACATAAGACTACTTTCACCATAGAATGGGTAACCTATTGATATGTCAAAATGATAGAGCCACTTACCAATGAGAAATGGCTCACATATTCCATGATCTTATCCATAAAATTTTTGAAACTTATGTGGATGATCTCATCACTAAATCCAAAAATTGTATGACTCATCTATCTGATCTTGCTATCATCTTTGATCACCTTCTTAAATATTGCATTAGAATCAATCCTTACAAATGTGTCTTTAGTGCCACATCTAGAAAACTGTCAATATTCCAAGTCTCTCTCCATGGCATAAATGTTTACCCCACTAATATTATTATTATCATCAATTTTCTAATTCCCCATTCTATTTTGAATATTCATACTTATTTAGGCAAATTTAGGGAAATTAGATAATTTTTCCCTAAAATGGCTTATCACATCCACTCCATCAATTCTCTTCTCAAGAAAGGTATTACTTTATAATAGATGGAACCATGTCAAAAATCCTTTGATAACATGAAAGAGTCACTACTTCACCCACCTACATTTCATCCTCCTTCCAATGATTGACCCTTTATTTTATATACTTATTCCACACCTATATTAGTTGGGGTAATTCTTTCCCAACATGATGATAGTAAAAGAGAGTAAACTATCTATTACATTAGCTGAGGCCTCATTGATTATGAAACATATTATACCAAAATTGAACATGATTTCCTTGCCATCTATTTTTCAGCTAAAAAGCTTCACCATTACATGATTTACTAGACTACTTATGTCATCATTCATTCTAACCCCCTTCATCATTTCTTTTCCAAAGCCTTTCTTCTTGGAGATAAAATTGGAAAATTGATGGTCTTCCTTATGGAGTTTTATCTCTACATAATCACTCAAAAATATATCAAAGGGAAAGTTATAGCTAATCAACTTGTCATAGCTCATGTACTAGATATTTCTCCCCTTCAAGATAGTCTTCCAGATGATAATATTATCTACATTAAAGGTCTTAATCAAGATATATCTCTAAAAGATTACTTTCATAACTTTACCACTGATTTTGAAGTAAATAATCTTGATGAATACTCTATTCCCTCCAATACTACTAAACCTAAAGTAGTTATCGAAGAGATTCTTGAAATGAATGTCAACTTGCATGAGGATACTTGGACCCTTAACTTTGACGGTGCTAAATGCCTTCAAGGAGTTGGGGTGGGTTACATTCTCACAAGTCCTCTTGGTAAGATCATTCCTATATATTTTATTTTCACCTTTGATGTCACGAATAATATGGCTGAGTATGAATCTCTCATCTTAGGCATGCAAGCTACTCTTGATTTAGACATTCAATATTTGTATGCCTTAGGTGACCCTTGGCTTATTTTATGCCAAGTAAATGGTGATTACCAGTGTAAAATTGATAATCTCATTACCTATCATCAAATTTCCACCACTCTTTCTAAGGAATTCATTTCTTTTACTATTGAGCCTATTCTTAGAGATCAAAATTCAATTGTTGATTCTCTTGCCTCTTCAGCATCTCTCTTTCATCCACATCAAGTTATTTTTTATCCTAATTTTTATACAAATAATAAAATCTCCATATTCAACTCAAACAATAGATTCACTTATCTTCCACATTGAGGATATTACCATTTGACAAAGCCTATGGTATTAAGACATTATTCAATTCTTGGAACATCAAACTTATCCTCATAATTTAAACTCTCATGAAAAGACTCACATTCATAAAAAAATATTTTAAGTATGTATTTTGAGATAACATACTTTATTATCATAACACTAAAGGTAAATTTCTCTATTTTTTAATAAAATATGAGGTCCTTCCTCTTCTTGAACAAGCACCTGGGGGAATTTGTGGTGGCCACTGTAGATGACATGTTATAGACCACAAATGCCTACATATGGGTTACTTCTGGCCTACTCTTAAAAAGTATGCAATTGAATTCACTAAAAAGTGTACTCGCCAACTTCATGATGATATAATTCATTCACCTCCATCTTAAATTCTAAATATTTAATCTCCTTATCCATTTTCCAAATGGAGATTCAATCTCATTGTAAAATTACCTCACTCCCAATATGGGCATGTTTTTATTATCACTACTACTAGGTATTTAACCAAATGGGTAAAATCCATGCCCCTTGTTAATGTTACTAGTCCTACCATTTTCAAATTTATTCTTAATCAAATAATTTGTCACTTTGGTGCTCCTCATACCATCATTTTAGATAATGGTGGTAACTTCAAAAATAAGGATGTTAAAAATCTTTATACTAAATTCAATATCAATCATAATTTTTTTATGCCTTAACATCCATAATGCAATGGCCAAAATAAGGCCACTAACAAAATACTAAAACAAATTATCAAAAAAAAATTTGTGAAACTTGCATGGATTGGCACCTTCATCTTTACCCTACTCTTTGGCCCTATCAAATTATCATATGTACTACCACTGGGGCAATGCCATTCTCTCTAGTTTATGGTTCTGAGTTAGTCCCTACCTTAGAAGTTGAGGTGCCCTGTATCCATATATTTATTCATGATATCTTAAAAAATGAATAATTACATGAATCTCACCTTCATGCCCTTGATCTCCTTGATGAATATCATATTTTTGCTTTACAACATAATCACCAATATAAGGCTCATATTTCCAAACAACACAACAAACGTATTAAAATACACACATTTATTGTTGGTGATATTATCCTTAAATTAGATTATAGTCATGATAAAAAAAGGTTAATATGCCCAAAAATAGAGGGGTCCCTATTTTTTCAAATATATTCTTGGTCTAAGCACCTACTACCTTCAAACCAATGAAGGCCATGTTTTCAAAGAGCCCACCAATGCTCAATTTCTTAAGAAGTACTTTGCCTAACACATTTCCTTATTTTCATGATTTTTATCTATATCTATCTAATTTTTTTTGTATGTTACTAACATGGGTATCTCCATCTATAGTAGTTCTCTATTTTTACAACCCTTTAGTCTTTCCTTTTTGGTTTTTAGTTTCCCATTTTTCTCATGAGTTGTATTGTAAAATTATTGATAAGACCTAGTCTTTGTCATGATGTATCATAGTCTTCTTTATATTTACTTTTTTACACACCTTTTTTCATCCCTTAGATTTATCTTTTGTGAGTTTTAGTGATATACCATGGATAAGATCTGGACCTCCTCACAACAATACCATCTTTTGCTTTTTATTATTTATTTTTATTGCTTTTTATCACCCTTGTGGATTTCTCTTTTATAAGTTGCAGTGTAAGACCATGGATATGACCTGACCCTCCTCATAAAATTACCATCTTATCATTCCTTTATAAGAAAATATTATTCATCCTGATTCTTTTGATAGATGAAATTTGTAAAACAATCTATGTTAGCACATTTTCCTCCATTTCCATCATTCTTATAATAAGGAATCATACTTTATTGTCATTATATCCCTTTACCCTTTGTCACATTTTTTATGATTTGAAGTAATTAAAATTATTCCATGTGTCATTCCTCTTGATTTCATTTTCTTTCACTCCACATTGGATAAAAATAAGGTGAAAGTCAAGATAGCACTTTTATTTCATGTAGATTTATGAAACTCTTAGACCGCATGCTATTTCAAGTTCTCTCTCTTAGAAACCAAGTCCTAAGTATTCAAATGAATGTCATCTTTATCACCCATGTTTGGTTGTCTAAATCTATATGGAAGAGGAATATAAAAACACATCATGAACATTGAAAGCCAAATCATTTGAAACAAAATGAAATGATATACAAAAAGGCAACATAAAAATATCACAACAAAAGACATGATTCCAAGAAAATATCCTATCTCTAATCAAAGCTCAAACTCTATGGTTGGACTCACATAGAGCCAAGGTCCATTGGGGTATAGTAGGCTAGTATATTAGAATATGAGAATTCAAAAAACTTTGTGGTGAAACCTACTTTCTCATACAATTACCCAATCTTTGTAGTAGATCGACGACTTTGTAAGGGGTCATGAAAAATAAGGAACATGTTATGGGAAGGTCAGTCCATTTTACTTTTCATGTATATAGCCTTCATGGGATGATCTATATACTACAATTTTTGAGCTAATACTTGTGTAATTAAGAGTTGTTATTCAGAGTCCTTAAGGTCGAGAGTCCTCTTGTTTCGATAAAACTAATTTGAGTGTCTTGACTTCGATAAAGAATTCCTCTACCTTGGTTTTCCCTTCAATCTCCCCCTCACCCATTCTATTTCTCCCCTTGATAGGCATGTGTGATTCCAAATCTATTTTCCTTTTTCTTTAATTCCTTCTTATTCATCTCATCAAACATGCTAGAACTATTTTTTTTTAGTTTCATCTATCCTTAGAGCAAAACAACATGTTTGAGTAACTATGGATTTCTTTCTCTATATCATAAATTTACATTCCTAGACATAGTTTGTTTTCCTTTTACCATTTATCATTAGTTATGCTATCCTACTATTACAGACACTTGATTTTATACCTTTTTTGATTGTTGAGTGAGGTTAGCTTATTACTTCTCACTCACCAATGTTGTTTTCTCTTTTTATGCACTTCCTTTTTCCATTATTGAGTGAGATAAGGATTTTTACTGTTCACTCATCAATCTTGTTTTACCATTTTTTTCTATGTTTACATTGATGTTTTAATACCATCCTTTTTGACATGTATCCTTGGTTAAACTTGATGAGTTTACCTTTCTTACTTAAGGTTTACTTGTTTGAGATTTTTGGTCTTTAGTAGCCTTGGATTTTTGGTTACCTAATTTACTCTTATTTTTGACTTGGTCCTTTGGTCTAACATAGCACTTGTCATCCTAGCTTGCCAAATTTCCAAGTACATACCATCCTCAAACACCAATTATCTTAGCTTTCTTGCATTTGTTTATTTTTGTCCTTTAGTTTTATATTCTTAGGTTTTTCAAAAGTAGCCTCTACACCCTACACAATCAAAACTAACAACACAATAGACAACCATCCAAGGATAAATGTAAGTTAAGTTACACATTACATTTAATTTTCAATTATTTCCCTATTTATCTTTTACTTTCACTTATTTTCTCTTTAAAATACTACTTTTTTAGTCATAACTTTATGTGCCCTTATGTTCTTTCTTGAAGCACCATCCCCTATTGCACCTTAGTTACACATGATGAGCTTTGAGTGGGCAATATGTATACACATAATATTTTCAACTTTTATCAATTATTGACACTTTACATCTTACAAGAACCCATCAAAACTCAATATTTTTGAGTGCATGCCCTAATGGGTACACTGGGAAAGTGGTGGGTAGACCTTTGGTGCTTTTTAGGATTATTGTCCTTTATTTCCACATTATTACCAATCCAACTAGTTCCTAAAACCATTCCTTAAAATATTACTCATCCCTTGCACACTCGTCTAGTATTTTGCCTCTTTCCATCCCTCTTTTCCTCACCTTAATCCCCTTTTGATAGTCAGTTGTATAGGGTTGACTAGGTAAACCCTATACATTTTTAGGATATTTTCACTTAGGAATTAGGTTAGCCTTTGTCTAACCTAGCTCAGGACCTAATGAATAATTTTTTGGAATTGTATTGGGTCAACTGGGTCAACATTATTGGTTGAAATTTTTGGAAGGGTTTAGGGTGAGATTTACCTATAAAGACAAGATCATTTTGACATTATGTCAATATGCAATGAATATATTATTCACTTGCACTTATTTACAATACGTTCTTCCACCATTCTACTTGAGGAGTCTTAGCTTAGGGTTTCTACTTGGAAAATATATTTTTGTGGATAAGTCTTGGATGTTTTAGCCTTTTTTAGTGATAATTATAAATCATAACTATGATCAAGGAATTTTACAAAGAGAGGAGGTTAGATCAATTTTTAGTCCATTAAACCACAAAATAAACATACTAACATAATAACATCTTTAAGCCTAGATCTTAGGGGGAGCTTAATGAACAAACAACAATTAAATACCCAACTAAAATTCAAAGAACAACAATCTTTACCTTCTTTGAGAGCTCCAAATGATTTCTTCATTTGGCTTGCTTGGCTTATGCATAAGAAGTCTTCATGAATGACATATGGCTAACACCATCTCCTCTATGCACCATTGTTGAATTCTTGTATTGATTGATATGGCTTGGCTCTATTTCAACACTATAATACTAGGATTTTAGCTTCATGACTCTATTCCTACATTATAACTCTACTTTGATTGAGATCCTTAAATGAAGATCTCTAGGCTTACTTTTATAAGCTTTTAAATCCCTTGGACTGGGTTAAATCTGACCATGGTTGAGTTTATTTACATTGGTTGAGTTTGACATATTCCTAGAATATTCTTTTAGATATTTTCCAAAAGTGACAACTCACAAAGATAATGAGTGTGTTCTATAATGTAATTGATTTATTAGATCATGGCTAAACTCAATTAGGATTTGAAATTGATTTAACTTGATAATTGATTTTGATTAGGATGTGAAAATTAATTAATTATTTTTAGGCATTTGATCGTTTATTTGATTTTGATTAATGTAATGTGTGTATTTGCCTTATTTAATTGATTTATTAGGCCAAATTTATTTAATACAAGGTTAAAAATCCAAATTCAAGACTACTATAATTTCTTAGGTTAAATGTTTAATGGTTGGTAAGAATTGGTCTAATAGTCTGATACAAAGCCATTGGTGGTCAAATTTACATGTCTATAGTTTGCCCATTTTTGGGAAGATGTTACAAGTTGTAATCATAGTAACATATTTTCAAAGAATAAAATGATTCTTTATGCTTATGACTACAATGGTAATGATTAAAATATAGTTACCCCCTTGAGGGAGTGGTTGGAAAATGGTCCCTTGAAAGAACAAAGTGAAATAATGGGACCAAATAAATGAAGATGATGGGCTGATAACACAATGATTTTCCCAAAGTTGAGAAAAATAATTTAGAAATGTAAATATGATGGTGTACAATGGTTTTCCTAAATAAGTTATAAGCATTGTACCCTAATAGTGTCAACATGGTATGATAACATAATTATTTAACCCAACAAGTGATATAATCATTGAGAAGATGGAGCTACCCTAGTTAGGACAAACAAACAAGAAAGGAAAATCATTATAACATAATGATTTGCCCTAGCAGGTGATATAATCATTGAGAATGCTTATGGGATGGTGTATAATGCTAATTTAGTATACCTTGATTATGAAAAATATGATTGATGGATGATGAGTGATAACTTGATATAGAAGATAAAGATTAATTGGGACAACCTACTAGTAGGGAAATGCTCATCCGAATGAAGAAAGGTTGAAATTATTTCTTACTTAATTACTCTATTTAGGATATGATTGGGATCATTATTGATGTTGGTGTCAAGGAGATGGTGATGATTTATTGATATTGTAGACCTCTCAAAGCTGATTTTTGTTATAGCATTTAATGGTAAGCCTCATGATAGAACACCATGAGTGCTTAGCCAAAATATGCATAAGGACTGACTCCCAATATCCAATACTCAATGGAAAATAATTGCACCAATGATAAAAACCATGATGAAAATGTAGATTTTTTAATATGGCTATATTTAAGAATAATGTGCAAGGAATCACCCAATGACCACACATAGATTGAATCAAGACCATAGTGCTAAAAGAAAACAAAAAAACAAAATAGACAAACAAATAAACAAACAAGATAAACAAAGAAACAAATAAGTGTTAGTCTCTATATTAGTATAAACAACATAATGAACATTTCCCCTAGAAATTAGGTGACAACTAAACAAACAAACAAACAAGAAGGGGGAATAGAATAAAATGAAGGGGGTGGTTAAGTTGTCTCCATATCCACTAGGCAAGTCGATGTTTCCTACATAGTTCTATGGATATCATGATCAAACAAAACTTTAGGATAAATGTAGTTCTCTTAGGAAATGGGAAGAAAATGATGACTGATAGAAGACATGATAGATGCGATATAAGAATAGGAATGAACTCAAAAAATAGTGATAGCATAGGATAAAAGGCCAAAAATGATGGGGAAACTAAGGAACAAGTGATTTTTTTATGACTTAGTGAGGGTTCCCAGAATCTTAAAGGCAAAGAAGTGGTCAATGTTTTTGGGTTTTATAAATGATTTTCAAATGTTTTTGGAAATTTTGAAGCATCTCAACTCAATCAATAATGATGAGAAACTAAAATGGTCCAAGCTCACAAAATGACAAGAGTGTTATAACTTTAAATGATGCTCAAAAAATGGTGAGATCATGAGAACTTGAAATGATGCTTGTAAAATAGAAAGATTATGGTGAAAGTTACTTGAAAAACAATGAGAGCATTATAACTTGAAATGATGCTTGAAAAATGGTGAGAGTGTGGCTAAAGTTACTTATAAAATGGTGAGAGAATTATAACTTGAAACGATGCTCACAAAATGGTGAGAGCATGAGAACTTAAAATGATAATCATAAAATGGTGAGAGTGTGGATAAAGTTACTCGTAAAATGGCAAGATCATTATAACTTGAAATTATGCTCGTAAAATGGTGAGAGTGTGGCTAAAGGGGAACTGAACTAACCTTAACATGAATCAAACACAGCCCACATAGTCCTAAAATGGCTTTAGTTCATAATAGTTTACCTCATAATGGAGGAATTTGACTAGTGTAGCAACCAATTCAAACAAAATAGGCACTGTTGGTATGATGGCATAGTATGATACATGAATGGCTAAGTGATATGTCAAGGCACAAAAAATAAATGTTTCCCCTAGTTTGACTATAGGTAGTTATAATTAGGATACAACTGATAGATCAATGATACCAATTTTCCCTAGTAGGTGATATAATTAGTATCAATACCAATGAACACTAATTTTCCCCAGCATGTGATATAGTTAATCTCACATAAATAAACTTGATAATAATGGAATAAGAAATGAAGGATGGAACTACCAAAACTTATATCATACTACTCTAAAATACTACCTCTATCTAAAATGTTAGAAATAATTTCTAAAACTAATCTAATTCTATAAGCTAAAAATATGAAACCAAGGGACGAACCAAGGTCAAAAGGGTAGGTTGATAGGATTCAAAACATGTTTGGTCAAGTAGGAATGGAATGGTTGGACAATCTAATTGGAATGTCAAAATGAGAGGATGGTAGAATAAATAGTTGGATAATTGTATAAAAAAGGATATTGATAATATGGTACAAGTTGAAATGGCCCTTATAGATAAAACATCAAGTTACTCAAGCATAGTACTACTTGAGGTGAATAATGTTCATCAGCTCACCATTTTCATTGCCATTTGGTGTGGTGAGCTTGTATGATTTAGTGCCATAATCTTCAGTGATGATGAAATGACCCACCCAATTTGGTTTGAACTTTCATTTATTCTTCTTTTTTACCATGGTATTCTTTTAGTTCTCTTTTAGGACAAGATCACAAAGTTAAAATTTTCTATGTTTTACACACTAATTTTATTGACCCCAAATTCAATTTTGATAGCCCTGTAGATTGTTCACAGTGTCCATACACTTCTCATCAAGTAAACCTAGCTTTTGTAAGTGAGATACTTGATAGTCATTATCATTGAGAATATGTTTGAAAGATATGCATAATGAAGGCAACTCAAGCTTAATGGGAAGTATGGATCTAGTGCCATAAACAAATGAGTAAGGAATGGATCCTATGGGTATGTGATGATTGGTACGATATGACCAAATGGAATAGAATATATGAAGGTGCAAATCATGACTAGTATCATTGATAATCTTTTTGAGAATATTGATAATGATTTTATTTGATGCTTCGACTTAGCCATTACCTTGAGGGTAATACATTTTTGATAAGTGTTATTTGATCTTATATTAAACATAGATTTTTGACATATTCATTCTTAAATGGTCATCCATTATTAGATATAATGTTTAAAAGGATACCATAGTGGTAGATTAGATGGTTAAAGATGAATTTAGAAATTTTCTTTCCAATCATGTAAGTTAGGGGTATAGCTTCGACCCACTTAGTGAAATATTCAGTGGTGGTGAGAATGTGTTTATGTCCATTTGATGAGGTGGGTTTATATTCCCAATGAGGTTAAGGCCCCATGTAGCAAATGGCCATGGTGTTAGCATTGATTCTAAGGTCTTAGTAGGCACATAAATAAAATTAGCCTGTTATTGACACTTGTTAAATTTATTAACATATATAACTACATCTACATCCATTATCAACCAATAGTAACTAGTACACAAGAGATTTTTGTATAGGACTACCCTATTGGCGTGGGCTCTAGATAATCCTTCATGAAATTCTTATAATGCTAGTATAGATTTTATCGAAGGTAAACAACGAAGTAGAGTTCCATCAAAACTATGGTGGTATAGGTTTGGTCCAAGTAGGGTGTAACATTGGGAATTGTAGATGAAAGATTTGGTTTTTTCCAAGATAATTATGGTGGGAGGATTTTCTCATTTAAATAGGCATATAGGTTTGAGTACCAATTAGAGTTGGGACCAATAATATCACATATTATTATAATAGTTGAAGGTTCATGAGCTGGTGTTGTTAGATTTTCTACAAGAAATTGATACTCACTAGCTATGTCTACATGATGAATCAATGATCCAATGGTAACCATGGCATCTAAAATTCTATTTATTACTCTTGTTATATGCTCAAATTGAATGTCAACAATCTATTTCTTGAGAGTGTCAACCATTGCCTTGTATTGAACAAACTTGTCATCTTTAGTTTGTAAGTGGTCTATAACTTTATTGACGATTAATTAATAATCACCATAAATTTTTAGATGACATATGTTCTATTTTACTACCTATCAAAGCCCTGTGATGAGTGCTTCATATTTAGCCATGTTATTGGTAGAAAGAAAGCTGATTTTGAATCACTTGGGGATCAGATCCCCCTAAGGTGTTATGAATTAAAGTCCTACCCCCAATCCATGTGTAATTAATGATCCATCAAAATATATCTTCTAGGCTACTCCTTAATATGTGTTTCAATGATGGTCATGATGGATTCATTAGGAAATTAGAATGTTAATGGCTATATGTCTTTTAGAGGTGTTTCAGCAACCTGATCTATAAGAACTTGCCCCTTAATTTATTTTTAGTTTATATACTTATCTCAAACTCAATAAGTAGCATGATTCATTTATCCGTATGACCTTGCAATGTTTTTTTTGATATTATATACTTAAGTGCATCTAATATGGAAATAACCATGGTCTTATTGTTCAACATGTAGTGGCATAGTTTCTAAGCTGTGAAAATCATAGTGAGATAAGATTTTTTGATGGGTATATAGTTATGCTCATACATAACCAATGTATGGCTTATTTACTACACTTCATACTCTTTTCCCTTGTAATTGTGTTGAGCTATAATTTCCCCCAGAGCATTATCAATAGTAGAAAGATATAACAAGAGTGGTTTCCCTAGCATTAGAGGTAATAAAAATAGGGGATTCATGAGATAGTCCTTTAGCTACTAAAAATCCTTTTGATAATCATTATCCCAATGAAATATGACATCTTTCTTCATTAGGTGTGTAAATGGATGGCACTTGTTTGATAATTGAGATATAAATCATCAGATGGATTGGATCTTACCCTATAAGCTATGGAGATACTTTAAATTTCTTGGTGGTAGCATCTCTATTATAGCTCTTACTTTAGCTAGATCAAATTCAATGCCCCTATGAGACATGATGAAGCCCAATAATTTTCCTTACATAACTTCAAACACACACTTCTTGGGGTTGATCCTGACTTTGTATTCTCATAGCCAATCAAATATCCTCCTTAATGTTATTATATGGCCAACCCTAGTTTAGGATTTACCTAGTATGTCATCGATGTATTAGTTGATAGTGTCATGCATCATATCATGAAATATGAATATCATAACTCTTTTATAAGTTTCCCTACATTTTTAAGGCCAAACCATAACCTAATAATAAAATGTTTCCCATAGAGTGGTGAATGTTTTTTTGTGTTAGTCTTTTGGTGCTATTCTAATTGGATTATAACCTAAGAATCCATCCATTAGTGAAATCATTTCATAACCCATTGTAAAGTCAATTATCATGTCAATTTTAGGTAGTGGAAAGTCATCCTTAGGGCGTGATTTGTTAATGTCATGAAAATTAGTACATATTTTGACTCTTTTTAGTTTCTTACTAATAGGTACTATGTTGGAAATCTATTCAGAGTAGTCAATTAGTCTAATACATCCTACTTGAAAGAGTTTATCCAACTCTTTCTTCACTAATACAAAAATGCAAGGATGCATCTTGTGTAGCTTTTATTTTAATGGTTTGGCATCAAGATTGACCACAAGGTGGTGTAGAACTAAGGCAAGGTCTAAACCTAGCATGTCAAAATATGCCTAAGAAAATATATCTACAAACTCTCTTAGTAGGGCTATGAGGACTTCACACTCCTTCTCAATAAGGGATACACCTAGGTTAATCCACTTTGGGTTATTTGGGGACTTTATGTTAGCCTATATTGTATCTTCCACTAGAAGATTTGAGTCATTATTAAGGATAGTTGGTAATGATTTGAACTGATTTTCAACATTAGATTCCTCTGTTAGGACTAGTTATTTGACAAGGTCTCCAAAACATGATGAATAAGAATTTCCTAATGGGATATCAGGCCATGTGACAAATATATTAAAAAAATCCTATGACTTGATCAAAGACTTCTTGCCTTCAAGATTGAATTTGGACCCATTATCATGTTCATTATCAACATCCTCTTGAATGATTTGATTAAAAGCCTATTACTCTTTAAGGATGGACTCAAATCCATAGTGAACTTCATCATTATTAATTTCTTGCATGATTTTCTCAAAATATTTATTCTCTTCAATACTAAATTTGGACCCATAGACAAGTTCATCATTGGTGATCTCCTAGTCTATACATGAAGAAGGTTGAACACCCCCATCTAGTGGCACCTAAAACAAGTTTTCACCACTAGACTGGACTTTATCTTTACTATTTCCCTGGTCAAAAAGTGTCTCAAATAGGTTTTCACTTTGAGACCTCAATGTTTTATTTATTTTCTTTTGGCTAAGGGTGTTCAGCCATTCTCTAAAATAGGCTTCAAGATCTAATTTGATTGAGAATCTTGATTTATGATCTCTCAGTGAAACCATATCCCTACAGCCTAGAAAATTAGAGAATGCTTGATCATTTTGAAACTCATCAATTAGTATGTGTGTCTCTTATTGGTCCCAACCTATTATTTGGGTATAATATAATGGTAGGGGATTGTTATGAAGGATTGGGTAAAGGGTAAAAATGGTGTGATTATCAAATAGGTTGATCTAGGCTAAGTGATCAAATAAGCTATGATTAGACTCTATGTCATTTTTGGCATCCTCATCACTAGTTGATGGTGATGCAACATGAGTAAGGTATATGGGGTCACCCCTAATCAGTTTAAAACCAAGTCCATAGGGTCCTTCATACTTGGTCATAGAAATAGGTTTCAGCATTCCCTATAGATTTAGCTCGAGGCCCCTTCCTTCATAATATTGATTCTTCATGGTGTGATTGGGAATGGGATACTTGGGGTTTTTGTAAAAATTAGCAAAATTATCATTATAAAACCATGACTCATATCCTTTAAGAGAGTCTTATTCTAGGCTAGAAGCTAGTATGAAAATGACTGGTCATAGATTATGAACATGGCCTTTCCCCTTTGATAATGCATGTGTGGAATAGATTTAGGTCTTCTAAAGGATTTTGGGTTTTGAGGAAGATTTCTGATATGAAATTTATCATGAGTCAAGTACTCTCCTAAGCCATTAGCTAAGATTTTAAAATGATTGGATACTTTAGGAGGTGGCATGTGACTAAGAGAATTAAGGGTATTAGGTTTAATGCAGTTGTCTTTTGGCAATTTGAGGAGAATTGCCTTCCCCTTATCCTACTAACGAGATGAATTCATGCCAAAATATTAGTTATAAATTTTGAACTTGACCTCTAGATGTTTAAAATGCTCATATGGATGTAAATCTCCTAGAATGTTAACCTCCATCCTTAAATGAGAGAACTTGATACATTGGTGTAATGTCGATGGGGCTACACAAATATCATATAATCAAGGCCTAATGAGAAGCATATTATATTAAAATCAAGATGCAACACATAGAAATGGGTATTATGAGTTAAAGGCCCAATGATAATTGGTAAGTTGATGGTGCCCTATGATTCATGCTCTTGATTGTCATATGCTTCGATGGTCATCATTTATGCTTGGAGATCCATTTTTGTGTTCCAAAGAAGTTTGATGAGCTTAATATACACTATGTTTAGACCTAATCCATTATCTATAAGGACACATTTCACTTTGTGTTTCATCATATATACTTCAATGTATAATGAATTGTTATGCAGTGGGCCAAGAGGCAACATATCACTTTGGCTGAATATAACTTGTTGGGTTAGAGATATGTGTCTAACCAAAGCTTGAAATTGGTTAGGGGATATGTCATTAAAAATATTATATTGGCTAATGCATTCATTCAATATCTTCTTATGGATTGTTTATGTGTACAACAAATCTAAAATAGATACTTGTGTTAGCATATTTTATAATTGTTCCACTATATCAAATGTCTTTTTTTGAATAATGCTAAATGGCTTATTTTGAGGCTAAATGGTGGGTTGGATGATGGGTGAAATGGTAGGTGGTTATGGGCCTAGTATGGTAATTTTATACCATCAAGTTGTGATTGAATAATCAAGATTAGATACAAGACTATTGTTGCTAATTGATGATAGTGGAGGGGGGATAGATAAGATAAGTCTCGATCACTAATGCACTTGAGTGTGGTCATGAGCAAATGATGAGTTATCTTGATAGGTTAATAATGTGGGAATCCTTGCTTTTTGGTTTTTCTGAGTATGGTCTTAAGTTATATAAGGTTCATCATAATGATTGGATTGGTTTGGTATGACTAGCAATGGTCTTGTCTAGTTAAAATTTGGTCTAGTATTGATGGAAATGGTGTTAACGCTACCTCTCAAGATATGACATACAACTAATTTATAGTCATGTGAAATGGCATGGTAGGTTTGTTGGTTGTGGCCACTATTTTGGCCTTGGCTCTATCCATTATTTTGACTTTGTTGATTTTGCTGTTAATTTTACTGATTTGGCCTTTGTTGTTGATGTTGTTGTTATTGCACTGAATAATTGTTATGTTGAGGAAATGAGTTTTGATAGATGATAATGTTATTATTGGATGTGGAAGCTCCATTATCTAATGTGATCTCACAACTATCCAACATATTTTAAATGACATGTCTAATTTTCACACACTGTTGCCAATTATGGCCTTTAACCCCATAAAACTCATAAAATTGTTCTAGCTTGTACCAGTCTATCATGTCTATACCCTCATGAATTTTATCTTTTATAATAGGGTATCTAATTAGGTTTGATTCTATGAGATTTTGAAAGAGTGATTCAATGGGTTTTCTAAGGTTGGTAAAAGTATGATGAGTAAGTGGGTTTCTCTTTGAAGGAGGTGGGTTTTGTAAATTCAAAGGCTATTGTGGTCATTGCATTTGTTGCACTAGCTTAGGTTGTGCTTGTTATACATGCTAAAACTATTGAAGAGGTTTTTTGGTAGAAGGTATAAAGGTGGTGCTAGTTGAGCAGATGATGTTTGTACCATTTATACATGGCGTGACTCTATTACTCCATTCTTTACAACATTCTTGTTGTAATTAAATTGTTTTAGCATGTGTTCATTATGATGCTTATGCTTGGTTTGGATTTTTGTTCTGATTATTAGTCTAATTTTGGTTTTGGCCATTGTTCTAATTGGTTGATTTTATTATTATGATCCCTTTGTTGATAAGGGCTCTTTCGATCACTAAACCTTTGTCAATGATCTCTTTGAATGTTTGTACACACTACAACTCTAGATAGTAGGATATTTCACTGTGTATATTTTTGGTAAACAAAACTATTAATTTACTATCTGGTAGATTATGGGTAAATTAGCTTACAATGGATCTCCATTTCTATAGATAACTTGCAAAGCTTTCACCTAGTTTTTTCTTTGCTTGTGTTAAGTCAACCAATGAAATCTCATGCTCAAGATTATATGAGAAGTGTTGTATAGATTTATCTGACAGATCATCAAATTCAAAAAATGAGTTATTTGTTAATTTCAAAAACCATTCCAAGGATTGTCCATCTAAACTCCTTGGAAATAACAACATATAGATGCCACTATATGCCACTGGTTGACATGCAACAAAGAACTCTATCATATGTGTGTTTGGGTCACCTTTCCCCTTATACTTGTCAAACTTGAGTGGCTCATATCCTGGAGGAAATGGAATCTATAAGTAATTCATGTTAAAATTATATGAACACACATCATCCAATTTGAACTTTTAAACTTATTTCCCATCTTGGATGGAAACAATGGCATCCTTCATTTTTCGTAATTATTGCTCAAAAAATATTATTGGAATATTGGCATGGGTTGATGGTTGGGCATTCACAAGTAGATGAATTGGATTGGGATATGATAGAGAGATTTCTTAGGGTAGGTTGGGTTGGCCAAGGAATGTCTAGGAATGTGCATGAATGGAATAGGGTGTAATTATTGAAATTATACTCATGGTGGTGTGACATTCTGGTTGGGGTTGGATATGTATGATTGGTTTTATAGATATTGAGGTTGGAATGGAGGTATTTAACCATATGATGCCTATTATGGTTGAATAGGGACTTGTTGTCAACTATTCAAACCTTATTATTGAGTGGGAACTTGTGAGCCAAAACCCTATCTCTGAACCTATGGTACATTCTTCATAAAAGGTAATTGTTTCCTAGAAGATACTTAAGGAACATTGGAACCTATTTTTTGTGAAATTAACTATTGAGAAGTGGATTCATGTTGGAGATTTAGTACCTATCATTGACCAATTTGAACACATTTTGATTAGACATCATTTGATTTTAGATTGGTATATTGGCCTATGAAGGAAGAGGTGTGTTAGATGCTACCTAGTGAGGTGGAACATTGGTTTCCCCCTATTGAGGTGGAAATGTGTTTATCCTCTATTGTGTTGGGCACTTTATTGTGCCTATTGTTTTTGAATACTAATTTTCACATTTTGGGGAAGAGTAGGATTCAACACATTTTATTGGGGTGTGGCATTGCTTGTTGGCTAGCTACTTAATCTGATTAGTTATGTCCTTGAAGAAATAATTGGTTGAGGGTTAGCGGTAGTTGGTTGAGGTTGGGACATAGAGACTCTTACTCCATGATTTTGAAAATCAATAAAGGTTCTAGCTGAAGGCATGTTTTATTATTGATTGATTATTTATGTGCCAACACCACTTTGGTTTAAATTAGATGTTGCTTGCCTATTATCCTATATGTTTTACTCAATATCATGCATAAAATGCAAAGATATTTCCTCTATAATCATTGTATTAAACATGGTTTTTATTGAATTTTTTTTCATAAATGGATCTAAACCCTGTTTGTCTTAACCTATCAACTCTGTTAAAACTTTTGTTTGAGGAGCTAGATTAATAAGAGGTGTATTTAAAAAGGCCATATTAGTGAATTTACATTCTAAATTGTGATATTTTTTGTATGTTTGATGCATTTGATTAAAATGGTCATCCATGAGACCTTTTTGTGGGATAAACACATAGGGGTCTTGATAAGGTATTGGTACAATGGCATTGGGATTGTTAGAAGAGAACTTTTCATGAGTCTAATTGTAAAACATGTTAGAAGGATCTCTTTATAGATTTTTTAAGTTTTCATACCCTACCTCTATGGTTTTATTAGGATCATATGTTGACAGTGTTATGATGTGATAAGGTTATTATTAAGTACTTTTTGTAACTGATGGCATGCTAGATAAGTATTGGGTTTTTATAACTTGATCTTGATCCATATATGGAGGTTTACTAAGCAAATAATTATCCAAAGGATCTTGAATTTTTCCCCTTGGTTTAATTTTTTATTTTGGATAAGAATTTGTTTCTAAAATAACATTGTCTTCAATAGGGTTTTCCACAAAGTGCCCTTATGTGAAAGGATTTCCATATCCTAAATTGTACATAGTTCTACTACGTGTATAGTGAGCCATTTTCAAATTAAATGACAAATATTTCACAAAAAAATAAGGGATTAGAGTTATATAAACTCTATAAAATTTATACCTTTTGGAAATATAAAGGGTTTAAACGTGATCTAGCTTGGTTAAAGGTGGAGCTGAATCTCCAAAAAGTCTATCCAAAGACTTGATAGAAATAGTGTAGAATCAAATGACAAATTTTAAGTGTATAATACATGAAAAGGTCATGTAAAATGACCCAAGAATCAAACTACCAAACTCTAATTTTGAAACGTAATCCAAGTAGGTATAAGCTAGTAAAGGGAAAAGTTACTAGGTCTTTTATCCAAATGTGAAGTCAAAAGCTAGGCTCAAATAGGATATGTGAGGACTAATGGCCAAATGGTGGAAAAATATCAACTTAAAAAGGATGATTTATTAATCTAACAAATTTGAAATAGTTTAACATATACAAGGTACATGACTATAGGTATAAAACATGATCTTATTGGTATAAGATGTTAAACAAGAGATGTTTGAAGATAAACTGATTTGACCAAAATAAAAGCACAAAATAATATAATTTTTTGAATTTGAGTGATGAATTAACCCATGCTACATAATAAAAAAGAGGAATATTTTGGTATCAACCCCATGAATTGAGGTCTAAATCAAAATCAACCAATATTTTAATTTGAACTTGTAATAGTTGATCAAGGACTCAACTAAGGATAAACTATGAATTTGATGACAAAGAGCTAGAAATATTTAAATAGAGTAACCAAAATAATCCAATATTCAACAAGGCTCAAGTGATTGGTTGAAAATAAATGATAATGGAGATGCAAGATGAAACAAGACAAGTCTTTAGAGACAAATGGGTACCCTAACAATGTTAACACTCCCAAAAGATGATGTGATAAATGGTTTAGGATTTAAAACTTCAAATGCATAATATTTTAAAATGATTTGGGAAGCATAATAATGCCCTACTCAATCAAGTGTTACTCCCAATGTTTTGACACAAAAAGAGAATATTTACTAAGTTAAATAAAAGTGTCATATGAATGGCATAACACCTCCTCAAACAATGGAGTGATGTGGATTAATTACTTGTAAAATGACATGGTTTGAACAATACAAGTTTTAGTCTAACACACCAAGCCAAAATGACCAAAATACACTAAGTGTAATCATCTAAATCATAGTAAGGGTATGTTAATATGAGGCTGACTAAAATAATTATTTTATGAATGTTCTAGATGGATCAATTGCCCAATGAATTTCATGCCAAATGATGCAAATGAATCAAACTTTAATTGGGTGTTTGTGACACTTGGTTAATTATAGAAAGGTCTTACCCTTTTTTTAACCACTACATTCATCACTTAGTTTAGTGTGATGTCTAATGTGAAAATACATCTCGGTGATTAACCCCAACACTAAAAGGTGGTTTAATTTCTCAAACCTTTGATCCTAGTGGGAATGATGAATTCAATGCTAGGAGATAAAACCTCAGGTCAAATATTTCCTATATAAATTATGGGAGGTAATGAAGTCCCCCTCATAATCCAAGATTCAATGAAATAAATGATAGAATAGAAAGACTTTATGGTCACCTTAAGATCACCTAATATTATTACAAGTTTTTGGGGAGGGCTATAAATGACATTATTTCTATGCATTAGAATAGGATAAAAGTGTGATGAGATGGAAATTTTGATCCCAAAATCTCCCTAAAGGGGATGGATGGGAGATCATACCCGTACATCTCTTTTTGCTAAAATACATAATCAACAAGCAAGTTTGTAAATAATTGAAGTGAGGTTAATTTTGTTTCACCAAATTGAATTTTTTTTATTATATTAATTATTATACCCTTAGTTTTAAGAAGTGTAAATGGATATAATTATAAACCATCCAAAAATAAGTTGGTGCTTTTAATCCCAAAAGTTTCCTAAAGGGGACGGATGGGAGAACATACATGCAAAAATCCCTACTTACTAAAATAATTTTGGACTAAATAAATAATGAAAAAAACTTCCAAAAAATTTAAAGTGCATTCAATTTTATATCACTAAATTAAATGTGTGGTGGTGTTATTTTATCCCCTTGGCTTTAATTTGTGAACGTTGAAAGAAACCATAAAAACTTAACCAATAAAAACACCCTAGAAATTTTCTTTAAAATCTAAAATTAAGGATTCCTAGTTCATTCTAGACATAGAAATTAAGTGTGAAAAGAATAGTTTAGATTGAAATGGTTTTCTTCAAATAGGTCCTACAAAGAAAATGTTAGAACTTTATTTAGCCTTGAAGCTTATTTATCAAATGAGACGAGCAACTTTGAAGGGTAAAATTTGTCGATCCAAAGGCAAAACCCCAAAAAATAAAACATGTTAGGTTATAATAAATATCAATAAAAAAACTCAATAAACTTAAAAAAAAATAAAATAAACTTATGAAACATGCAAATAATAAGTTATAAGTTTAAAAACAAGAAATCTGAACACAAAAATCATAAAAATTTACAGTCAATAATTTAGCCATAACTTAAAAAATATATATCCATTTATCACAAAAATTTTGGAGGTTATTTATAGGTATAGGGAACAAATCTTTTCATAAATTCATGTCAAACTAGTGAGTAAAAAAATTAATCTCTCTATAATAACTATTTTTACTAGAAAATTAATAAATAAAAAGTGGCAGTCACTAAAAAAGTCATAGCTTTTAAACTACACATCTAATGAAATTTTGAGAGAATTAATATGAAAAAAGAAAATCATATAAAAAATTGAGAAAAAAATAAACATATTAAAAATTAGAGCTATTTTAATAGCCATTTTTTTTCAAAGATGTGGGTTACACAATTGTATCCCACCGGGCATGCCATTTGTGATCAAGGAATTTGACAAAGAGAGGAGGTTAGATCAAGTGTTAGTCCATAAAACCATGAAATAAAAACACTAATATACTAACATATCTAGGCCTAGATCTTAGGGTGAGATTAATGAATAAACAACAATTGAAAACCCAACTAAAATGAAAAGAACAATAATATTTTCCTTCCTTGAGAGCTCTAAATTGTTTCTTCGTTTGGCTTTCTTAGCTTATGCATAATAAATCTTCATCAATGACATATGGATAAAATAATATCATATATGCACAATTTTTTATTTCTTTCCTTGATTTATATGGCTTGGTTCAATTTGATCATTATAACTCTACTTTTCATGAGCTCCTTAAATGAAGAGATCTAGGCTTACTTTTATAAGATTTCAAAACCTTTGAAATGGGTTAAATCTGACCATGGTTGAGTTTATTAACTTTGGTCCAATTTTTTTTTTTAATATTTTCCAAAAGTGACAACTCACAAAGGTAATGAGTGTGTTCTATAATGTTCTAAGATGCTCTTGAATTTATCTTTTTAGTAATTGATTTATTAGCTCATGGGTGAACTCGATT
The DNA here is from genome assembly GCA_037957365.1 of Torreya grandis. NCBI lineage: Eukaryota > Viridiplantae > Streptophyta > Pinopsida > Cupressales > Taxaceae > Torreya > Torreya grandis. Next base: position 2,847,135 of record JARHVA010000635.1, on the reverse strand, counting down.
AGGATTTTAAATTGACTTAAATTGATATTTTATTTTCATTAGGATGTGAAATTTAATTAATTAATTTTATATATTTTGTCATTTATTTTATTTTGATTAATTCAATGTTTGTATTTGCCTTGTTTAACTGATTTACTAGGCCAAATTGATTTAATACAAGGTTATAAAGCCAAATTCGAGACTAATAGAAATTCTTAGGTTAAATGTTTAATGATTGGTAATAATTGGTCTAATAGTTTTATATAAATCCTTTGGTGGCCAAATTTACATATCTACAACAATAACCTATTTCAAACCCCCTTTGTGTAAGGGAGAGATTGAGTCTTAACAGGTTCACATTTAGGTAAGTATTCTCTAACTTTGATCTTCTCTTAAGTAGATAAAAGTAACATATGTATTGGTTTAGAATATTATTAATCTTCATATTACATTTATTAGGTTCTTAATCATACTTATATTAATTGATATTCTCTTATGCATGTTTTTATTGTTTACTAACCCCTCATATTGTGCAATAAGCTTTGGTGAGCACTAGATTAAATTTACTTTTCTTGTTATTAGAATAGGTGAAATACCAAAACCTAAGACCCCCTTAGGGTTATTGTGTTATTATGTTAGACTAGATGATTTTAAACACTCATTATCATAGTGGATTGTGATCAGTGATCCCCTAATTGGGTCTAGCAGATCCCCATATTGATCTTGTTCCCACTTAACAAATGTGTTCCCAATCGAAAGTGTGGGTATGCTCTATCTTCTCTCAGATAGGATTGATTTATAGACATGATGTATTTATGATTACGTATATATCACACTTAAAATGTGTTAATAAATATGTTACATATGATAATGAAACACTCCATAGATCGGTTATAACCCATAAAGGCTAAAAATCAATTAGGCATAATAAAGACATAATAGAATTAGTCCTTATTCAAGGCACATGTTACCCTTGAACTCCTTGGACCATTTTGAAATTTTTAAAATTATTGAAACATACCTAACACACCTAAAATATACCCTTGATCACTCCCACATAGGTCCATACCACTTATAACTTCAACTCACCACTTGAACCAAGCCATTTTAGCTTACTCATCATTAGGCTTAGAAACATAGAAATGTCTATCTAAAAAAATGAAAACATACTATCACATTTATAAAATAACCCACTTTAAAAAACACATTAATAGATCATTAATTACTTCATAAAATTCTCCATTTAATTGGACACCTTTACTCAAGCTCTAAGCATTCAAAATAACCTCTACAATATGACCACTAGATTGGTCAAACACAATCAAAGTATAGTCAATCAACATTAACATTTCACACTTGATCAAGGAAAAAATATAACTTCCAATTCCTTATTATGAACTTTAGATACTTACACAACATCTCCATATTCATTATATCCTTTAACTCTACCAAGAACACTTCTAACTCACTTCTCCAAAGTGATCACTTAGAAACTACCTATAGCACAAAAACATAATCATGGACAAGTTCATGATTATCAATTTAAATGAAACTTTCATAACATATAATCCACATATATGGTTTCTCTAAGGTCTCTAGATCAATATTCATCAATTATATCTCTTGTCTTGCAATCAATATTTGGTATAACACACCAATCCCTCAAACCACTCTCACACTGTGCATACATATTTAGACAAGCCCTTTTGGATTTCATGGTTCATAAACTTATCCTATCTACTTAACTTAAAAAAATCATGAATATTTAAATTAAATGTAAACAAAAATATAAAAATTCATTGTATTTACCGACTCTTGGCATAGAGTCTCAAACTCTTCATCTCACTTAGCATACTTGGAACAGTCAACTTGGCTTCAAAACATAGTCATGGTGAACATGAATCCTAAAACCTATGAATAAAATTTATTTAACTTAAAATGAATTAATTATATCCTTATAAGCTTTAATATTAACTCTAATCATAAATTTATGGGTGTTTAATAACACATAAGGAACATATAGATCATTCTGTGAGACACACACCTTCACTTCCTTGACTTACATAGATAAGTCACTTTGTGAGCATATTTTTTCATAGATATGAGCACAAAAAACACCTAAAAACAAAGGGAACATGATTCATTTTTATTAAAAAAATACCCAAAACCATTTGATCCATCCATAGTCACTTTCACATCATCCCTAAATAGTTTCTCGCTCATGCCTAGTTTACTTCACTCTTTTTCCTATATATAGTATAGAGATAGGACATTTTGATTGACCAAAATCATTGATATGGAGAATATTTATATTAAAAATAAATTAATTTAAATCAAAAAAATCTTGGCCTTCAACCTCTGTTCATGTTTATGTGTTGACTCAGTCAACCCTACCTATAATACCAACATTTTTAAAAATAAACTCTTTTTTATACATTTTTCTCACTATCCTAACACACCAATACAACCTATAGGTGACTTTATGAGTCCTATACAACATATAATCATCAAACTTGATCAAACAGTCCATTTTGGGCCAAAAATATTCACATATTTCTAATCACTCCACTATGAGGGTTTGTAAGCATAAAAACCTCCTTACCTTTGTAAATTTTGTTCATAAAGCTAAGGGATTGGTTTCTATAAAAAATTATTTTCAAATATTATTAGTAACATTCAAAAATTACTCCAAATGGCTCAGTAACCATTCAAACTCTACACATGCCAATGAGCATCTCAACTTCTTTCTTAGGATTCAAAACTTTCACTTTGCATGCATATAAGACCTTCTAATGTTGTTTCTCACTTTTTATTCCTCCTAAAGACCTTAAACTTATTAAATACATTTAACCCACCTTTTTACACCTCAATAAATGATTATATGAGCTTCAACACCTTGGAAAATCAATTTGACCCTTCATTTGGGCCTCACTAGATCTCTATGCACATTAGGTCTAGAACCATCAATCAAACTTGGTTATTAAAAACACTTAGGAGATTCTTATATTGATCTCAAATCACCATAAACATTTCATATGCACTCATTCCATTATCTCAATATTCCTTCATTATTCACACAAGTCACATGATTTTATAGAATCATTTCCTAGAGCCATCATGCTCCTTATTATACCAAAATAGACATTTCATGCTCAAAGCCTTCTAGTCACTTCATGATATCATCCTTCATCAATGAATTCAAAAATTTGACATTAAATTTGACATAAATGAAAAAAAAAATTCCAATAATCTCCACCTTTGTCATTGATGGCAACCTCTCCTTCTCCTTCTCCCTCTTTTCCATTAATGACAACATGGAATAAATAGTAACTAATCTCCCCCTAACATCATGAATGCTTTTCAAATATAATTTAGGTGTTAAATATACTAACCTACCTTTAATTCACATGGATGAATAATTCATCCCCATTTGACATACACAACTTGACCATCTGAACTTGAAACTGGAACATATAACATATACTCCCCCTCACTCTAGGCATACCTCATTCTGAATTTCTCCATTTGGTATTATCTGATCCTTAGACCTATTTACTTATAAATATAATAATATCCATTTTCTCATACATCAATATTTAATACATTTTCAAAACTATGAATTGGTTTTATCAATTCATCATATTAAATTTTTGTGACTCATCTCTTGAATTTACATCTATAGCAAACTTCTCCACATGTGCTTATGAAACATAGTGCTTCTTCAACCACTTAAATGCAAGCTAAGAGTAACAACTTTTTAATTTCATGAATGATGTGATATTCTTAAATCTATTTAAAAATTTATTATTTATTTCCCCTAACTCCATGGTTCACCTATATTATTACATCTTCAATAGGTCTCCTTGACCAACTAGGTCTACAAATAACTCTTCAAACACTATTCACACCATCAATATCCTAATGGGAACACCAAATAGGTTTCATAACTTCACTGGATATAGTAGACACCAAAATAAAATAGGTCTATCTCCTCAAAAAACCACCAATTAGAATCTATGGCCCATCTCTTTAAGACTTCATTAGTCCTCATGCTTTCAGTAATTCTCATGGAGACCTAATACAAATAATTTCACTCTTTCTTGCTTACCTGTATCTTCTTGGATCAACATGAACATCTAAAATAGGCATGGATAAATTTAATATGGATCTCATAGAAAAAAATTCCTTTAACCTCTATAAGCCATCATAACTTATAAATTATTTAAAGAACTTTTATGGAAACACATAGTCATATAATTATGTGTACACACTTACTCTCTATCAACCATTTGATAAGCAAAATTTCCTTCAAAACACTCAACATAGGATACCACAACAATAAAAATCATGATACATGACCCAAATTTTGTCACTAATCCTATTATTCTATTGATTTATTCATGGAATCATGGAATCATTTAAAATTGACTCAAAGAATCAACCTCATCCTCATAGTTAAGACCCTATTATAAATACTCATAATCTTATGATATCTTTCGATCACTATTAGGTCATTTGTAACATGTCATAAAAATATTTATAACATCACAATACCATGATCAAATATCACTTTATTCCATACAATATGAATGCCTCTATGAAGCTTAGATAGAGAGACCTTTACCTATGTAGATTTTAGAAGAATGTGAAATTAGGAGACCCCCAGTCCTCCACTTCTTCTTTAGACCTCTGGACAATACATTATGATAAAAATTAATCTTGAATTCCCTTCATATATAAAATATTAAACAAACCATATTGAGGCTCAATTTGATCACTCATATAAGTCTTATTAACCACTTTCTTATCATCCATCTTCTACTCTTTGGCTTCCATCTCTCTTTTCAATGCACTATCAATGAATGCTACCTATTCTTGGGATTCCTTTGCACCTAAAACTTTTTTTCCAACAATAAAACAATCTTGACTAATATTATCAACAATGAATTCATCATTGGTCTCAATCTAGTCTCTCTTAAAAAATTTAGATCTCCATATCCATGTATGACCTCTTCCTTACACACTAGGAACTCCATACACCTTGTTTTTCCTTGAAAACTCATTCAACCTTTTCTTACAATACCTTGAAATATGAAAAAATCTATGACACCTAAGAAAAAATAACATTCATACTTTTTTATTTGTGATCACTATTATCTCCTTTTAGAAGGTTACCTCTCCTTTTGTAATCTCTTATAATGTGACCAAACTGATTGCAAGCATAACATTGACTCTGAAATGAATACCTCATTATATTAGTTTTTATTTATAGTATTCTCACCATTTTAATCTCATTATTCAATAACTTCATCTCAAACTTCAACTTATTTCACTCAAATTTACATGCTTTCAAACTTGCACTTGTAACCCTCAGTTGATCCTTAAGATCCTGAAGTGACATCTTATCTTCTTTGACTATTTCAATCATTAACTCAAACTTAGTTTGAAGATGACTCACTTTTCCTTCATGTTCCATAAAGGACTTGACTTATTCTCTGAATTTTTATTATCTTTTCATATTCATCTTACTTGGATTTATAGTTAATCCTCCTTGTCTAAAAAGGACAAATATTCTCTTTAATACTTTTGACCTTCAATCTCCATTCCTAATTCTCTTTCCTTAGTTGTGTATCCATCTTTTACTACTTAGGATCACATTAAATATATCAATATTATTAAAAAATACATGATATGATACCAATTTTTGTAAGTATCCATTAAGAGGGGGTGAATCAGTTGCTCAACAATGCATATTTAATTCCAAACATCATGTCAAGAAGTATACATAAGAGATCAATGCATAAGCAAACAATCACATAAGTACATCATAAGATAACATAGGATATTATTTTTGAAAACCTCTTAGAGGATAAAACCCACTAAAATATGCACATGGACTACTATCCTATAATGACAATAATCAACACTTAATGAAACACCCATTTCATAAGGAGCTACAACCCCTACCTAGTTGAACACCAACCCAACTAGTCTTCTGTAAAATCCAAATTGAAAGGAGGATATAACCCATATAGGAAACCAAACATAAAATCATATAAATTTAATATCTTATCATATTTAACACCTCTTTATTACTCTTCAAATAACAGTGGACTCTTTTGTTTTCACACTTTCACTCAAATAGCCTATATGGCTCACTTGCTCAATATGCCTCTTCTAGGCTCATTAGGTCCAATGACCTATGTGTTCACATATATAGACCTGATAATATAGTCATGAATTATCATATTCACCCTATTATGGTCCTTAATGATCTACCTATTCTCCTTTATTTATCTCTTTCCTTTGCTTAAGTCTACTCACTCTAAATTTCTTTAAATAAGCCAATCATGCCTTGCTTTTATACCACACACTTAATCTAACCCATATTGGTCAATTAAGATCCTTAAAAAACTTGTATAATAGTTAAAATATGTTCATAAATAAATTTAATATGAGGAAAAAACACTCTATATGTCTGTTATAACCCATAGAGGCTAAAACTCAATTAGGCCTAATAGAGACCTAATAGAATTAGCCCTTCTTCAAGTCACACATTACCCTTGAACTCCTTAGACCATCATGAAATTTTTATAAAAATTTAAAAATATATAAAACACCTATAATATACCCTTTCTCACTCTAACATATCTCCATACCACCTAAAAATTCAACTCACCACTTGAACCAAGCCATTTTAGCCTACTCATCATTAAGCCTAAAAACACAAAAAAGGGTATCTTACAAAACATAAGCATACTATAAATTTTATCAAAAAAATCCCTTTAAAAGACACATTAATATATAATTCATGAATTCAACATATTACCCATTTCCATTGGACACCTTTATTCAATATCCAAGCATTCAAAACCACCTTTACAATAGGACCACTCAGACTGGTCAAACATAGTCAAAGTGTAGTCAAGTAACCTTGAAATTTCACACTTGATAATGGAAAATATATTAATTAAAACTAATTATTATGAACCTTTGAGACTTATAAAAAATATCCATACTCTTTTGATCCTTTAACTTTTCCAAGAACACTTCCAACTCACTTCTACAAAGTGATCACTTAGAAATTGCATATAGCACAAAAACACTTTCATGAACAAGTTCATGTTTATAACTTTAAATAACACTTTCATATAATATAACATACATAAATTTTTCCTCTAATGTCTCTAGATCATTATTCATCAAATGGATCTCTTTTCTTGGCATCAATCATAGGTCTAATACACCAATCCCTCATACCACTCTCACACTATGTATACACATTTAGATAAGCCCTTTTGGATTTCATGGTTCAATAACTTAAAATATATCATGAGATTTAAAAAATAATTAATGTGTAAATTAAATTTCAAAAACTATATACAATTTCATTGTATATACTGACTCTTTTCATAGAGTCTCAAACTCTTCATCTCACTTAGCATACCTGGAGCAGTCAACTTGGCTTCAAACATAGTCATATTGAAAATGACTCCTAAAACCTTTAAGGACACTTTATTAAAATTAAAATTCATTAATTATATCATTATAAACCTTAATATCAAATATAATCACAAAGTTATGTGGTTATAATAGCACATAAGGAACATATAGATCATTCTGTGAGGCACACACCTTTATTGTCTTAACTTACACAGAAAAGTCAATTTGTGAGCATATTTTATCCTATGTATGAGCACCAAAAACACATACCAACCAGGGTAACATGAGGCATATATATTTAAAAAATAACCAAAACCATTTTATCAACCCCTAGTCACTTTCACAAAATCCTTAAACATGTTCTCACTCAAGCCTAGTTTCCTTCACTATTTTCACTGTCTGTAGTCTAGAGATAAGATATTTTGATTGAACAAAATTATTGAAAAATATAATATCTATATTCAAAAAAATTCATGGACATAAATAATAAGTCTTTTCCTTCAACCTCCATCAGCTTGTATACATTGACTCAGTCGACCCTACCTATAGTACCAAAATCTTAAGAAATAAGCTTTTTTTGTACCTTTTGCTCACTGCCCTGACACACCACTACCACTTGGAGGTTCCTATAGGAGTTGTATATAACATAAAATCATATTTTTAAAAAAAAAAAAAAAATCTAAGCTAGAACCATTCAAATATTTTCAATAGATCCACTATGAGGGTTTGAAAGCACAAAAACCTACTTACCATATTAATGTTTATTCATAAATTTGAGGGATTGGTTTCTCAACAAAATAATTCTATAATATTCTTACTATCCTTCCATAACTACTAAAAATGGTTAAGGTAACCATGAAAACTCTATACATGACAATGATCAACTCAACTTCCTTCTCAGGCTTGGAAATCTTCACTTTTCATGCATAGGAAACCTTCCAACATTGTTTCTTACTCTGTCTTCCTTGTCAAGACCTAAAAATTGTTAAATACCTTTGACCCACCCTATTACACCTAAATCCATTCTTACATTTGATTTAACACCTTGGAAACTCAATTTGACCCTTCATTTTGACCTCATTAGATCTTTATGCACATCAAGTTTAGAACCATAAGTCAAACTTGGATATTGAAAGCACTTTAAACCTTCTTGTATTGATATCAAATCATCATAAACATTTTGTATGCACTCATTCCATGATATCAAGCTTATTTCCATGTCCACATAGGTCACATGATTATATATATTCATCTCCTAGAGCTATCATGTTCCTTCTTACACCATAATAGACATTCCATGCTCAAATTCTTCTAGTCACTTCATGATATCATCCTTCATCAATGACATCACCACTTTATTATTAACTTTGACATCAATGACAATACTTTTGCCAATGGAGACTCCTTATCCCTAACTTATCCCTAGACCTATCTTAGAACCTATTATCACACTTATCCAGCCTTCATGTGGAACATATGCATCCCTAGTCAACTCAAATTTAGTCCTAGACCATCATTTCCTGACCCTAGCCCTTCATTCCTAGTGTTTAACCAACTAGACATTAGTTCCACAATAAGGAAACTAGAGGTATGTGGTGATAGTATCCCCAAAATGGTGCATATCTCCTTTACCCTCACATTCCCTAATGAATATATTTTTAAAATTAAAATCCTCCTAAGGTCATCCTAGACATATTTTATTATCCACACAAGAAATGAAACATTATAAATACATGGTTATTATCCCTATATCCACTATATGTAAACTAGATGTAAAATACATATTCAAACATGAAAAAAATTGAGAAAAATCAAGGTTATCAATCCTTATTATTTTTTTAATTATTAATACTACCATCTATAGTATCCCTAAGCTCAGATTTTACATATTCACAATCTCTAGCACACTCAAGGCACTCAAGGCCACTATCATACTAGCATCACTCTAATTTGCACTCACACTTAGGTAAAGAGAACTATATTGAGTTGGATCCTTCCTTAGATTATTGGTATGTAGGAAACTCTCTTCACAATGATGTGTTTAGGATATCCATCCTATCTTCCTAATGAACATGTTGACCATTTTTCCCCATAGGCCAAAATGGGTCAACCGCCTATAATCAAAATCTTGTATAGGGTATTTTTATAATGTCATAGAATATGTTGTATATTTTTTGATGCCATTTCCTATGTCATTCTATTTTATTCATATTCTAGCTTTCTCTTTATGTTATTTGATGTCCAAGGGACCATTTTAGACTCACATATGTAGGTGGTAGGTATTTATGGTGATCAATGTAGTTAGATCATGGATCAGGTTGGTAATGGATGAGTAGATGGACAATGTTTCATATACCCTATGGGATGTCAAGAGTGCATAGAATTCATCTAGTTTTTCATTGTGTTAATCTAGGCATTTTGGGTCTAATGGCAGAAATTTTGAGTAGGTAGTTTGTTGATGTTATCATTGTCACGTGTGGATGAGTCAGGGATAATTGATCACATGGGTCTAATCACATTAGCCCAAGAACATATGTGCCAAGTTTCAGGTCATTTTATTCATTTTAATATAAAATATGAAGACTCAAAGTTGGCCTCTCAGATAAAATTCACTTAGTTTCCATACTTAGTCAATTTTCAAAGAATATCAAATAAAACTAAGTGATAATATTGATGAGGCCATATCTCACATGTGTAGTAGTCTCAATAAAAAGTGATCATATGGGTTTATTCATCTTAGTCCCTAGTTTATATGTGATAAGTTTTAGGCCATATGTATAAGTGTAAAAAAAATTATGCAAGTTTAAAGGTGGATCCTCAAATAGAATTCACTAAGTTTCCATAGCCATTTTTAACTAGACCATCACCAAGATGTCATTTAGGGGAAAATGGACCAGTTAACTTATGCATTTAATATATTTACTAAGAATCATTATGCGACTAGTGGGTCATGTGTAATTATAGTTATACATGTTAGGATCATCCTAAGAAATTTTCATGTCTATAAGAGCTTTCTAGCTTGAGTTACAAGCTTCTAGAGATGGACTTGAAATGTGGAATGTTTGCACTAATGTCAAATTTAGGCTATGGAAAGTAATAATTTAGTTTAAAAAGGACCACTGAAGCTTAAATTTGATAGTCTACAAGATTTCAAATACATATGTGGGGATGTCAAATGATGTTCGATCTAACTTTAAGTTAATATTGAGTAAAAAAATCCTTTTAATCTTAAATTTGATGGTCACGTGAATATCAATGATGGTCATGTAAACATTTTTTGATGGGAGTGAGGACATCATTTTTAAGCTCACAAAGTATCCATTATATTTCAAATAGTGGGTCCTAATTGATCTAACATTTCATGTTGCATCATAAATATTAATCCAATGGTGTAAGCAAAGGTCAAAGGGTTAGATAACTCAAATATCCACACATGGCATAAGTACATAAGGCTAGCTGACTAATAGTGGATCTTGAAATCAAATGCGGGGCTACCATGTGGCATATTCTTGGATAGAGTTAACACATCAAGAGTAAGATAAATGTATCTCATTTTATCATACTAATAAGGATCCATGGTACAATATGGGTCAATACATCAACAAGTTGATTCAGATTGATGAATAAATAAATAAAAGGTCAAAAATCTAAGGGGCTTCCTAGGGGTCAAACACATGCTCAAGGTCGAGGTAAAGAAATATTCTCTAAGGGTATATGCTACCATTAAAGATCATTTGAATGCAATGAAAATGAAATAGTAATGAATTTTGGATTAGGAATATAAAGGACCACCATTGGAGATAAATATGGACCTTTGGTTTGACATTTTTATGGCTTGTAAGGTCATTTATACAATTGTGTTCACCATTTTTAGAAGGACCTATGTACAATATTTTTGGACCTAATGGGAAAAACAATAGTCTAAGATTGGTTTTCCATATATAGTAAACATATGAAAATGGATGCAAGTTAGATCATGATCCAGTTGGAGCAAGAACTAACTTTTGTAAGGATGTCAAGAAGGCATACACTTTTACACACCATGACAAACCAATTAGGAGTAGTTTAACAACAAGACAAATCTATAATAGATGGATATTATTGTAATAACTACATTAATGCTATATATTATCTCAAATCAACTTGATCTTACCATTATAACCTTTAAGGAGCATCAATGAGGTAATATGTAACTATGCAGCCACTTGAGGTGACTTGGATCAACAAAATTGTTTGAATGAGCATAATTTACAAAAGTAGTTGTAACTGCGGTTTAAATAGTTGAAATGATTGGTTTCCCTTTTAGCATCAAAGTTCCCTTTCTCCTTTTTTCTTTTATAAATATAGCTTTTGAGCTATTTTAAAATAGTTCCTCTCCATGTATGGCAAATCCCTATTAGAATGATGTCATATTTTTAATTTGAACATTAATACAAATATGATTTTGAGTTTGTGAATAATTATCTAAGTGTTCAAGTGATGTATGGTATGGAAAGTGATTATTATCTATCCTTTCTTCCCATGTCCTTTCATGTTTGTGAAAGAGTTCCTATTCTAATAAGTCATATGAAGTGTTTTTAAGTGTATTAGCCTATTTTTTAAGTGTACAATGAGCCTTAGTGCTTGTAACTAACCTGTGGTTCACTTACCTTGGATATATCTCATGCATCTCACCTTCATATTAAAATACACATGCTAGAATCCATAGGACTTGGAAGTTAGTTTGTATGCCTTGTTTCTTAGTGCAAAAAAGTATGAAGGTTATATAGAACACATCTTAGTGCATTATCCCCTTATATTAGTTTTATTTCATTCAACTTATAACTCTCTTCAATATATAATTTATAATTTAAGTAGGTATGAGAATTTAAAGATGCATCTAGGGAGATAACCCTTAAATCTAGAGGCTCACTTCAATTATAGGTACACCCACACACCTAAAAGTGTTACCAAGTTGCCAAAATATAGAAGAGGCTTGAACACCCTCTTTTAGGGTGAGATATTTTTTGAAAATAGTTATATCATGCTTAGTTAGACCAAGGTCCAAAAGGGTGGAATGATTGTTGGTGTTGGTTTCTTCTATCAGCTTTTAGAAGCAAGCAATATAGCACTAATGGTGACTCGAAATGATAATTTCTAGTTGTAATTAGTCCAAGTATCTTTTGTTGATGTTTTGACTAGTTTTTTAAATTTAATTCGATACATGAGGCTGACATGAACAACTATGGTGAATATCCTTACCATGGACCTCCTTAACAACCTTGATATGAACCACAATATACTCCCCAATAGTCCTATCAAAATGGATATTAGTTATATGAGCCATGACAACCCTATAATCATCCATTTCCCCCATATAAACACTAGGTTATTATACAACTATGTGATGAAGGCTAACAAGATACCTATCAATAAATGCCTCTCTATCAGTCCCAATATGAGACCTATCACCATACCATGATACCTATGAACCTCAAGAGCACTCCTATGAGTCTTGACATAAGGAATAAAATGTTTACATGGATTATACACAAAGGTATTATAAGGAAAGATATAGATTCCTATATTTTAAATTGTAATAAAATGAAGTTGGTCTTGATCCCCATCATTACCCTCCTACTCCTCCACTTTTTACATATTATATCAAGTTCTTGTTGGCATCCATACCATAATTGCTAGATATTGAAGATGAAATGTGTACATGGAATGATTAGTATGGCATGCTCCCTAATCATCTCATGTAATTATTGAGAGGTTATAACCAAAGTTATATGTAGAAGTTAGAGACATTTAAAGAACTGAAAAGAACTCAATGGGAGATCAAGGAAAAAATAGACATGGAAAATAAGTGCCTTCAATGCTCAATAGATAGGCTAATTATGTGGGAGGATAAAGAGCTATAAAATGAACATGATGATATTAAATAATATTAAGAAATTTATTGGCAAGATGTAACTCCTACTTATGCAGATGCTTATTATTCTAACCAGCCCAAGAAGTCACTTCCCTATGTGTTTACTAGTGTTTATTTATTTCCTAAATCCACTTATAATCCTTCTAATTAACCTCACACTCCACCCTAAACTAATTATCCCCCCATCACATCTCATACTTCTACTACATCTCATATCCCATCTCCTTCACATAAGCCCATCTTGAGGGAATCAAGTGAAGAGGAGAAAATCCAAGTGAAAGTTGACCAAGTGTATGCCGATGAATGAATATGAGGAGGAAATCAGCATAAGGACTCCCCTTCATGACCAAAAGTTCAACTCTACCTTTTTATATGAATAAAATCACATTGAAGATCCTATCATAGCTACTAGTGCAGAGTTTGATATGGAAAAGGAACATATTGAAGACTCTTTTATAGTTATCCATGAGGAATGTGGATAATACATAAAGAGAAAGGAATTTGAAGAATAATACATGTATTTTCGTGAAGTTTTTGATGATCATCTCAAGCATTAAATGGATTTTACTATCAAATGAGAAGGTCAAGTCACTCCTCAAGAACTTGCAGCTCTAAGAGAGTCTCATGAGATCAAGATAGATGAAATAGCTCTTAAAGATGATACTCATGAGGTGGATGAAAATGGCTTGTGGTAAAAGTCTATTTTCATGTTTCATGAGTTTTATCAACTCAGTAAGGCTACTCACCCTCCCAATAAGTATACATCTAGTTTAGATAATGCATTTAACAAGCATGTTGATGATTGTCTCAATAAGCATGGAGAAAGATCTCATATTGTGAAGAATAAAGAGGAACTATGGAAAAATCCCAATGCCATATGCAAAGAGTTTGACAAGTTGGGTAAGTCACTTACTTATCCAAAATATTACATATCTGATGACAAGTTTTGTGATGAGTCTAATAAGTAAGATCATGTTTACAAATATTCCATTAAGCATAAAGATGAAGGTCAGTATGTTGATCAAGAATTTTATGTCATAAAGCAATCTGATGATGCTATTATCTATAGACATGGAAAGTGAGGGCAAGGTGGGAGTTATTACACCTCAATAATAGCCAATAGACCCACCTAATATTAAACCATATTTGAAGATATGGGAGCATGAAGAAGAGAATCTTGTTGCTCCCAAACATCAAGTATAATCTATCATGGAGAAAATGTTTTCTATGGAGGAAAAATATGATTAAAAACTATAAATGAAGCTCTTTCAATAGCTTGAATATCTTTTCCAAGTTGAGGGTCAAGTACTTGAGAAGGTGGAGAATTTTTTTTCCATGAAATATAATGAAAAAGATTGGGTGGATTATTTATAACTCCTTTATGAGCTTGGAGAGCTTGTAGTTGAGAAGAAACCCAGTCTTATTGAGGACACTATGGAAACCAAAAAGGGAAGCCTTGTTCAAACACTATTGGAGGTCATAGCTAAGGAACCATATGATAAATTTGAGGCTTATTGGATGCAAGAATAGTTCATTTCCATAGCCAACCTATTTGGAACTACTTGTTCTCATTGAATATCATGCCAATGAAGTTGGAAAACACCATGAATAAGATGGAGGCATCAATGCTAACGATCAAAAGGATACATGTCTCATTCAACTCTTCATGTCATAAATCAAGAGTGTTTTCAAATTTCCCCTTTGATCCTAGAGGAAGTTTTCATCTCAGGTTAGTTTTTGGTTAGGTAACTCTATTTAGATGTGTGTTTCCTTTCTTGTTGTTTTGTGTTCAATAAGTTCTCATGAAGCACAAATGTGTTTTTGCTTGGTTCTTGTCTTGTGTATTACTTATTCTTTGTCTTTCCTTATGTTTTATATGATTGTTCAAGGAAATTTGTATGTCAAACCTAATTTACATGTGACTACATATCTTGATGGATAGGATTATGCAACTGGTCATGGCATACCAAGCATGCCACCCCTAGGAAATCATCAAGAATGTTGACAATTTTTTTCCACAGGCCAAAATGGGTCAACCCCCTATAATCAAAATCTTGTATAGGGGGATTTTATAATGTCATAGAGTATGTTACATATTTTTTTATTCCATTTCTTATGCCATTATGGTTTAGTCACAAAATATCTTGGTCTTTGTGTCATTTGGTGTTTAAGGGACCATTTTAGAGTCATATATGTAGGTGGTAGGTCTTCATGGAGATAAATGTAGTCATAGCATCGATAAAGTTACTAATGAGTGAGTAGATGAAGAGTATTTTAGAGATCCTATGGGATATCAAGAGTTCTTGGAATGAGTATGGAAGTGCTTAAAATGCATCTGGTTCTTCATTGTGTTAATCTAGTCATTTTGGGTCTAGTGGCAAAAATTCAAAGTAGGCAATTTGTTGATGTTATAATTTCCACATGTGGATGAGTCAAGGAGAATCGGTCATATGGGTTTTATAATATTAGTCCCAATAATATATATTCCAAGTTTTATGTCATCTAATGAAGATCATTAGAAAATATGAAGACTTAAATTTGGCCTCTTAGATAAAATTTGCTAAATTTCCATATTTAGCAAATTTGTAAAGAAGTTCAAATAGATCCAAGTGAGAATATGGATGAGGCCATATCTCACATGTGTGGAAATATCAATAAATTTTTTTCATATGGATTTTTTTATCTTAGTCCCTAGCTTTTATACACTAAGTTTTAAGCCATACATTTGTGTTCAAAGTTGGCTCCTCAAATAAAATTCACTAAGTTTCCATACTTAGCCATTTTTTTAGACCATCACTAGGATGTCATGCAGGAGAAAATGGACCAACCAACTTATGAATTTATTATCTTCACTTGGAATCCTCATGTGACTAGTGGATCATGTTTAATTGTATTTCTACATGCTAGGATCATCCTCAAAAAAATTCATGCCTGTGTGAGCTTTCTACCTCAAGTTATAAGCTTCTAAAGATGGAATTATAGAGTTGAAAATTCATGATAACATCAAATTTAGGCTCTCATAAATAACATTTAATTTAAAAAGGACCATTAGAGCTTAAATTTGACATTCTATGGGGAATAAAATACATACGTGAGGACATAAATAATGTTCATGTTAACATCAAGTTCAAGCTCAATAAAAACAAATCCTTTTGAGCTTAAATTTGATGGTCATGTAAATGTCAATGATGATCATGTGAACATATTTTGATGGGAGTGAGGACATAATTTTTAATCTCATGTAATATCCATTAGATTTCAAATAATGGGTCCTAATTGATATAATAATATGCATTGCATCATACATCCTAATCCAATGGTGTGAGAAAAGGTCAGAGGATTAGAGAGATTGAGATATCTACACATGGCATAAGCATGTGAGGCTGGTAGACTAACATTCAATCCTAAAATCAAATGCAATGCTACCACATGACATATACTGGGATAGAGTTGAAAGGTCAAGGGAAAGATCAATGGCTCTTGCTCAATCATACTAAGTAGGATAAATGGTATAAGATGGGTCAATATGTTAGTAGGTTGAGTCAAATTGATGACCAATGAAATAAAAGGTCAAAAAGCTAAGGGGCTTCTTGGGGATCGAACATATGACAAAAGTCATGTCAAGGAAATCTTCTACAAGGGTATGTGCCACCATTAAAGCTCATTATAAAGCCATGAAAAGGACATAGTAATTCAATATCATTTAGGAAAATAAAGGACTACCATTGGATATAAATATAAACCTCTAGTTCAACATTTTTATGGCTTATAGGGTCATTTATGTAACTATGTTTTCCATTATTAGAAGGACTTGTGCATAATATTTCTAGACCTAATAAGAAAACCAATAGTCTGAGATTGGTTTTCACTCTATAATAAACCTATGAACATGGAGGTGAGTTTGATCATGATCCATTTGGATTAAGAGATAATTTTTTTAAGGATACCATGAAGGTATACATTATTACATGTCATGACAAACTAGTCAAGAACAATTTAGTAATAACACAAATTTATAATAGATGGTTCCTATTATTATAACTACATTAATGTTGTAACTTATCTTCAATCCACTTGATCCTACCATTGTAACCATCAAGGAGCATTAATGAGGGAATATGTAATTATGTAACCATTCAATGTAACTTGGATCAATCAAATGGTCTGAATGAGTATAATTTATAGAAGCAGTTGTAATTATAGTTCAAATAGTTGAAATGATTGATTCCCCTTTTAGCACCAAATCTCCTTTTCTTTTTTTTCTTCTATAAATATATTTATTGAGCTATTGTAAAATAGTTCCACTCCATGTATGGTAAATCCCTACTAGAATGATGTTATATTTTGCCTTTGAACATTAATATAAATCTAATTCTAAGTTATTTTTTGAGTGTGTAAGTGATGTATGCTGATGCAAAGTGATTATTCTCTATCCTTTCTTTCCTTATCCTTTCATTTTTTTTCAAGAATCCATATTCTAATTGGTCATATGAAGTGTTGTCAAGTGTATGAGCCTATATTTTAAGTATACAATGAGCCTTAGTGCCTATAACAACCCTATGGTTTGCTTACTTTGGATATCTCTCATGTATCTCACCTCCATATTGAAATACTCATTTTACAATCCATAGGACTTGGAAGTTATTTTGTGTATATTTTTTCTTAGTGAAGGAAATATGATGGTCATATAAAACACATCTCGGTACATCACCCCCTTAGATTAGGCTTATTTCATGCAACTTCTAACTCTTTTCCTATCATAAGTGATTAGTTAAAATTTTAAGATACATCCAAGTAGATAGTCCTTAAATGTAGAGGCTCACTTCCATTATAGGTATACCCACATACCTATAAGTGTTCCCATGTTGCCCAAATATGGAAGAGTCTTGAACACCCTCTTCTAGGATGAAATATTTGGTGACAAAAAAACACAATTCTAAGATCATAACCTAATTTAAAGGATTATTAGAGTTTTCATTATAAATTAATCATTACAGGCACAATACATTACTCTAGAATTCATGTGCACATGAACATACCCTAGAAATATAGACATAAGTTCATTCAAAATTTTAGGACAATCCTACATAGAGGACATTAGAGCCAATATTAAGACACTAGATCAACATGGTGCTACTATCCAAATGTGGTTATATTTTCTAGGAAGGGTTATAACATAGTGGTCTAATTGATGATACTTAAACCAACTTACATCTCAGTTTCCAACACTTAGATCATCTGTATTAGCTATTTTATAGATAAGTCTTTATTTGTATTATTTATTAATATTTTTAGAAACATCAATGCTAGTCAATTTTTTAATGAATTAATGGATAGTTTATGCATATTATTTCCATAATTTAGCCTACTCATCCCTTTAATAAAACATAAGATTTGCATAATCTAAACCTTAAAAGGTTAAAACAATAACATATCTATAAATTGAGCTAACACTTCAAATTTTGATTCTTATTTCATGAGTTTTTATATATATTCTTGAAATTTATTTTTCAATTCCTTGTCCTTTTTATTCAACTAGCTATAGTGTTTGAGCCAATTGAACTATGTACTTTAAAATTGCTCATTTCCTTGTAGATACATCTCATAGAAAGTAAATGTTTTGTCAGGATTTTTTTTGTCTATATAGAAGTGGCTACAATATAAATTTAAATAACATGAATGGAATGACATTATATGATTATTGGTTTTGTTTTATTTATAGGTTGAGACTTGGTTGGTAAAACCAAATCATGCACTTGTGAAGTGACTTGTGTCAATGTATCTATTTTTTTCTTCTTAAAACATCCAAAATTTCTCCCTTAGTAAATCAATTTCCCTAAGTGATCTCTCTAAGGTCTATAATTATCATTGTGAGGAAGATAAAATACTATCATATCCCTTGTCTTTAGGTTATTCAGGAATTTATTCATTCCTTTCAATTGACCAATCTTTCTCACTTTATTCAATCGATTGTTCTTCCTTGGTTTCTTCAGTCGATTATGAAGGCTCAAAATTAAAAGAGAAAGAGCCTTCCTCATTACTATTATTAGCCATAGAAGCATTTATTTATTAAATTATATTATTATGAGTCATTATTGATATGGATTATGGTGGGAGATGAGGAGATAAGCCTTTTTTGTGGTTTCCCCTTAGTTTTTGTGACTATCTCCTCTAAACTTGAGAAATTTTTGGATTCTTAATTGGTTTAGAATTTAAAGGGCTTCTTATTCAGATGAAAAATGTGAAAGCATAAATCTTATCTTCTTTGTTTTGCCCTTTTGTCTCTTGTTACTTTCGTTAAATTTCTATATGCTACAGGAAGATCTTTTACAATAGAATTCATTTTCTTATTTTTTTTAGATTTCTCCTCAACTTCTACTTTTAATTATTTTTCAACTCAATCTTCTTCTTACTCTACCTCCTCTTCATCACTTGATTCCATCTCCTATTCAATATTTTCTTCCTTTTCATTTTATTCCTCAAATGAAAACTATAGGAATTCTTCCAAAGTCACATTGGGTCTTTTTTTGTTTACGTTGTCTTGAACAATGATTTGTATCAAGCAATGGTGGAATAAAGTTCTAGGGTTGAATTTATAACATTCTTTTGTTATTTACATCTTTGGCCAAGATTTCTCCTTCTTCTAGTACACTTTTGTCATCGGCTTCTCCCCATCGCTCTTCTATCCTTTGATAGCAAATGATTTGTCTTGATAAATCCATCAAATCTTCTATTCTTTGTTTAGGAATTTTGATATTTGTTTGCAGTCCATCTCCTTTTTTTTCTGAATTTTATTTCTTAGCAAAAAACTCTTTATACGCCTCAGTTTGTGGATCTTTGGGTTCTTCACAAGAAGGCTCTTTATCTGCCTCTCGTCTAAATCTTTAGGATCTTCACTATTCTTTTGTTCTTGTCTATGATCTTCCTTTAGTTTCCATTCTTTCTTATGCTGAATTTTTCTCCCATCCAAAGCACCACTCAGAAGATTTTTGCTTTTAGATGGATAGTTTTTAACGAAGTGCCCATGTTTCTTACAAGCATAGCAAGAATTAGGTAAATCTTCAAAAAAAATCCCTTGAGTTTTTTTGCCCAGCTTGGATATTATATCCACTTTTTCTGGGATTTGATTCAAATAATTCAAGCTGATAATGGTATCCCTTTGGAGGAGCTTCAGGAGAACCAAGGAAAAAGGGGTGGAAAAAACATGAATACTAAGGGAGTAGAAACAAGAAGCAGTAAAAAAGACCAAAAAACAAAGGTGAAACAACTGGTTTCTGTTTGGGATAAACTCAAAAAAAGAGATGAACAACAATGTAAGGTGAAACCGGATATTGGCTCTCCTGACAAACCCAAAAGAAGACCCATAAGGAAAACTAGAGAGCTAGAAAGTATGCAGAATATTGCTGATGGCAGACAGGCAACTATTCTGGATTTTACCCCTAAACATAGATATTAGAGGATCTTGCGGGATATTAGGGGGTTGATTGTTTAATGGTTTTTTGAGGTTATCTTGTATAACCTATTTTTGTTGCTAATTTTTAGTAGGTTTAAGGATGGCTTTTCCTGGAGCATGGTAATGCTTTATCCTTTTTATTCCTGTTAAAGGGTTTCAGGGCCCCTTCAAAACCTATTTTTACCTTAATCTAAAACATTCTTTTGTTATTTTTTAGCATGTTTAATAACAAATTTGGCACATTTATTCTAATTTTATACCTCAAATGATTGATAAACTTAAAATTTATTCAATATGACATAGAATGTCTCCCTTCATAGGTGAACTAATTTAGAATAAACATAAAAGAAAATTCACATACCCATGGTAGAGATAAACATTTGGTACCCTATCTGGAGAAGCTTAATCATTCATAATGTTATCATAAGATTTACATTTCTAAAATTATATCAAAATTTTATTTCTATAGATCTCCTACTCTAGGTAGGCTAGTAATTTAGCTCAGAGATCTTTTAGTTACCTTTATTTACAACCCTCTGATAGTGGATTTGTTATTTTCAATTAAACTAGTGAATTCCTCTACTACTACTTGGTCAAACCCTATTATCTATTAAAAATAAGATAACCACCCTATATTCTTATAGAGGATGGTGATGTCTTGTTTCTCCAAAAGTGGTTCCAAGTTGGAAGGCTCCTTTCTAACACAATCTCTTCCCATAGTGGTTCTACATGGATTAAAAAATAATCAATAGGTATTTGTTGTAAAATTTTTAGGATAGTAAAGTTTTTGACTTTGTTAACTATTAATCTTTTTACTTGCCTTTTAAAGACTAAAATAATGATTATCAGGTCACATCTCAAGGCATGCAATTGGTGTGTCATTTATGGAAAAACCCCCAAATGGTATGTCACTCATCCTCAAGTGAAGTTTAATTTAATGGTACATGAGAGAGGGTAGGGAATGAGTTGATGTGGACATGGAATTGGAAATAGGATGGGGGTAAAGGCCTTAATGTGACAACTAAGTAAAAATAGTATTTAAATTATCATGGGTTATGCCCATAGTAACTATTTGAAAGTCATCCAACATGATGATCACATTAATTATAATTAATAAGAATTAATTAATAATATTCCTCAAAAGAGTGAATAATTACCTTCATTAGATGGGTTACCTCATCATACATATGTCTATATATGTCAAGATAATGAAGTGGGATGACCTAGAAAAATATATCAAATAGTGGATTTGATGTGACATGGAGGATACCATAAATGTCATTGATAGAACTATATGAAGTGGACATTCATGGTTGTTACTATATCAGATGGTGGTGATATTTATACTAAAGGAGATTTTTTCTACTACCAACCATGAATGAAGACAACTGGCATAGGAGTAATATGCAATGTAAAGTGTTAAGGGTGGAAGTAATGGAATAAAACTAAAGGATTTATGCCCAAACTTTCCTTTGGATAACTAGATGAATTTTCATCATCCTATAGCAGGTGATCTTCATATGACAACAACTTATTCGTATGGCCTAGAGATGTAGTTTTTACTTAATAAGGGTGAATAGATTGACAATTTAAACTAGCATCCTTCTAAATATGCATAACATAACCAATATCAACCCATTAGTTAACCTATAGTAATGGAAGACACATTATGTAGATCAAATTTTTAATCTGAAGTATAGAAGGTACATCATGTATCATAAAATATAGATCTTGTAGCACAAAATTTGCATCTTATAGCACAAAATCTGCATCCTATAGCAATGGAATTGCCTACCTAGGAAGGTTAAAAACATGTGTTTAAATTTATAGGAAAGGAGGATGATGCAAAAGTATCTAAAATGTACATTTTTATGGGTTTGATGTTTTTTATTGTGTATTTTTTCCTTTTTTTAACTTTTTCCCCTTAGATGGTCAATAAGTTGGTTTTCCATATAAGGGTTTTTTATACAGATATTGATCAACCAAAGACTAGTTTAATAATCAACACTTGTCAACAATGCCTAAATATTTTCATTGTTTATTTTTTCTAATTCTATTTAATTGATTGTATAATTGATTAACCAAAGTTTTTATTTAGCCTATAGCTAGCCAAAATAAATGACTTTACTAGCTATAAGAAAGTGTTTATTATTTACAAATGAAGAGTAAGGGTACACTATAATACCCTACTAATTTAGAAGTAATATTTTCAACATGATGAGAGGAAGATGAGGTTTGTCCATCTATAAGTTTTTGAGTGAAGATCTCCTTGGAAAGGATATTTTTGTATAATTTAAGCCTATGACCATTGACTAGTAGGTAAAAACATATATGATCAATGGTATGTAATTTTATAGCTTCATTATCAAAGACTTACTCTATTTTATAGGTCCTAATCCATATAGGTCTTAGCTTGACCTTATGGTCTTTGTATTTAGAGTCAAAAAATAGGGCCCAATATCATGGCTAAAATTCTCTTATCTTTATATACTTATCATGCCATCAGATCTATTGCTATTGCATAAATTTAGTATGTAGTGTTTCTTTTCAAAGTTCATCCAAGGCATTTAGTTGTAGGACTCTATCTTTTTATGCTTTTGACAAATCTAGGCCAATTTATAATGATATCGTAAAGATCTTATGTTCAAATTAAATAGGTATCATAGGGTTCTTTCCATAGACCAATTAATATGGAGTGAGGCCATTTGTGGTATTCCATGTGATTCAACATGTCCAAAATACTTCATGAAGATACACAGTGCATGTTCTGGTGAGGATGTTCTTTATTTCCCTATTTGAGACCTCTACCTGTCCATTATATTGAGGATGGTAGGGGTGGATTTCTAATGCTTGATTTCATTTTCCTTAACAAGAGAAACTATGAGATTAGATGTAAATTGAGGCCTTTGATCTATAAAAATTTCCTTTGGTACCCTATAGTGACTACAAATTTATTCATTTAAAATTTATACCACCTTCTCATCTCTTTCATGGTTTAAGGCCTTCACCTTAACTCATTTAGTGAAACAATCCATGAAAATCAACATGTAATTCTTATTTTTTGATTTGGGATTTATGGGACCAATAAAATCAAGTCCCCACTTATAAAATGGTTCCAAACCAAACTAGAGATACAATGGAATTTAATATAAACATGTGGGTTTCCACATACATTGGCATTGATCACATTGATGGGTGTATTCTAAGGAGTTCTTATGCATAATAGGCTAGTAGTATCCGGCAGCTAGAATATTGACAATAGTCCTTTTTGTAGTAAAATGACCCCCACAAGGTTCATCATGACATGATTTAAGGATGTCAACAACCTTATCTTTTTGGATACACTAATACATAACTAAATCAGGTCCTATGACAAATAGGTGCCTATATAGAGATGAGTATGAACCACTTTTGTGATTAAATTCTACTTTTATTTGGGAGAAAAATGTTTGTGGAAATAATACTATAGATAAATAGTTAGCAATATTTTCATACCATGAAGTATTGGAAGTTAATACAAAAAGGTTTTAAAAGAGTAATCTAATATGGAAATTTTATAATTGGATTGTAATTGAGATAAGAATTATGCAACTACATTATCCTTGTCTAGTCTATCAAGAATGGTTATATCAAATTCATACAAAAAAATCAACCATATAATTATGCTACCAATTATTACAAGCTTATTCATTAAATGCCTAATTTATACATGATCGGTATGGATAAAGACTTGATACCTGGTAATGTAGTGTTTAAACTTGTTAATAAAATATAATACAATAAGTAATTTTTTTTTATGACCATTTAGTTTGTCAGGATCTTGCTCCTCAATTAGAGCACATATGATTACTTCTTGTATTAGCAACTAAACACGGAATTATACTAGAATCAATAAGTAACTACAAATATGAAACAACACAAGATTTGAGAGACAATACACAATTGTATTAAATACTTAGAAGAAAATACAATAAAGAAGATGCCACTTCTTCCACCTCAAAGGCTCGCCACACCTCAAGACCTTCTTCCCTCTCTCTCTCGTTCCCAACAATCAACTCAAATATAGAATTGATGTTCACCTCTCCAACCAGTCAGTAACACGCTACCAGTACACCAAGTACACAACCATACTCTAAGTAGATCTCCTGCTCTCTGCTTCTACCTGCAAATCACTAGACCTTACTCACCAATGTAGATCTCCAATAGAAGCCATGCTCACCTACTGACTAAGATCATACAAACATGAAGAACCTCTCTGATTCTCCAAACTAGTATCCACTCTTGGTACTGTGGCACTAGGAGGAACACACCAGTGCTCACCTGTCTCAGAAGGAGCTTATATGCTCTCTTACTCTCTAGCTACAAGTTTACAATACAGCCCATGAGTCTATTATATAGATTTCATGCTTACAATAATTAGACTATATTAATTACAATAATTAGATGTGCAACTCAAGACTACAGCTAGCCTTTAACATGCAAACTAACAGTCCAAAAATAGACTCTCTGGAATCAATATGTAAACTGCATGTTCACGTACAGGCTGCCGATGTTGGCTCCTCCATGACTGATGTCGGCCAACTGGTAACTGATACTGGTTACATCCTCACTGCCATCTAACCGATGTCAGTTGATCAGACTGATGCCAATTGCCCTGTAATGCATTCAGCAACTCAGTGCAACCTCTGTAACCTCCATAACTTCTCTTGTTTGCATCTTGGTGAAGCTTTTAGCTCCACAACCTAACAATCTCCCACTTGGAGATAAACAGTTGCACCTGTACCTGTCCCTATACACCATCTAAATTATTCCCTGGCTTGTATCCCTCTTCAAGATCAATCCTGAAGACCAACCACCACACATCCTATGATGCTACACCTATCATCCAAGTAACCTGCAACATCTAAACCTACAACTCCATGTAGTGAAGACCTTGACCTTGCATAACATGTTAACCTGCTGCTGGTTCCTCTCAGATACCTAAGAATCTACCTTCCCCGAATTGGCTCCAAACTCTCTGATAGCTCCCACTACTTGGGAAAAATTTAGGTCTACTCTATACCTCATGTGATTTCAAACACTGTTCTAAGCTCTGCTTGAACTATCCAGCCCTTGGTGTGCTTACTGATTCTGCATCCTGAACCTCACTAACACCATCTTCACATCAACTCCCACTGGAGACCAAATCTCCATGTATCTCATGCCAAAGAATTTTGCTGCTCTAAATTCCCCTGACATACCTCTAAACTAACCTTACCCTTAGCTCAGCAAAACCCTATATGTACAAATCTGATAGCAAACCATCCACATACAGTAACAAGATAATGTTATGACTCATCATCCACCTGGTAAAAACAAACACAATAGTTACACTAACATTGATTGAATCCTTGCTTTGTCATCCACCTATCAAAACTTGTACTACTGTCCAGCAGCTTCCTCAAGACCATATACCTTGGCCTTTCATCTCATGTATCCATCCACTCTCTTCTTTAACTATGGGAATCCATCCATCTCTTAGTGCTTTCTTCCAGTTGAAAACTCTACCAATAATACCTGTTTGGTTCTTCTCCAAGGACTCACACTCCTCATCCATGCCAAGCTCCCACTGTATCTGGATTCTACCTGCATTGCCTCTTCACATCTTCCTAGTTCTCGACCATCAGTAAGCAATATAAAGAAGGTGAACAATGAATATGAGGTTCACTTACCCTTTCTGACCTCCATATGAGCATTTGAGACTTGTTGATAGCTTGTTATCTACCCAATATTCATTCCAGTGACCGATCTTGGCCATCTCCTAATCTGCTCCCGACCAACGTCAATTTTCTGTGATTGACCCTATCTCCCATCGTCAGTCCCATTACCAACGCCGATGTACCTATTGCCGACATCGGTCACTATATGACCGACATTAATTCCTGCTTCCTAACACCACCAACTCTGCTGATCTGCACATGACCGATGTCGGTGCCTATTTGTTTGACGTTGGTTCCTTCTGACCGATGTCGGTATCTGTGTTCACCTGTGAGTGATGAATTTTTACCTGCGAGCTCTCCATGGATCAAAACCCTATTCATATCAACACAGCCTTGCTCAGAATAATTCAGTCCCCTTAGCTGATCTCTATCCGTCATCTCCTCCATGAACACCAAGGCTTTCTAGTTCTTTAGCTTGTCAAAAACATTTGTCTTCTGCTTCAAAACATGCATTCCCCTTCTACATATGTAACCAAGCCTACAAAGCCACATCTTTGTAACCAAAGGTGAATCAGTAATATAAGTAGATAGATAAAGGATACCTACTTTCTTACCACCATCTAATTCAAGTGCATCCACTGTGAGAGTTACTGTGCATCTCCCATCACCTAACTTTCTTGAAGAAATTAGACTCATCTCCAAGACTGGTACCTGCATAACCTCATTCAACACCTGTGTGTTATCTGTCTACAATTTCAGCTTCACTTCCCCTTTGCCAATCATTTGACAAGGCTCTCCAGCTCCTAAATAAATCTCTCTAAAGTCTCCAAAGACATACCCATGAAAAGATGCTCTATTTCAAATTGCATGGAAAGAGGCAAAAGAATTTGTGAACCAAGATTCCACTTTATCCAGAACATCCTGTGCAACATCCCCTACAACATCTGCTCCTCCAATTCCTTCATACTGATCTGCTACCAACCAACAATATTTCTTTACCTGATCTTTCTTTCCAGCAATTAGACCATTTGTGCTATTCAGTTTCTCCATTCCTAGCTTACTTTCTTCTACCATTGCTATACTCCCACTCAATTAGAAACCCCTGTGAGTAACCTGTAATCAACACACACTACCAGATCTGAAACCCCCTGTTAGTAACCCAACCAAAAGCTCTGATACCAACTTGTCAGGATCTTGCTTCTCAATTAGAGCACATATGATTACTTCTTGTATTAGCAACAAAACATAGAATTATACTAGAATCAATAAGTAACTAGAAATATGAAACAACACAAGATTTGAGAGACAATACACAATTGTATTAAATACTTAGAAGAAAATACAATAAAGAAGATGCCACTTCTTCTTCCACCTCAAAGGCTCACCACACCTCAAGACCTTCTTCCCTCTCTCTCTCGGTCCCAACAATCAACTCAAATATAGAATTGATGTTCACCTCTTCAACCAGTCAGTAACACGCTGCCAGTACACCAAGTACACAACCGTACTCCAAGTAGATCTCCTGCTCTCTGCTGCTACCTGCAAATCACTAGACCTTACTCACCAATGTAGATCTCCAATAGAATCCATGCTCACCTGCTGACTAAGATCATACAAACATGAAGAACCCCTCTGATTGTCCAAACCAGTACCCACTCTTGGTACTATGGCACTAGGAGGAACACACCATTGCTCACCTCTCTCAGAAGGAGCTTATATGTTCTCTTGCTCTCTAGCTACAAGTTTAGAATACAGCCCATGAGTCTATTATATAGATCTCATGCTTACAATAATTAGACTATCTTAATTACAATAATTAGATGCACAACTCAAGACTACAACTAGCCTTTAACATGCAAACTAACAGTCCAAAAATAGACTCTCTGGAATCAACATGCAAACTGCATGTTCACGTACAGGCTGCCGACGTCAGCTCCTCCATGATTGATGTCGTCTGACTGGTAACTGATGCCAGTTGCATCCTCACTGCCATCTGACCGACGTCGGTTGATCAGACTGATGCCAGTTGCCCTGCAACGCATTCAGCAACTCTCTGCAACCTCTGTAACCTCTGTAACTTCTCCTATTTGCATCTTGGTGAAGATTTTAGCTCCACAACCTAACATAGTTGAGTTTAACTCCTTGGAGGTTTTTAATAATGAAATAAATGGCATAGATTAAGGACTACTCTTTTTGGCCCAGGATAACTCTTAGTATAAAATCATAAGCATATGTATGGATATGAAAGGGTTGTGTCTAGTCAATACCTCACAATATAGGATTTATTATTTTTAAATTCTTAATATATTAGAATTCTTCTTGACATGTAACAATTTAAACAAAATTAACATCTTGAGAAAGCAAAACAAATAAAGGTGTTGTAATTTTGATAAAGTCCTTGATAAATCTATGGAAATAACTAACATGTCCAAGGAAAATTATAACATATTTTTTCTTCTTTATAATTTTTAAGTATTTGATTATACTTATCTTGTCAGGATCTACCTTAATACCTGTAGGTGAGATGTGGTGTCACAACACAATACCTTATGTCATTATCATGTAACACTTTTCATGACTTAGGGAAAACTGATGGTCTTAACAACATTGAAATATTTTATAAATTCTTTGAAGGGATTCATCATTGGTTTATCCACAAATGGTTAAGTCATCCATCTATATTTCCACATGGTCATGGGAGAGATTAGAAAATATGCTCAATCTAGCTCATTAGAAGGTGGCTAGATCATTGCATAAACCAAGTGGAAGTATTACATATGTATAAGTATCCCAATAACATGTGATTTTAATCTTGTATTGGTCCTTAGGTTCTATTTTTATGTATTTATATCTACTAAATCCACCAATAAAAAAGAAATACATTTTTCCTACCAATGTTTTAAGGACATGGTTAATAAAAGGAAGGGGAAAATTATCCTTCCTTATAGTTTCATTAAATTCAATATAGTATACATATATTCATTATTTAAACCCATTTTAAGGTACAATAATAAGGGCTAAAACCTATTGAATAATAGAAATAGGACATCTAATAGTTTCTATAACTCGATTGTGACTATATCTTTAATAATGGGGTTCATCTTATGTTGTGGTTAGAGAACAGGTTTAAACTTCTATTTTATGTAGATGTGATGGGTGCATAAATATATATGGATAAATCCCATATCATGATAATAAAAATCAAAATTTATCTTATGCTTTTAGATCATAGTGACTAATTTGGTTTCTTGTTGGAGTGTCAGTTTGTTGATATTAAGGGGTTTTCCTAGAAGGATTTCCACTTTCTTGGATAAGGAAAACATGGATAAAATGTTACTTATTAGTGGGGAATAGATATAATGGTGTGGAAATAATTTATGGAAGGTTCTAAAGTATTTTACAACTTCAGAGGGACCAATCTCAGGGAAGATATTTTCAAAAAGGCATGTTGTACATTGAAAGAGATTATTTGTTTTAGGGTCCTCTTGATAAGTGTTTTTTAAAATATGAGAAAGGAGTGTGTCTTCATCTTAACTTTGATGGATGTTATATGGTCAAGTGTTCATAAAGTGTGTAAATAAACACGTCTCTCACATAATTTCTCTACATAAGGAGGTTTATCTTCTTCATAGGAAAGTTTGGCTAGTGGATATAACATGAATTTCTTAGTGTCATTTCCATTTGAAATAATTTTTCCTAACCTATATCCAATGAAAGCATTGGTTATGGCTAGACATGGCCTTCTTATAATAATTGGGTTATAATAATTTCACTCAATAGAGGATGGTTAGTATGGTGTTAGTTTCAAAATGAAAACAAAATGAAAGTAACACACTAAATAGCATAACATCTCTAGGCCTAGACACTAGGGAGAGCTTAGTTAACAAACATGAATAAAACACACAACTAAAATGAAAAATAAACCTTATTTTACCTCCCTTGGATTATCTAAAATTCTTGTTGTAGTGGCTTGCTCGGATTATGCTCATGAAGTACTTGGCAATGGAAGCTTGGCTACCTCCATCTTTCCTTGGCACCTTTGGCTTATGGCTTGGCTTAGCTTGGAATCAATTTGGCATGGTAAGACTAATTGAAATGGGTTTTTGAATCATTTTTGAATTATAAATTTTCATTATAGATACTTTTTTAATATATTTGAGCATAATAACTTTGCACCAAAATAGCTTAGAAATGATGTGTATGGCCTCTCTAATTGTAGATTTTTGAGAATGTCTAGAATCAATCTGAACCATCCATCCTAAGATTGAGATGTGGGTTGAGGATGAATTAAATTTTTGGAATTAATTTGATAATTATCCTAATCATTACATTGGAATAAGGGTAAATTAAGAGGCATGGAGGGCTTTGATGAGGCATGGGAGGCATGAATCCTGATATTTGTGGGATTTATGGCCTAAGGATGTCTTCTTAAGAAATGAGGTTACCTGACGATGAAAATATTCAATATTCTTTTCCAAAAAAATTATTCAACAAGTTTCCATGGAATTATTAATTATGATTTTATTTGGGTTAATTAACTCTTAATCATGTTTAAGCACTTCGTACACAAATTACTCAAATAGATTAGAATGCCTTGTTATTAATCCAAAATTTGATTGGATTAGAATTGGAAGTAAATGTTAGATGCATTGGATCTATTATCCCATTTAGGATGTTACCAACACCAAATAACAAAGGCATGTGTCTTATGAAATATATTTTATAGGAAAGATCAATCTAGAGCACTTAGGTGCAAAATTGGCATTTTAACTCGAAATGATCTGATCAAAGTTAGCTAGCCCATAAATTACATTACCCCATTTAGGGATACCTTGGTTAAAATAGGAACTTTAATATATCAATTTCACATCATTTAGCATGTTTTAGTGTTTTTAGGCCAAATTACACATTTTGGGTAAAAATTGGCCAAATGTCTAGTTGGAGGTCATTGGTGGCCAAATTTAGGTGTCTATAGTTTGCCCCTATTTGGGAAGGTGTTTAAAAATATAAACATACTAATTTATTCTAAAATAATGAAAAGGTCCTATATACCTACAAATTTAATGATGATAAAGTAACTGTATAATTCCCCCTCAAGGGAACAATTGGCATAGGTAGGTCAACAAATGGTCCCTTTAAAAGGAAGAAGAAAAATGAGGGGACCAAAGAAAAGAAGATGATGGGGTGAAAACATAATGATATTGAAAAGGTATTCAAAGTCATTAAGAATATAAGTGGGATGGTGCACAATAGTTTACCCAAAGGTGGTTATAAGCATTGTACCTTGATAGTGGCAATGTGGTATGATAACATAATGATTAACCCAAAGGTGATTATAATCATTGAGAAGATGGAGCTACCCTTGTTAGGATAGACAAAGAAGATAATAACATGCCCTTATATGGGAAAAAAAATTAAAGTGGTGACAATAAAATTATTTTCCCAAAGGTAGTTATAATCATTGAGAAATGTAGGTGGGATGGTGTGTAATGATTTTCCCATAAGCAGTTATAATCATTAGACCCCAATTATGGAAAATAGGATAAACTTAGTTGAGGATGATGATAACTCAATACAGAGGGTAATGATGAATTGGAACAACTTATTAGTAGGGATACGCTCATCTGAACTAATAAAGGTTTAAATTCTTTTATGTTTAATTACTCTATTTGGGATATGATTGGAATGAAATTGGGATGTTAGTGTTGAAGAGATGTTGCCATTACTAAATATACTTCTTGAATATTAGGTTTGTTATAGCACATGTTGATATGCATCATGGTATGAAATCATGAGGACATGGCCAAAACATGCATAAGGACTGACTCTTGTAATCCAATACTCAATAGAAAATAATGCACCAATGATAGAAACCATGATGACAATGTAAACATATAAATATGGATAGATTCAAGTTTAAGTGTGGGAAAAGAATGAACTAATGAACACACATAAAATGAATCAAGGCAACAATGTTGAAAGCAAACAAATAGGCACACAAATAAAATAACAAAGAAATAAACAAAGAAACACTCAATAAAAACCATATGAACATTGCCCCTAAAAAATAGGTGACAACTTAAAAAATGAACAAAATGGGGGAATAGAAGAAAAAGAAGGGGGTGGCTGAGTTATCTCCATATGCACTAGGCAAGTGGATGCTACCTACATAATTCCATGGATGTAATATCCAATAAAAAACTTTAGGCCAAATGTAGTTCTCCTAAGGAATGGGAAGAATGTGATAACTGAGGGAAAAAAATATAATAGATGTGATAGAAGAATAAGAATGGTCTTGTAAAATGGAAAGTGCATGGGAGAAAAAGGCCAAAAAGAGGGGGAAACTAAGAAACAAGTGATTTTATTGAAACTTAGTAAGGGTTTCTAGAATCCTTAAGGCTAAGAAGTGGTCAATGTTTTTAGTTTTTTCTAATGATTTTGGAATTATTTTGGAGTATCTCAACTTGATCAAGAATCATGAGATAATAAATGGGTTAAGCTCACAAAATAGTGAGAGAATTTAAACTAAGGTTACTCACAAAATGGTGAGAGCATTCAAACTTAGGTTGTTCATGAAATGGTGAAAACATTATGAAAAGGGTGATTAAGCTAACCTTAACAAGTATCAAGCACTACCTAAATAGTCCTAGAGTAGGAACTCAAGTCACTATAGTTTTGCCCTATAGTGGAGGAATTTTACTAGTGTAGTAGTCAATTCAAACAAAATAGGTAATGTTAGTAAAAAGACAAAGTACAATATAGAAATTGGCAAGTTGGTATGTCAAATCTTATTAAACAAATGTTACCCCTAGTTTACCCATAGGCGGTTATAACTAGGACACAATGACATAGATCATTGGTACTAATTTTCCCAAAAGTGGTTATAATTAGTAACAAGATTAGTGTTAAGAAAGGAATGACAAACAAAGGATGTAACTACTAAAACTTCTATCACACTACTCTAAAATATAATCTCTATCTAACGTACATGAACTAACTGATGAAACTGATCAAATACCTTGATGGTAAAAAATGCATAATGAATGGAAAAAAACCAAGGTCAAAAAATCTAGGCTTTAGAACACACTGGGCCTATAAGTCAGAAGTAGATAGTGGATATGGCTAAGAGGATGGATAAGGATGATATTTTTATAAATAAGAATAGTGATAAAATGGCATAATTGAAATGGTCCTTACAAACAATACTCCTTAGTTCTCAATCATAGTACCACTTGAGATGAATACTATTCATTAGCAAAGGAATTTCATCTCCATCTATTGTGTTAAGCCTGTATGTTCCTAATCCATAATCTATAGTAATGATGAAAGGACCTATCTAGTTTGGTTTGAATTTTCCTTTATACTTCTTTTCAGCCATGGTATTCTTTAAGAACAAGATCACGAAGTTCAAATGTTTTATACTTAAGATGCTGATTATAGTAGCCTTTGAGTTAGTTCTAATATGCTTGAATATTGTTGAGCCCAACTATGTGTTTCTCATCTATTAGGTATAGCTCTTCAAGTTGAGCTACTCGATAGTCATAATCATCCAGGACATACTTGAAAGAGATGTATAGTGAAGGCAATTCAACCTCAATGGGAATGATGGATTTAGTACCATAAATAAGTGAGTATGGACTAGCTCCTATGGAGGTATGATGATTGGTACAATATGACCAAAGGGTAGGTAATATATGTAGGTGCCAATCATGATTGACATCATTGAAAATATTTTTGAGAATATTGACAATGGTTTTGTTTGATGCTTCAGCCTGGCCATTACCTTGAGGGTAATATGTTGTAGAAAAATATTTTGTGATGTGATATTCAATACATAACTGGTCTATATCCTTATTCTTGAATGATCCTCCATTATCAGATATAATGTCATAGGGGATACCATAGTGGTAAATGAGATGGTTGAAGATGAACTTGGAAATTTACTTTTTAGTCATGTAAGTGAGGGGTATAACTTTAACCTACTTACTGAAATACTCATTGGTGGTAAAGTTATGTTTATGGCTATCAGATGAAGTGGGGTTAATCTTCCTAATGAGGTCAATTAACCATGTATAAAATGGCTATGGTGTCAACATTAGTTTTATAGTTTTGGTTGGGGCATGAATCAAATTAGCATACAAGAGACATTTGTCACACTTCTTTACATATTTAGTGACATCGGCATCCATCATGAGCCAATAATAATCAGTATGTAAGATATTTTTGGATAGGACTACCCTAATAGAATGAGGTCTACATACCTCTTTGTGAACTTCTATTAATGTTAGTGTAGACTCTGTTGAAGTTAAATAATGAAGTAGAGTTCTATCAAAATTATGATGGTAAAGGGTGGATCTTATTAGAGTATAAGGAGTGGAATGATGAATGAAGGCTTTGGTTTGTTTTTGAGATACGTTAGGTGGTATAACTTGGTCATGAAGGTAGTTATAAAGGTCTAGGTACCAGATAGAACTAGGACCAACAATGAAATCATTGTAATTATTGAAGGTTCATGAGTTAGTGTTAACAAATTTTTGTTAAAGAACTTATACTCTCTAGCTTTATCTATTTGTCGAATCAGAGAGCCAATAGTATCTATGGCATCTATATTTCTATTAATATCCCTTGATATGTGCTCAAACTAAATGTTGGGAATTTATTTCTTAAGAGTGTCGACCATGGCTTTATATGGAACCAACTTGTCATCTTTGGTCTGAAAATGATTTGTGACTTGATTGATGATTAATTGAGAATTACCATAAACTTAGAGATGAGATATGTTCCAATACACTGCATATCAAAGTCCTATAAAAAGTGCTTCATACTCAGCCATGTTGTTTTTACAAGTAAAGCTAATTTTGAATGATTTATGGATTATATCCACAAATGGTGTAATAAATAATAGGCATACCCTCGATCCATGTGTAGTAAATGAACTGCCTAAATATAACTTCAAGGCTACTCCTCAAGGGGTGTGTCAATGATTTTCATTATGGATTCATTAAGAAATTGAAATGTGAGTGGTTGTGTGTCTATGAGAGGTGCTTTAGCAAGTTGGTCTATAAGAAATTGTCCCTTGATTTCCTTCTGATTGACATACTATATGTCAAACTCACTGAGAAGCATGATCCATTTAGCCATTCTACCTTGAAAAGTTATTTTAGATAGTATATAATTGAGTGGATCTACTTTGGAATGACCATGTTCATATTATTCAACATGTGATGGCATAATTTTTGAGTTATGAAGACCATGGCTAGACAAGCTTTTTCAATAGGTGCATAGTTATGTTTATATGTGACCAAGGTACGGCTTAGGTAGTATATGACATGTTATTTTTCATTATCATCATGTTGAGTTAAGAGTGCCCCCAGAGCATGGTCTATAGTTGATAGGTATAACAAGAATGTATTTCCCAACATAGGAGGTAATAAAATAGGTAGATTAACAAGATAGTCTTTGAGTTGTTAAAAAGATATTTGGCAGTGATCATAATAGTGAAATGCAAATCCCTTCTTTATAAGGTGTGTAAATGGATGACACTTATCTTATAACTAAGAGATGAAGCAATAGATTGATTATATCTTACCCTATAAACTATGGAGTTTCTTTAAATTGGTTGGTGGTAGCATCTCAGTTATAGTATAGACTTTAGTTAGATTGACTTCAATAACTCTATGAGACATGATGAAGCCAAGTAATTTGCCTGAGGTTACACCAAAATCACATTTTTTTGGATTGACTCTGACTTTATACTCTCGTAATATTTCAAATATCTTATGCAACACTACTGAATGGTTGGCCTTGGTTTTGGATTTTTGTAATATGTCATCGACATAGTCTTCAACAATATTATGCATCATATCATGGAATATGATAGTCATGGACATTTGATATGTAGCTCTAGAATTATTAAGGACAAATGGTATTACCTAATAATAAAATGTTCCCCATGGAGTGGTGAATGTTGTTTTATGTTGGTCTTATGGTGTTATTTTATTATAGTTGTATCCTACAAAGCCATCCATGAGTGAAAGCATTTTCATAACCTACCATGAAGTCGATGATCATGTCAATATTAGGCAATGGAAAATCATCTTTAGGACAAGCTTTGTTGATGTCTCAAAAATTAGTATAGATTTTAATCCCTTTAGGCTTTTTACTAACATGTACCACATTATAGATCCATTTTGAGTAGTCAATGGATCAGATACATCCTGCTTCTAAGAGTTTTTCCAACTCTTTCTTTACCAATACATCAATGCAAGGATGCATCTTACATAGTATTTATTTTACCAATTTGGCATTAGGATTAACCACAAGGTGGTGTAGAACCAAGGCCGGATCTAAACTTGACATGTTAGAATAAGCCCATGCAAAGATATCTACAAATTCTCTCAATAGAGCTATAAATACTTCATATTCCTTCTTAGTGAAGGATGTGCCTAATTTTATCCATTTCGAGTCTGATGGAGTCTCGATGTTTACCTCTATTGTATCTTTGACTAGAAGGATTGAACCATATTCTAGGATAGTAGGTAGTGACTTGAACTATTAGACTATGTCAGAGTCCTCTGCTAGGATTTGCTCTTTAACTTCTCCTAGGCATGATGAATCTGAGTCCCCTAATGGGAGATCTAGCCATGTGACAAAAATAGTCAAAAACTCTTGAAGAACTTGATCAAATACTTCTTATTGTAAAAAACTAAACTTAGATCCATAGGTAAGTTCATCATTGGTGGTCTCCTAATCTAAATTCAAAGAAGAATGAACATCCCTTTCTAATGGTGCCTAAAACAAGTTTTCACCACTAGACTAAACTTCATCTTTACTTTTTCCCTAGTTAAAAAGCACCTCAAAGAGGTTTTCACTTTGAGACCTCAATGTTTTACTTATTTGTTTTTGTCCGAGGGTGTTTACTCACTCTCCAAAATAGGTTGTATAATCCAATGTAATTGAGAATCCTGACTTTTGATCTCCCAATATAACATTATCTCTAAGGCCTAAGGAGTCACAAAATGCCTCATCATTCTAGAACTCATCAATCGAAAGATTCGATTCTTATTGGTTTAATCTACCAATTGGGGATAATATAATGGTAATGGGTTATGATGAATGACCAAGGTAAGGGTACAAATGGCATTGTTATCAAATAGGTTAGTTTCAGCTAGGTCATCAAAGGTGAGGCTATGATCAGACTCTATTTCACTATCATCATCATCATCATCATCACTATTCACTAATGATGGATTTTAAATAAGATATGTGGGGTCACCCCCAAGTAGTTTAAATCCAAATCCATAAGGTTTTTTATACTTAATCATGGAAATTGGCTCGATGGTTCCTAACTGATTTAGTTTGAGGCATCTTCCTTCATAATTGTGTTGGTCCATGATCCTATTGGGAATATGATACTTTTCACTTTTATAACAATCAGCTTGGTTTTCATTTTATAACCATGATTCATCCACTTTAAAAGGGTCAGGTTTTAGGCTAGATGCTAGTATAAATGTGACAGGTCCCTTATCTTTGTTCTTTTGTTGCCAATGCATATGTGGGGTGAATTTAGGTTGCCCAAAGGTTTTTGGATTCTAATTAAGATTGGAAATATGAAATGTATCATGGGTCACATACTCTCCCAGTCCATTATCTAAAATGGTAAAATGATTAAAATCTTCAGGAGGTGGCATGTGGGAAAGAGAATCCAAGGTATTAAGATTTATGTAATTATCTAGTGAAGGATCAATAAGTATAGCCTTTCCTTTATCCTACTTGGAAATTGGATTCATGTCATGCTGATAATTTTAGCTTTGAAATTTAGCCTCAAGATGTTTGAAGTGTTCATATGGGTGTAAACCTCCTAGAATATTCACTTCCATCCCTGAGTGGGAAAACTTGATACAATGGTGTAGTGTTGATGGGACTGCATGAATATCATGTAACCAAGGCCTACCTAGAAGTACATTATATGATAAATCAAGATCAACCACATGGTAAAGTGTATCATGGGTTAAAGTCCCAATGATAACTAGAAAACTAGTGGTGCCATGTGATTCTCTTTCTTGATTATCATAAGATTTGGTGTTTATCATTTCTGGTTGGAGATCTACCATTATGTACCCAAGAAGCTTGATGAGCTTTAGAGACACTATGTTGAGGCCTAATCCATTGTCTATAAGGACAAGTTTCACTTTATATCACTTTATATAAACTTTTATGTATAATGGATTATTATGGAGTAGGCTAAGGGAAGGTATATCACTTTGGTTGAATGGGACTTGTTAGGCTGGAGCTAGGTGTCCAACCAAAGCTTGAAATTTATTAGGGAATATGTCACTAGAAATAGTGGATTGGATCAAAAACTCATTCAAGATGTTCTTGTGGATTATTGACATTTATAGCAAATCTAAAATAGAAATTTGTGCTTATTTATTATATAATTGTTCCACAATATCAAACTTCTTATCTTGGTTAGTAGTGAATGGTTTATTATGAGGCTTGATGGTTGGTTGGATGATAGGCAAAGTGGTAGATGGTTTTGGGCTTGGGATAGCAATCTTTAACCTCCAAGTTGTGATTACACAATTAGGATTAAATACTAGACCATTGTTGCTAAAAAATGTTGGGAATGGTGTGGGACTAGATAGGACAAGTCTCAGTTGTTGATGCACTCATATGTGGTCATGTGGCAAGGATGAGTTGTTGATATAAAGTCCATAAGGGAAAGTCCTAGTTTTTTAGTTTGTTTGTATGCACTCTTAGGTTAAAGAAGGATTATCCATGTAATTTGGTTGAATGTGGTTGTTTAGCAATGGTCTAGGCTGATTAGTTCTTGGTCTAGGATTAATGGAGATGGTATTAATGCTACCCCCTACAATATGACCTATAACCCTATTGTAGTCATGTGAAATTGCATGGTAGGTTTGTTAGTTGTTACCATTCTGACTTTGGTTTTGTCCATTGTTATGTCATTGTGGGTTTTATTATTGATTTTTTTGATTCTACTAGTTTGGCCTTTGATTTTAATACTGTTGATTTTTCTACTACACTAGCCATTATTATTATTGTTGCTAATTATTTTTCTATTACAGATTGTTATGTCAGGGAAAGAGGTTTTGATAAATTCTAAGAGTTTGACTTGAAGTGGAAGATCCATTATCTAATGTTATCTCCCCATTATCCAATATATTCTCAATTAAATTCTTGATTTGGACACATCTTCATAGATTATGCCCATTGACCCGATGATAGTCACATAATTCATTTTCATGATACTAATTATGATAAGGAATGCCTTACAAATAATGCTTTAGTATAGGCCAACTAATAATATTAGTGGTAGAAAGCTTGTGAAATATAGACTCAATAGGTCCTCTTAGGTCACTAACGACATGACATACAAGCACGGTTCTCATAAGAGGATGGGTTTGTAATGGTAAAAGTTATTGTATCTATTATGCAAGTCTTGGTTATTGTGCTTGTGGCATTGGTTGGAGAGGTTTTTGGGTAGGAGTAAGCTAAAATGGTGGTGTAGATGATGTTTTCACCATTTAGACATGATGGGATTTTGTTACTCCATTTCCCACAACATTCCTATTTCAGTTGAATTGATTCAGTCTTTCTTAGTTATTAGCCTGTGCTGATTATGATGCTTATGCTTGAATGGGATGTTGATGTTGGCCATTTCCTTTATTAGTACCTTAATTTTGATTAGTTGAATTAAGCTTGATGACTCCTTTATTTATGAGTGCCTACTCAATCAACAAACCTTTATCAATGATCTCTTTGAAAGTATGTGCACATTGTAGTTCTAGATGATAAGCTATCTCAATATGCAAATTTTTAGTAAACACAATGGCTAATTATTTATCTAGTAAACCATGGGTGAAACAGCTTGCAAGGTTTCTCCATCACTATAGATAACTTGAAAAA
Source organism: Torreya grandis (assembly GCA_037957365.1). Classification (NCBI taxonomy): domain Eukaryota; kingdom Viridiplantae; phylum Streptophyta; class Pinopsida; order Cupressales; family Taxaceae; genus Torreya; species Torreya grandis. The sequence goes on along the minus strand of JARHVA010000635.1, from coordinate 2,806,715 downwards.
ATCTCACTAGATTTTTGCTTTGCTTTCATTAAGTCCACTAATGAAATCTCATGCTCAAGATTATAGGAAAATTGTTGCACAAACTTATCAAAAAGATCATCAAAATCTATTACTAAATTTTTAGGTAACTTTAAATACCACTCCAAGGCTTGTCTAGCTAAGCTCCTTAGAAATAACAATAAAAGGTATATGTCACTATATGCCACTGGTTGACATGTGATAAAGAATTCATTTAAATGGGCCTTAGGGTCACCTTTCCTTTTTTATTTGTCAAATTTTAGTGGTTTTTATCTTGGAGGAAATAGTATCTACAAATACTCCATGTTGAATGGATAGGAACACAAATCATCTAATTTAAAGTTTTTAGTCTATTTCCCAACTTGAATGGTAGCAAATTCATCCTTTATCTATTATAATTCTTGGGATAGGAAACTAGAAGAAACATTGGTTTGAGGGAGAATATTGGTTTGGGTAGATGGTTGGGAGGTCACAAGTGGGACATTTTGACTAGGGTATGATGGAGATACCTATTGGGGTATATTTTTTTGGTTGAGGAATAGACTAGGAATATGCATACATAGATTAAGATGTACTTGAAATTTCATATCTATTTGTGTGATATTCTAGTTTGGGTTAGTGATAAAGGTTTGACTTGGAGGATTTTATGGTTGGGATGGAGGGATATAACTATACTATGCCTACTGTAGTTGAAAAGGGAGATGTTGTTGACTAATCAAACCTTGTTATTAAGTAGGAACTTGTGGACCAAGACCATATATTTTAATTTATGATACATTTTGAACCAATGGTTGTCTAGTAGGTACTTTAGAAACATGGGAGCCTCCTTGTTGCATGAATCCCTATGGAGAAGTGAAAATAGGTTACAGATTCAACATCTATTGTTGACCAATATTTGCATGTTGTTAACTAGTCATTACTTGGTTTTGGATTGGCATATTAGTTTGTGACTAAAGAGGTATGTTGGTCATTACCTAGGGAGGTGGAACATTATTTTCCCTTGATTAATGTGGTAATGTATCTATCCTCTATTTCATTGGTACACTAGATTGTGCCTACTATTGTGAAATACTACTTGTTACTTTTTGAGGAGTAAGATTCATCACATTCTATCATTGAGGTGTGACTTAACCATTGTTTAACTACCTAATCCCATAGGTTGTACACTTGATGAAGTAGTCGATTGAGTTTGGGATGTAGAAACTCATACTCCCTAGTATGATGATCCACTCATGGAATACTTGATAGACTTAAGCCATTTTTTTCTAAACACTTGCACTTTGAGTCTTTGCACCATAAGAATTTGGAGTTAAGAAAGATAGTGTTACTATGAGTCTTAAACAGCCTTCAACCCACATTGGAAATTAAACCTAAGTTCCCTCAATTTTAGTGTAAATGGAAAATCCAATTAACACATCAACCCTATGAACTTATAAAGATGCAATTTTAAATTTAGATTATAAGTGAATGACTTAAACAACTTTGGTAATGGTATAAACTTAATTGGGAAACATAAATACACCAAAGTGGATGATATGACTCCCAAGATTTTGATGAACTTTTGAATAGGGCAAATTGATGATCTCACATGGGTAACATGATGCCTATTTATTCAAAGGAAAATGAGGACCATGTGTCTGGTTTGTATCATTTATTTACACCAAGTTTTAATTTCAAACAATACTTTAATCTAAGACAAACTCAACTAATTAATCACTCTTAGACTCTAAACTGATAAGTTTTCTTGGTATTATTCGAATATATCTATATACATCATTTGAGAGGATTTTAAGTGTTCATCCAAAAATAAATGCACATTATATAGTAGGGTTTTTACACCCCCTTCTCTCAAATGATAGTACTACAAAATGGACCTTGAGGTGTAACTTGCACTAACAATACTTCCATAATAAGTGGGGATTTATCTAAGATCTAATAAGTTTCCAAACATTTTAAGGGAATAAATTGCACAATGACTTTCATGCCAAACAATGCAAAATAAAGGCATAGATTTTGGGTCCATATCACTTGGCTTGTTGTAAAAATGTCTAGTCATTTTTGCAACCACTACATCCTATTTTTTGCTCAGTGTAGTGTGATGTCCAAAGTGCCACTACATCCCATGTGAAAATCCAAATAGGAACCAACTGAAGTCAATTTTGGGAGGTGAAACCCCACATCAAAGCTTCCCTAAATGACTCATTAGAGGTGATGAAGTCCCCCTCATAAGCCAAGTTTGCATAAAAATAAAGAAAACATGAAAATAAAAATAATTTATGGTCATTTTCAAGGTAACCCAAACTCTAATGAGTTTTTTGGGAGTGATTTAGATGAATTTATTTCTAAGCTTTAGACTAGGCTACTTTCAATAGGAATGGCACTTTTGATTCCAAGGGTTCCCTAAAGGGGACAAATAGAAGAACATACACGTAACACCCCTCTTTTTGCAAAAAAAAATTAGATCAAGTAACTATTTAAGACAAAAAATTTGGAAAGATGAGTTCATTTTTAAGCCTAAATGAGAATGAGGTGGTGTTCATTTGACCCCTTAGTCTTAGTTGTAACTTTGAAAACTAATTCTAAAAACACTTATTTAAGCACCTTAAATGTTACTTTAAGCACTAAAATTATATTCCTAATTCATTTTTAAGCATGAAAAAGGTGATATAAACATGTTTTTAGCAAATCTCAAGCTTTGTCTCACAATAAAAAATTTAGCATGTCCTTTAGTCTTGAAGCTATTTTGGGTTTGAAATAATGAACTTCAAAAAAAGAGCTCTTGGGTTTGTGTTTCTAAAAAACATAGTGACCGACGTCAGTTATATAACTGATGGTGGTTACATTTATAATTGATGATGGTAATATAAATTAAATCAATTATACCAATAGTGACTGATGATGGATATCTAATTGATGATGGTTTTAACAACTTACATCAGGTAGTATATAAACCTGTGACAAAGAAAAATGGAAAAATAAAGCTAGAAAATCAATTTGCAAGAGTTTTAATGATCCAAATGAAGATTTTAAAGTTGTAAAATGATCTTATTCATGTGTGGGATACATCTTATCCCACCAAGAATGCCATATGTGATATAATAATTTTACTCAAGAGAGTATGGTTAGTATGGTGTTAGTTTCAAAATGAAAACAAAATGAAAGGAACACACTAACTAACATAACTTCTCTAGGCCTAAACACTAGGGAGAGCTTAGTTTAAAAACATGAATAAAACACACAACTAAAATGCAAAAGAAACCTTATTTTACCTACCTTGGATGTGTAGATTAATTTTTACTCTACGTTGTATTCAAGTTTTCAGTCGAGCACTGCAGTTTTGGTTCCCGCATACCTCAGTTGTAACGGTAGAGTTTTGGAGCAGAGAGTGGGTTTATTTTTACCTAAGTGTCAAAGTGCAGTGGAAGCTACCAAGTGGTGTAGTCCAATCATAGGTTCTCTTTCCCCTTTTTTGTTTCCTTCATTTCATTTTTACCTAAGTATTGAATTCGAGCGGAAGCCGCCGGGTGTCACTTTTTGAAACATGGAGCTAGCTAACTGGTGTCATCTGAGACACCTTTCATGATTTTCAAGAAAGTCATAAATTGTGCCACATATCTAATAGTAGATAAGTGGAATGCACCACATGTCAGTATCTACATCTCATATCAACACCTGCATTCCATCTATTTTTGAGTGAAAGGGTTGCAATAAGCTAGTAGCAGGAAGAAGTAGAAAGTGCTAGGTGGTAGTCACAGGAGGTCCTAAACTACTTTTCAAAGGAAGAAGCTTAAGTCACCACATGTCAACATGCAAGAGATAGTTAGTCCAATGCCAAGGTTTAATGTTTTCGTTCTATACCTCAGTTAATGTGTAGATGGCACACAGTGTTGAACCATTGAACCATTTTGGTTCATCGAGCAATTCAAGGGAGTGTCCCAAAAAACCAAAGGGGTCAAATACCTTTTTGGAAGGTAGAGAAGCATCGTTCCATTTTGTTTAAGTGCCAAAAAGTAGCAGAGGCTACCAAGTGTCACTCTCTGAGCCCCTTTCTACTCCACCCTTGAAAATAGCAAAAGATGCCACATACCCCTAGTAGGAGAAGCAAAAGATGCCACGTATCTTCCTAAGAATAGCGGAGGCTACCACATGTCAACCTCTGAGACCATCTTCAAGCTTCATTGCCAAATAAAGATTGTGGTGGGTCCTGTGTGTTATTTTAAAGGTCTGTGGAAACACCAAGTGTCAACATGCTGAGACTACCATGTGCATCCATCCCCCTTTCAAAAGTTGCTTGAGTAATGAATGTGGTGAGTTTTATTTTGTTAAAATTTCTAAGTATAAAAGAAGTGGTTTGTGATAGGTTTTAAAAGTGGAGCGTTCCTGAGCAGAATATAGAGAAAGCAAAAAATGCCATGTGTCTTTGATAAATCAAGCAAAAAGTGCCAAGTGTCATTCTCCAGTGCCTTCTAAGTAATAAGGAGAACTTCAAGAATTGACTAAGTGTCTTATTCCATTTTAATATAATAGAGTGTTCTGAGTACTTGTTGCCACAAATCAAGATGGAGGGAAACCCAGCCGGAGTTATTCCTGGTAGATGGAATAGTTCACCAGGTAGATTTTTGGAGCCTAAAAGCATTAAAAGGGCCATCTATTTATCCCTTTTAAGCAAAGGTAGAGTAGACAGTTGAGCGGCTAAGTAGGTTATGGAATGAGAAATTTAGGCATAGAAGGAAGTACTAGTCATGAATCGCCATGCCGCAGTCAGGGCAGTTCTCAATAAGACCAGGATGCATCTAAGGCATTGAAGGTGCCATCTATTTGTCCCCTGTGAGTTAAGGATGGAGTAGAATTACATAGGAAAGGGGATGATGGAAGGAGACATCTAAGGCTATAAAAGAGGAAGATCAAGGAAAGAAAGAGGGGGGAACTTTCTATAGTTTTGGACTTACTAGAGTTTTTGACTAAATAGTATCAATTACTTTTGTCTCATTTTCTTGAGTTGTAAAGTTAATGTAACTGTGCATGTTTTTATGCCTTTTATGTGGTTGAATGAATTAATAAGAATGAAATCTATGCCTGGGTTGATATTATCTGTGTCATTTGCAAAAGTAGTCTATACTGTGGATTTTCTAGAGTTGTGATTGGGAATGTCATTTGCTTTTGTCTCATTTTCTTGAATCTGAAGTTTTACATAACTGTACATGATTTTTGTACCTCTTATGTGATTGGAAGATTCTTATAAGAAGATTGAACACTATGCCTTTGTTGACATTTTTTGTATCTCAACAAAATAAGCCCCTGTTATGAGCCTCTATTTCTATTATTTCAATCTTTTACATTGATCATGTACTTGTCTGCTCTTAAATGTAATTGAATCCTACATATAGTCTCACTGTGCTCAGGTTAGGATTAGGATTACTCTCAGGCACATCACCATAGTTAGGTTCCAATCCATGCATTTGATATTCTATTTAATTTCCTATCCCTTTTCCCCCAACACTTGATATAAAAGAAGAGACCAACTTCTCTAAAATCTGGAGGTTGTTTCAAGCCGCAACGTCCCACAGCTTAAAACTTTTCATTGTTAATTTATTAGAATCAAGCACAATTTTAAGCATCAACAGTTTTTGGCATGGTCGGTGGGAATAATATTTTAAGGAGTTAAAGAATTTTGGTTTGTTCTTCGGCCAATTAGCCTTTGGAGGTTTCTTGTTTTATCAACACCAATGATGACTCTGAGTCAAATCAGCTAATTAAGCAGTCCTAGTATCATCAAGAAATCACCATTTGGTATGTATAATTCTGTTACTCATAATTATGAGTCTTATTCTCCTTCATATATTTTTAATCAAGATCAAGTTTCGCATGGAATCATGTCAAGCAATAAGGATGCATATGGTCATGAGTTATACCAGTCTTATACCCAGTCTCCCCAATATGTCACATCCCATGCTCAACCTAATCTCATTTCCACCTTCAAAAAGGCATTACCGAGATATAAAAAATATGTATTGGAGTTTGAAAACAAAAGGGGATGTGGCCAAGAAATTCCTAATCATATAATCCATCAAGTAAGAAATGTGGTAGATTTAATTAAAAGTGAATGGGATCCCATTAAAAGAGCAAATTGGCAAAGACTTACATATGAGATGCTGGATGTGTGTGGGTTGATTGCATTTCTAGAAGAGAAGCTGAGCATTCATGAGAGATAGCCTTACCAAGTCTATCAAAATGCATATCCACCACCACAAATTCCATATTAGACATACGCCACCCCTGTTCATGAGCCAGGTCAAACTTGTCAAGGTCATTTCCCCAATAATGCCAAGTATATGTTAGCAGCAAGGGAAGAGGACTCCAAACCCTCACTTTCCCCTCAAGTACCTTCCATCCTTCCTGAAGAAGCTTCTTGTTTTTCATCACAGCCTTCTTCCTTATCCCTTTTCAAAGAAGAATATGTTATGGAGGAAGCAAATAAGTATGCAAAGGAATATACTCAATTCATGGTTAGTCAAGAAGATTTCATGGGTGTAGATGAGGAGGAAATCACCATAGGTACCCCCTTTGATGAACAAGCAGACAAGTCACAAGATTTTTACTTAACTTTTGATGAGCAAGAGATCATTTCTGACTTTTTTCTCACTTTTCAAGAAGATATGGAGGAGCATGGACACTTCCTTGATCAAGTCATTGGGATAGGTCACACTATCCTTCAAGGAGACCATGAACTGGCTAGATGTGGAGAAGACAACATCGAGACTTAGCTAAGTATGCAGAGGGGATGTCAGCTTTCAAATTCATCCTTTCAAGAGGTTGAAGTCATCAAGGAGCGTGATGATGCAATGGAACTCAAAAATAAGGTAGAAGGAGATAAGCTAAAAGATGATGGATATCAAAAGACATAGAGTGGGGAACCAACAGCCATCAATTTATTGATGAGACACGAAAACATAAAGGACTAGTATTTGATGGGATTTCAAGAACAATAAGAGGTTATGGATGTCAAAAGCATGTTTGACTCAGACTCATTTGAATGTAGGCAAAATTGTGTGGCCTGTGTAGAGGAAATTTCACTAAAGATATACCTGTTTCAGTCACTTATATGGCAGCTAAAGCTGGCTCGTCATGGAGGAGATGTTAGAAATTTTGTTTTTGATCCCAAAGGGAGTTAAATATGCTTAATTAATGTAGTTAGGTATTTCCCCATTCCCACATTGTTTTGTTTTCCATTGTTGTTTTCCCACTTTCCTTTTAAATAAGTGTTTTAAACACATAGTTGGCAGTTTAGAAAGTTTTTTTTTAATTCTTTAAATTTTTCCACATTAAGTGCTTCCCAAATCTTTCAAAATATCTAAGTTACCTTGCACCATAACTTGCATAGCATGTCCACCTCACTATTTCCCAAAGATTGAGTAGGATCTGCTAATGGTCATCTGAATTTAATGCCATTTGAGACATGATAGGTCCATAAATATCCCTTATAAATATTTAAAGTTTAAAAATTCTCAAGCATTCTTGCACCTACAAAAATATCTTGCTCTTTTTGATTTGTTAGTGTCTAGTAAAAATTACTTCAGCAAGAGTGTTTCTATCTTGCACAAGGTTCATACTCGGTATTACATAAAAGATATAGAGATGATGGGAGCATCATCTTCACAATGAATTGCTAGTAAATCATATGCTTTAGCTCTTACACAACCATCGAGAACCTATCTAAGAACTATAATCTCTGGTGTTGGTCAAGCTAGTAACCCCTCAAAGGTAAAAGATTATGCAAATGAAATCATGGACCCAATCATGCCAAAAGCTAGTAGCAAGAGTCTTAGAGAAGTGGAACACCAAAGGTATCTTTAAAGAGCCTAAGTAGGGCAATACAAAATGTTTGAAATGAGAATATGGACCTCATAATTAGCTCAATTCATTATCCTAGCTATGCATCCATGCCGTGATTTGATTGAATTATGTGCAGACTTGCTCCATGCACCATCTTACACCATTCAACAGGGTCTCTTCATGGTGCAGATCACCCCACAAGCTATCAAGGACATGCTAGACTTGCATTATGATAATACCACCACATTCCCCACTATTGATAGGATGTAGAGAATGTGGGTGAACGTCAACACTCAAATAAGGTTTTTGAGGTCTGAGTTACAAATGGCTGATAGTGATACTATGGTACCCAAGCTCCCTACACCAAGAACTCAGTTTGCACTAGCTAGCCAAGATGTGATGTCAATGATGGCTCTCATCTTTGGCATGAAGGATGACATGGTGGTATATGTAGAACAAATGGCCATCCTTTTTAGGCTGAAGACAGTAAACAAGATGCAAGGATATCAACTTGACTTCTCAGAGCATATCACCTTTTCAATAGTGGAACAACTGACCCAATTCATCAGATCAAAAGGGGTGTTTAGGTGTTCCTCTTATTTGTTCCATCTCATACTATATCAAAACCCAAACCTTTTCACACAACACATGAATTTGAACTTGTATGACCCAAATTTTGACCCCCAAAGGACCATTCCTGTGTCTGCATGGACACACATTTTATCAAAAACTAGTGATTCATATGATTTTTGGAAATTATTCATTACCCTCACTTTTTGTTTCCTTAGCCCTAAACCTATCATAAATAGGTTATTTCCAAGTGTTTTAAACCTCTTGGTCAGTTGTCCAATCCCATGTGACTTCTATTTTGGCTCCCACCACACGATCATAAGGGTTCATGGTTTCTGTGGGGAACCAATGTTGCTATCAAAGACCTTGACTCCTAGGTTGGAATTATTGGAAGTCACCAGGTAGGTATCAGTAGTTGAAAATGAGTATGGCTCTAGGAAGAAGAAGAGAAAAATGTACAATCTCTCGTGGATGGCAGGCAACATGAGCCTAGAAGCCAGGGATGCTGAGACGGTGCTACTGTGAAAGCTAGCCTTCCTAGGTTTCCTCCTAATTGAAGACAAATGGTTTTATGACCCAATTGACTACATATCTTCTTGGGTAAGGACCAATAGGATTGGGGCCAAGATTGCACATGAAGGCTACCTTTTTTGGGAGACCAAAAAAAACCCTGTAGAGGATGCTCCTGGTATCTATGTTAAATTGACAGATTTGCCCTAGCCAAAAAATAGGCCATGGGAAGCCTTCTATGATAAATAGAGGGATTACAATCCCAAAGTCAAGATGACTTCTAGTTTGAGAAGGACATTGAATAACAGAGGTTAGGATGTAGAGAAGATTGAAGCCTATTAGAAATATAGGCAGGAAATTTCACAAACCACCCACACTTTTGGAAGCATGGATTCAAATGAAATATGGGATAAAATATAGGATGAGTATCATCCCTCTCCTATATCTAGCCCAAAAATAAGCCAATTGATGATGCTCAGTATAGGGCAGGAAGTTGGAGTAGGACCAAGCCAATAACCATAGGCCTCAGAGCAAGTTGTAGCTACAGTCGCTACATCAACCTAGCCCCAGCCTCTTAGCACCATGGAATGACAAAGGAGTGTTGTTTCTTCACCACCAAAATCTTCCCCATCATTGAAAGTGGTTGAAATCCCCAGTTCTCCACATGCACCACTAGCAACAGCAAAGGTGGAAGGTAAGCAGATGCAGCCAGAGTTAGAGATGCCTAAGAAGAGAAAGAGGGTGCATTTCCAAATATATTTAGAGGAGGAAGAGGAACCTTCATAGTTCCAAGTGTAGAGCACTATAATTCCCCCTCATGTAAGTATTAATCCTACTCCTCCCTCTCAGTCTGTTCCTTTCCCTGTCAGCATCATGCCTCCACCTAGCCAAATGATGCCTCCAATCACCTCTACCATTCCCATTTTGAAATTCACCCCATCCCTGGTGCCTCAAGCCCTAAAATTACCCCATTTTCCCCCTTCTATTCCCAAAAAGATGCCCCTCTAGCTCACCCCTAGCCAACCACTACCTATTCAATATGGCCTGCCCTAGGGTTATCCTTTTATGGGAGGATACATTACATCCCCTTCCACCTTCCAGATGTAGGCTGATGCTGCTAGGAAGGAAAGAGAAGCATGATTAGAGAAAAAGAGAATAAGATAGAATAAAGCATCGACTATCCCACACCTACAGTCATAATTTGACCCTATTCAATAGCAGTTGATGGTGACCCATTTGTCACCCAACGTTGTCAAGCTGAGTGAGAAAATGTAGCTAGAGGATTATACAATGAATGTAATGGCCATTGATATGTCCCTATTCAGGCCCCAGAATAGAGTTGAGCTGTTGATGAAATCCACTTCTATAGTCATGAAGGATTATTTGAAAAAAATCAAGAAGACTACAAAAGATGGAGGCTAATTTGGCCAAAGAAAAGGCAAACTATAGCAGTTTGGCTAAAGAAATAACTAAGAGAGATAATGAAATACCAATCCTAAATAAACAGTTGCAAGATACTATTTCCCTTTAGACTCAATGGGCAGTCTAGGCCTAGAATGATTTGTTAAAAGTAGAGCTCGCACTTGGAAAAGATGCAGCAATATCCCTTAGGCAAGAGAAAGTAGTGTTGCAGGGAAGAGTCAAAGGACTTTAGTTGTAAGTTACCCAATTGTAGTAGAGGCTACTAGATAAACAAAACAAGTCTACAACTTTTCAAGCCTAGTTCTAATTAGAGCAATAAAAAGTAGCATAATTGACACTAAAACTGGCTAATAGGCCAAGAGGTGTCAGAGTGATACAATTGGTAAAGGAGCTCTATGAGTCAGCATGGAAAATAATCTCCTCAAAGATTATTCAGCTCAGGCCATCTCTCACCTTCCTACTCAATGCATAGCAATTGTGTGAGAAGGTGGAAGATTTAGTGAAGAGCACTCTGGCTACAGTCTCCAATAGAGTCATAGACTCCCAAACCTTGTTGTAGAAGCTCTATGATGCAATGGATGTGACATTGGCAGCCATGGGAATCACTGATAGAATGGCCACTGCAAAATGGGTCAATGAAGTGCTCAATTATAATGCCATGGGCAGTAGTTGTAGAGAGCTTCTTAAAATCATGAAATAAGGCATCAATGAGATGAGACAACACATTGAAGATCTAGTGCAACTAGGCCTTCCTTCTTTGTTTCCAGATGCCAACATGGTGTTGAGGGTTGATCAAATTGATCCATTGTTGTTGGCCAAATAGAGAGATCAAATAGTTTTCCAAGACCTACGAGATGATTCCTTAGTCTCAGAAGTTGAAGTTGTTCTGGTTCTTGTTTCCCAATTGGAGTTCAAGTTGAGGGCTACAGTTCAAATTTTGCAAAGTTTTTTGCACAAAGATATCATTCACCTTGACTTAGCCTTCACTAACTTATAGAACAAGCAAGGGTTATTTGACCATGAATGGTCCATCTACCAAACAACACTTTTGAAGCTATAAAATTTTGATAGAATGGGAGTCAGGTTTCTTTTTGAGCAGGCTTAAAAGTCTTGGGGGTCACCAGTAACTATAGAGTAAATTTTACCCTACGTCGTATTCAAGTTTTCAATCGAGCACTACAGTTTTGGTTCCTGCATACCTTAGTCATAGCAGTAGAGTTTTAGAGTAGAGAGCGGGTTTATTTTTGCCTAAGTGTTGAAGTGCAGTGGAAGCTACCAAGTGGCATAGTCTGATCATAGGTTCTCTTTCCCCTTTTTCATTTCCTTCATTTCATTTTTGCCTAAGTATTAAATTCAAGTGGAAGCCACTGGGTGTCACTTTTTGAAACACGAAGCCGGCCAGCTCACATCATCTGAGACACCTTTCATGATTTTCAAGAAAGCCACAGATCATGCCACGTATATAATAGCATTATAAAACATTATGATAAATGTTTGTCATCTTGTTTGCATCATGCTATTTGTACTGACATTATGATAAACATTGTTTGTTTCATGTTTTTCTTTATTTTATTTTTTCCTTCATTTTTAGTGTTTTGTTTATTTGTTTTCCTTTTTGTTTGATTTTTTGTTATGCCTTGATTCAGTCTACGTGCAGTCATTGGATGAATCCTTGTGAATTATTCTTGAATATATCCGTAATCATGCATAAACATTATCATCATGGTATTTATCATTGGTGTAATATTTTCAATTGTTTATTGGATCATGTGTTAGTCCTTATACATATTTTTGCCAAGTATTCATGATGCCTATCGTCGCATGATATAGAAAAAATAAACTCCAAGAGTCTACATGATAATGTAACATTGATATATTTCCTTCATACTAGTAACATTCCTAACCTAATCCAAAACATATCCTACATAGAGTAATTATATAAAAAAATAATTTCCTACCTTGCTAATTCAGATGAGCATATCCCTACTAGCATGTTTCCCAAATTAATATTTCTCCTCTATACCAATTTTCCATCATATTACATATCATATTTGCCATAATCAAGATACAAATGATTATAACCACATTTGGGAAAATCATTGTATACCATCCCACTTGCATTATTGATGATTATAACTACCTTTGGGAGAATCATTATGTTTTCATCCATTTGAAGGTTGATGATTATAATCACCTTTGGGAAAATCATTCACTTTATTCTACTAAACTAGGGCACATTTTCATTGTGATAATGCTTATAAACACCTTTGAGAAAACTAATATCCCTATCCACCCAACTGGGGCATGTTTTTTATCCTTCTAATGATTATAACTACCTATGAGAAAATCATTATTTCCCATTTTAGTGATTATACATGACTTTGGGCACATCAATCTCTTGTTACCTTCAACATTTTTCAATGACTATAACCACCTTTGGGAAAATCATTACCTTTTTATATCCACCTATGCTAATGATTATAACTACATATGGGTAAATCATCTTGTTTATTTTCCCTAATTGGGGTAGCTACATATGCCACTAATTATAACCACCTATGGGCATATCAATCTCTTCCACCCCATCTCATTTTTTTGGTCTAATCATTTCCTCCTTTTGAGGGACCGATTGACAACTACTCCTTCAAGGAAGCACCTACAATTAATACATTATCATTGAAGTCATAATCATATTAGATATTTTCATGATTTGAGAATATGTCACTATGTTTACAACTTGAAATGCCTTACTAAACATGGGTAAACTAAAAACACCTATAATTGGCCACCAATAGCCTTCAACTAGACTTTAGACCAATTCATACCAACCATTGTAAATTAAGCTTAAGAATCACTAAATGTCCTAAATTTACTTTTGAATTATTTATCAATTATCAAAATCACATTGAGACATCCTTAATTGGGTTATTATACTATATGAAATAATATCCTCTCATAGATTCATCTCTAATCATCATGTGGCATCACAACATGTAATTTGGCCTATGGACCTATTAAGTGGGGAACTTGCACACATAAATTAAATATTTAAAGAGATAATTTGATAATTATAATTAATTAACAAACAAAACCAATTAAGATCCTAGTTTAATTATTCATGTGCAATTGATGAATTACTAAAAAAGGAAATTCAAAAATATGAAATATCCTACATTTTCACAATTACATTTGTAAGTTGTCAAGCCTTTGGAAAATATCTCAAAATATCTCTTTTTATAGACCCATTCCTATTCATTACAAATCATGAGTGTTTAACAAACTCTACTAGGGTTATGTTGACTCATATAGGTTAGGTTTGAACCCATTCCATGTTTAAACTACACTTTAACTCATCCTGAGTTGGGGTTAGTTTCTAAGATTATAAATACAAACCATTACCTATTGAAAAGAGATCTTAGAAATTATAGAGTTATAATTCCAATGTTATTGAAATATTCATAGTAATAATTTTATAATTCTAGAATATTGAGCCAAATGACATGAAGCAAGCATGAGCCATATAAAGCCACAATGAAGACAAGGAGAGAAGGAGAAAAGAAAACTCCATTGTAAAAGAATCTTTAGGCACAAATCGATCAATCCACATAATGAATCATTTGGATCATTCAAGGAAGGTAAGAGATTGTTTATCTTTTGCATTTTGGTTGTGATTTTCATTTGGTTTTATTCATTAAGCTCCCCTTATGATTTAGGCTTAGAGATATTAGCATGTTAGTGTGTTTATTTCATTGTTTTTATGTTCTAACACAAGAATAAGCTCCTCTCTATTGTCAAATTCCTATGATCATATGAAGAATCCATGAGCTCAAAACTTTATCAATTAAATTATGTTTATTCTATGTTACCACCCTATGCTTATCAAATATGGCATCTAAAATCAACAAAGCCAAGTGCTTTTGGAAATCATCACTAGAGACTCAATCCATGACTGTCTAGTGATCCATGTGATGTAAAAAGGCATATTATTTCACCTTGATTGAAAATAACAAGCCCCAAAATAATTTGATATAGGGTATAACTTTGGGCTTAGATGTAAAGAAATGCAATCCTTATCTCTTAATAGAGATTAAGTCTATCACCAATTGGCATTGTGCTAGGGATACATTTCCTTCATGAGAAAAAACATTGACAACATATATGACATCCCATAATTATGAGTAGTTGGCATATATATCATTAAAAATTGTTTCATTGAATACCATGTTAGTATTTTCTATGGAATCCTTAATGGAGAATTAGGATGGTGGAAGTACTCCTCTAAATCTCTAGGATGATGAATCCATTGTAATTGTCTAATTTTCACAAAGTTAATTTCCTTTACTATGAAAATTATTTTCTATTGGGTACTTCTTTTCAATGGATTCATAGGTGGCTAGGGCTTTGTTCATAGAGTAGAAAGTGAGCTCAAATTTTGCTTGTGATCAAATGAACACATTGATAGCCAGAAGTCATTGATATGGCTTTTTGAATTTAATTATAGTTTGTTTTCTTTTAATGTCCAAGGTTCATATACTTTATTTACCTACATAATTCAAATATCAACAATTTAGTTGGTTAAGAAGCCATGCCTTTATGTTCTTTGGTAAGTCTTGTGAAGTAGTTCTAATTTATTAGCTAAGTCTAACAGGCTCTCGACAGTCCATATTCAGGATTTAAGAGTTGGGTTTCATGTTGATACTGAGCCAATAATTCTTTCAAACTCAAGGCTCCAAACACAAAAATTAAACAAAATGTCTGAAGACCAAATCCTTTAGAACAATGTTAGAATAAAATGTCTAAATAAAATATCTAAAAAAAATGTCGATGTAGACTATTCTAAACAAAACATCTAAATGAGGGAAAACCCTGACATAAGTCATGAAAAAACATCCAATAAATAAAACCTCAAAACAAAACCTTCGAATAAAAGTCCTGAACAAAATGTTTGATATGAAAACTTTGTATATAAATTTTGATGAATAAATCTCAAACTTAAGTCCCAAAACACAAAATTTCCAAAAAGAAGTCTCGAATAAAATCTCTAAATAAAATCCTTGAACAAAATGTCCAATACAAAAACTTTGAATAAATATCAAACTTAAGTCCCAAAATGCAAAGTTATTAAAAATAAGTTCTGAACAAAATGTTTGATGTGAGAACTTCAAACATAAATTTTGATGAATAAATCCCAAACTTAATAGTTTCAAATAAAACTAAGTCCCAAAAACCTACATAATCATAAAAAATCTTGAAATGCATTAAGAATTTAGTTTAAAATGCAAAATATCATTGTTTATACTTTTAAGTGTTGAGATTAAGGAGCAATCCTATAAGATTTCCATAGAATGAATAGAAAAAACTTAACAAACAGGGCCAAATCATAAAAAAGTTGGGTCCCCATTGTTTTTTATAGAAAAGGGGAATGTTGAGTACAACAAATGATGATTTATATGGGGGATACTTATAATTATTTAAGAGCTCAAAACTTTGGTTATCAACTTCAAATCGAACATGAATCATGCCATAGAAAAATACTTGAATTAAAGATATGAAATAGACTGCCAACTACATCATACAATATACTTGCCTTCACATCTATGAATTTATGTGCTAAAGTGACATTATTTAACCCTTTTTATGAGGATATTTTCAAAGACTTGGAATAGTTTTAGGTTTTAGTATGGTTCTTTTGAAGATCATTAAATCAAGGGAGCTTACGCATTGCTTTGCTACTAGCTAGGCATCCATAACCTTGACAGAGATACCTTGGTTTCCTTCTCTCCTCTTCCTTATCTTTTTTTATCATGATGCATGGTACATTTACTTTATTTCATCATGTGATCCTTTGATCTCTTTTAGATTTTATTTGGGCTTTATTGATCTCTCTTTTGAACACATTGGTTCTTTTTCTCTTTCTTTTTATTTGAATAAAGAAGGAGAGCCGAAACCACTATGAGACAGTGTAGTTATAAAACAAATTATTTACCAAAATGTCTCTACCATTTGTATATGCATTAGTTATTCTCACCACCAAAAAAGTATTAGCATGAAGAGTGTGTTTGATCTAATAAAATGAGAAAACATTAATAATTTATATGGAGTATTTGAGAGAAACATTTACATACCTAGTAGAAATATTCAATTGTGACATAATCCAAAATGACTATTATTACATACCCAAATCTTGAATACTTCAAACACAAAAGTATCATAGGTTTATGAACAGACCCCCAAGTTGTGAATCCCTTTATAGTTTCCCTTTTCCAAATATATATCAGTTTAAGCATATAATAGGGGCACATCTGGAAGGATTTTATCTTAGTCACATCATAATAAACCAATTCATATTATTATAGGAAACAAAAAAAATTAAACTAGAAAGTAGGGAAACTAAAATAAAAAGTAGGAAAACTAAACTAGAAAGCAGGAAACTAAACTAGAAAGCAAGAAAACTAAACTAGAAAGTAGGAAACTAAACTAGAATGTAAGAAATTAAACTAAAAATTAGGAAACTAAACTAGAAAATAGGAAAACTAGAGTAGAACAACCTCTACCACATTTTATTTATCAATCAAGGGCATATTCAAATGGTAGAGCCATTAAGTAATGTTTTAGAAACTATCTGGTAACTAGATATGTGAGTTCATCACCCTAAAGGTCCCTTAGATATAATGCATTATTTCTTGGGATTTATAAAATATGATATGGTCCAATCCATAGTGGGTAAAATTTATCATGCTAGCCTTTCTTTTCATGGGATTTATCCCATAGAAGCACTAGATCATAGATCTTGAATGCTTTGACATTTTCCCTTTTGTCAGACCATCTCTTTACTACATCTTGGTGTTTATTGAAAGTCTATAGGGTCTTAGTCCTTAAGTTTTCCATTTATATTATATCTAATAATCAAGATTCTACTTTGTCATTTGGTTCCATATATTCTTCCATGAATTGATAAATCGATAACTTTAGCATGATTATGAATACTAGCCTACATCCATACGCTAGAAGATACAGTGAGGTCTTGAGGCCCTACTCATATCTTGTTTGATCTACCTAAACGGCATATTTAAGTAGATTATGCTAGTCCCTATGCTAATCCCTAACCAATTTATTAATTTCATATATTAGGATCTTACTCATTGATTTGGCCAATCCATTTCCCTAAGGATAGTGGTTAGAATATGACCTAATGATATTATGATTGTCATGAGCCCATTTAGTGAATTCAACTGATATGAATGTTGGTCCATTGTCACAAACTAGAGAAATGGGAGTGTGAAATATTATTGTGATGTGTTCTTATAAGAAGTGAATCACATCTTATGCTCTAAAATTCTTTGTGGCCACTAACTCAGTCCATCAAGTATACTAATCAATGGTAGTGAGTAAAAATTTATGACATACTAAAGAGCATGGGTTAATTATGCCAATAAAGTCCAACCCCAACTTGGAAAATAGCCTTCCTTCAATAAAAAGTTTTAATGGAATTACTACATGTAATTTTCATTTTTCTAACATTTAGAATTCATGACATGTCTTGACATGGGAATGAGTGTCCTTGAAGGTAATATCCCATTATTAGGATTTTGTGATCTATGGTGTTCCAATATGGATGACCACTACCTATCTTTTGGTGTAGTTTTTCTATAATTTCTTGAGATTATTTTGTTGATACACATCTAAGGTAGATGCCTTCATAATTTCTCCTATAAATAACTCCTTTCTTAATCATGTAGTGAGAAGCTTTGACCCTCAAATCTCTCTATTTTTGATTGAGTTTTGGGTGATAAGTACCTGTAAGCAAATACTGAATTATGTTAGTATACCATTCCCCTATAGACACCTAGGCTTCACAAACCTATTAAATAGTAATGTGTGGGTCAAGATCAGTCATGAGTTGTATGATGCCTTGACCCTAGATGATTTTAGTAAGCTTGATTTCTATATCAAACTCATGCATCTTTGCCATCCATTTTTTCCTACATTCTCCCAGTTCATTATGTGACAAGGTAAGCTTGATAGCTAGGTCAAGCATGATAGTAATAGTATTATTTATTAGGATGTATTGGTAGAAGTTATTCATCACTTTCACAAGATAAAAAATCTATTTATCAATCATGGAATACCTAAGTTCTACATCCTTAAAATTTGTGCTCATGAATGCAATGGGATGTTCTATCTCTTCTTTTTTGTGTTATGACAACAATAATTATATGTTCTAAATCAAATGAATATAATTAAAATTAATTTATAAAATCCATATTGATTAATACTGGGGTCTGATATATAACATCTTTGATGTCTTGAAAAGACTTCTAAGTCTCATCTGTCCATTCCACTTTAGCATATTTTTTGAGAATTACATTTAGCGGTCTCACAATTTATGTAAATGCTAAGATAAACTTCCTTACAAAATTAATTTTCCCAAAGAAAGACTTAAGCTCCTTGTTATTTTGTGCCATAATCTATTAATCCCCCTGGATTCTATCTATATCTATGATCATCCTTATTTGGTAATTATATGTCCCAAAATCTTTCCCTTAATAACTCCAAATATACTCTTCTTTGGGTTTAGTGAGATGCCAAATATTTATCATCCTTTGAAGATTGACTTTAGATGGCCTAAATGATCATTATTATTCTTAGAAAAAATAGTGAGGTCATTCATATAGATGATTATACATTTACCTATTAATCCTTGAAATGCATGATCCATTCCTCGTTAAAAGGTGGATCCTACATTTATTAGGCCAAAATTCACCATCTTATACATATAAGTACCCCACTTTATGGTAAATGTAGTTTTCATTATATCGTCTGATTATATTAACACCTCATTATAACCTAAAAATCCATCCAGGAAGGACATCATTTTAGATCCACTGACTATCTGAATAACCTCATCCAAGGAAGGTAGTGGATAGTTGTCCTTCTTAGATGCTTTTTTTAAATTTCTAAAATCAACACATAATATAATTTCTCCATTTTTATTTATGACTGAGACTAAATTGGCTACCCAAGTAGAATGCTTGATTGGGAAGACTATCCTTTCACTCAATATCTTTTACACTTATCTTCAAATGAGAGGTCCAGGATAGGATTCACTGGTCATTATCTTTGTATGAATGGCTTGTGATCTAGTTTCAGTGGAATTGTATGGGTGATGACCTTTAGGTCATAAAATTTCAAGTCCTCATACATCTATGCAACCACATCTTTGTATTGGGTGAATAAGTCCATCACTTGTTGCCTTTTTCTAGAGTGCAACTCAATCCAATGTTGATGTAGCATGGGCTATTGTCATCTCCAAAATAATCCCTTTTAAATTCAAACTTACTAACCTTGGGTTGAATTTGCTATTCAGATTGTGGATCTACATCAAAATCTCTATCTAAATAAACCAAACTAGTTGGGAGATTATTTTATTTGAGTTAGATGACACCTTCCTCATTTGAATCCTCTTATTAGAGATAACTAACTTCCTTATCACTAGTTATTTAAGACTCAAATTATCTTGAGTTAGTTAGAAACCAAATGATGTACTAGTCATTGTTGAAGACTCAAAAATTCTCTACATTTTTAGGAACAAAAGGAAATAGGCTTGGCTAAATAGATAATCTCTTTACCTAAGATTCTTGGAGAGACTCCAAATTGGTAGTAGAAGTATCTAATTAATCCATAGCTTGGTTTTGTTCTCTGGGAAAAACCACTATATTTAAAGCCTCAAATTTCTTAATCAAATTCCATTGTCTATTTTTATATATTTTAGATAAGACATCCTATGTTGGTATTTGTTTCTAACCTAATTGAAAACCACCTCTAAATCCCCATATACTAACAATCTCTTGATATTGTTTTTGATTGTAAAGCGTAATAAAAAAATTAAGGCTTCATATTTAACCTTATTGGTGACAGGGAACTATAATCTGTATGATTCTAAGAACTTCTTACCTTATGGATCAATCAATTTAATTCCTACACTAGATCCTTATTTGGATCTATCATTATCATAGTGGAGAGTCCATAGTTGGGTAGGGCCTTATGATTCTAGTTCTTGTACTTCATTTTGTGTGGTGAAAGTGTAAATACCAAAGTTATAAGATTCATAACTTTGATCTTAATTCTTGAAATTGTACTCTATGATGGGATACTTCATTCTTTATTCTTGATCAATCTAGATTTGGTTTGGAAGGCCTCTCCATGGTAGCCAAATGTGGGAGAAACATATTGAGAGATATCTATTGAGTGTCTTAAACCAATCCCTACTTAACAATAGTTCATAGCCTTCATGTATGTCTAATACAAGGATGTTGATAGTCATATGTACTCATGGTGTGGATGCTACTTGGATATACACATTATTCATCTCTCTAATCATTATCACAATTATTTTATCTAGATGTGAAACTATTCTCTTGGATGGGCTTAGCATTAGGCCAAGATTTTGATAAATATAAGTAGGCATTAAAGTGGATGAAGCTCCAAAATCAACTAATAAATCATGAATAATTTTAACAAATATTATAATAGTAAACAAAAAAGGTGGTACCTATGGCTTGATTTTGTATATGATGTTGGTGTCAGAAGCCTTTACTTTCTCTGTAGCAGCTTTTATCTTTTCCATTGGGGCCTTCACTATGATATACTTCTATAGTAACTCCTTTTATTCAGTGATATAAGCCAATTCATGAAGGATAGTTTTTGCTTTGATTTTATTCATGTCCTCAATAATTTTATACCCCCCTACTCTATTCCTATGTATTCTAAGGTTGATCATTCCCTTTCAGGGAAGGTGGATTTTTATTATATTTTAGATTCAATCAAATGGCCATACTATTTGAAGGAGTCGGTGTTGTGAAGGGATACTTGTTCCTTAGGTTTTAACCACCTTTTTAGAATTGTTAGAAAGCATGGATCTCATTAGTGTTGTCCTTTCGTACATTGTCATATTCATTCAAGAAAGGAAACTCGTGAGTCTAAAAGAGCATAGTGGTGCTTGAAGGACTAGAGTCTTGGTGGAATTTCAATAGATTATGCATCAAATCTTGCCTTACCACCTCTCATTGAAATATCTCAAAATGTGTACAAAATTTAACATAGTCAAGTTCACCATGCCGAGACATGTTGTGAATTATGCACTAATTGGGCAAGGTTGTCTCTACTATATTGATCTCTAGAGGCTTGTTGGACTACTCTATATTGTTTGTAGGACTATTGAAGGGTCTATTATACCTTTCAAACCTAAAATTCTTATTATTATTTAGGCCATTAACATTACATATCTTTATTTTCATGCTAAGGAAATCATTACTTAACTTTTGAACCATCTTTTATGTGGAATCCAACTCTGATTTTGTAGAATTTGTGCCCTAGACAATAGTAGTAGAGTATGTATCTAGATGTTTATTTTATTGGTAACCATTTCTAGGTGCATGGTTTTTTAAGAAACTATAATATGGATGTGATGTCTACTCAAAGGAGGTGGTGTGTATAACTAATTTTGATTAAATGTAGGGATGTTCTACTTCACATATGGAACTAGATTCAAAGATGGGAGACCATTTTTGACACTAGGTGTGCCAGTCACTTGATGATTAAGATGTATATCAATTTTGATATCCTCTTCATAAGCCAATTCCAAAGTGTTGACAATAGTAACCCTTCTTACGATAACTATAGTAATTAGATCTAGGGAATTTTTGTACATTTCTAATGCCAACACTTCTATTGGTTTATATGAAGATCTTAATGAGGTATACATCTTCTAAAACCTTGTATTGAATGCTTGGATTGTTTTGTTTAAATCCCTCTTCATGCTATTAAAGTGTTGGTATATCAAACTAGGACTGATGAGTTGCCCAAACTATGAAAGAAAACCAATTTAACACTAATTCTAGGAAGTAATAGAATTCTTTCAAAGATTAAGGTACCAAACATAAGAATCATCCATTAATGTGAAAGGAAAGAGTCTACATGGAACATATTTATTAATAACATTCATCAATCTTAATGTAAATTTAAAATACTTGATGTGTTCTTCTATTTATTTTCCTTCTGAAGAAAAGAAAGACAATAGATACTTTTCAAGATTCCTTGGTAGGTCATGCACATCACCTGGGATGGTAATAACATATGAGACCAACCAAGTTGGTTGAGTCACATGATGATTAATAGGGGGAGTGTTTCTTACTATGGAAGTTGTTATGGATCTATTATTGATAGGGGTAGTTCTTATAAATCTAGGACTTCTATGATTTGACAAAGGTGAGAATATAAGACTAGCCTAAGCACTAGATATGGTCACACTTCTAGGTGAATCTAGTACAACTCAATGTAGAAATTAAAATATTTTATCAGAAGGATTAGTCCCTCATTCTAGTTATATAAATAATGTTGATGTAGTTTTTGTGCACACTAGTTTATAATGAGGTGGCCTCTAATGTTTCATGATCTCAATGGATATAAACTCCACTCCACAACATGAGTTACAGGTATGCAGCTGAATAACTAGGTGATGGAATAGCAGGTAGAACATGTAGGTTGTTAACTAGGACTATGTATGGATAGATGGTATTTAAAATAAAGTTAAAAAATCTAGGTAATTTGGTAGATGGGGGATATTAATCTTAAAGTGGGCATATCTCATAAATAAACTCAAAACAAGAGGGAAATGTAGAGCAGAAAAGGACTCTATGACTTTAGTAATTACCTTTTAGGTTAGATTCTTTATGGCTAAGTGATTTTAGAACCAATATTTGTTGCTAGAAGCTAATACACACACATACAAACATGGTCAAGTAATTTAGGATAGTTTGATATATGGAACTCAAAGGCCTAGGCCAAAGGTTGCTCCTTTTAGAGTAGTTATTACACACCCATACTTAGGATATTATGACTCAAACCAGGGAGGTATCTGGGATAGGTTTTACACATATAGAAAATACTATATCATTTAAAACAACTTTGCACACTAAAAAATATGAGACAAATAACTTACAAGTAAATAATTAATATAATTGCTAATTATTCACTAGTTATTGCACATCTAAAACTAGCATATTAAGCATAACAAGAATAATTTTTCATATATATTTAACACTTAAAATTACTAAATCAAACAACCAAAAAGATAAAACCTAATTACATAGAATTTGGAGATAAATTACACTAATACATGCATGATAATCAAAAATTGATTTGTGATTTATTATTTTTAGGAAATTAGATGTTTAAGTACTAAATAATAGACTAGTCTATGTAGATAAAACTAGTAAATAATGTATAATAATTAGGCTACTAATTTGTGAAATTTGACTGTAGTTAGGGATTTTATAAAAATAGTAGTCAGAGGGAAAATTAAATTTATCTGATTTTGTGTTATTTTGACTAAGATAGGGTCTAGAAATCTATGTGTAGGCTTAGGAGACTATCACAAATAAGAATCTAGAGTTCATTTCTTGATTGGATTGGAGCACCAAAAGTAGGACACCTTAGGTTTCATTTTTGTACTCCTATCTTAGTGTTGTTGTCTTGGTGATCTAATCTTTCTAGGTTTTGTGTGTTAGGTCTATGTGACCTTACCTATGAAATATCAAAGCCTAAAAGTCCATAGAGATCACTATGTAACTAGTTTGGTCTTTGATACCCTAGGTCCTCTTTATGCTTGAACTTTAATGTAAAATTTTGATAAAAGAGAGTAGGGGTTAGTGTGTAAAAGATACACTAGACGCACTTCACACCCTATGTGTGGGCATGATGCCTACATACCAATACTTTGATGAGGGATTAAGCTATATGTAGTTCTCCCATTGAAGTGCTTAGTGTAATAATGTGATGAAAATAGAAATAAATGTGAAACTAGGTGTAATTGGATTGAGTAGGGACTCGTGTAAATATTTTAATAGGCTTGAAATACTATTGGATGGTTGTATGTAGAGAATATGTAAATTTTCTTGAGTGGTCTTGCTTGTATTCCTGCTTCTCTCTTGTAAATGAGTGGCAACTCTTCTAAATGGACTTTGAATGGTATTTTATAGGGTATTTAATAATCATGGGCTAAATGAATTTGTGTTAGGTCAACATGAATTAGGATAAGTATTTAGAAGAATATGATCATTTATAAGCCAAAATGCACTTGGAAAATAACACCAGTAATAAGACACCCTAGGTTTTAGTGTTATAATCCAAGTTTGGATGTTATTGTCCATGGCTGATGAGACCTGGGGGAATGGATTAAGAATGGAAAGATCAATTTGGGTCTATAAGGGTTCAGTCTAGGAGGCTACAAATGACTAGGAATTAGTGAAAACATGTCTATGAGGGTCATGAGATAAAGCAAGATGGACCTATGGATTGGGTGTCATTAACCACACTCAAGTTACCAAATTTAAAATTTTATATGACTAAACTCCCCCCCTACTTTATTCTATTGATGCAACAAAGTGAAATACTAGGATAAAGGAAAAATAGAAAGTGTACCTAAACTTACCTATAAAGGTGAAGCTCATGAAGTTGTGTGATGTTGGATGTGCATAGAGAGAGAATGGTGTGAAGTGTGAATCTATAATGAAAAACATAGAGTAGATCGGTCCTTACTAGATATGTTATATCTAAAATAATAACATACAAAATATGTGTAAGAGAGAGAGGAAGGAAATGAATGAATACACCTCACTGAGTACATGAACTAATACAAAACTTGTTGTGATGATAGATTGTGTTAGGTGTGTGCTATACCAAAAATAATATCATGAATGGAGATAAGTTCTCAATTCCTTAGAAGTGGTCAATAATGCAAAGGTAGGCCCTTTAGCTCCATCATTTCCTACTAATTAAATTTAATGATTCATGAATGTGTTAATCGATGTTTGGACTGCATGTCTAATCCTTTTGAATGGGTGTCTTAATAATACAAAGACTAGCTATTACTTTGGCTCCATCATTGCCCCATAAATTAAAGCTATGAAGTAATATTGGTATGGAATATATGTCATATGAGATGTATTTTAAATCCCATAAATATACTATGATCTAATAATGTTGGTATGGATAGCCAAATGTATGTTAGAAAGTAGACCATTCTTGGCCATTTCAAAGGATGAAGATTAGGCTTGTATAAAAGCCACTCTAAAACTAGTGTAATAGGCTTATGTGGAATCTAATTTAGGAACTCAGGTACTTAGGAAGTTAAGCTTGTATGAAAGCCAAACTTTGAAAAAAGATGCCAACCACCTACAGATGGAGTAAGGCATGTAACTACTAAGAAATACTTGGAAAATAAACTAAACTCAAAAAGGGGGAGGATCAATGTGCCACACACATTACCTACAATCATTGGTGTTTAGAACATGGATTTTGATCTGGAAGTTATATCAATTACCTAATCTAAAACTAGAAGTGAGAGCCATCATGCCATGCATGATGTCCCCTATATCTAGATTCTCTAAGAAAAAACTATATTGTAACATGATGAATCTAGATAGGAGTGCTAAAAATAAGACACCCTATTATCTGGCATTATAGTCCAACTTTGGAACTATTGTCTAGGGCCAAATATGGTAACTATTCTAGATTCTCTATTGTCTTCCTAGTCTATTTTTCCTAGTTTAATGTCTAGATTTTGTTCTAAGCATTCTAAAAGTTTCTTTTTCAATCATTAGGAACTCTGATCTCTATGATGAAACCCCTATTTATTTCCCCTCTTCTAAGGGTAGCAATGAAGACATTGAAATGACTAACCTCAGAAGAAATATCCCTACAAGTTTGTTATGTTTCATAGATTTATGATATAGTAATGATAATTGACAAGATATCTTGAGATATAACAAGGTTTGTATTGAGAGGATTTTTAGATCAATAGGGGTATGCCTAGATAGATATAAAAATGTAATAACATGTGCAATGTGCTAAACTAGACTCAAAAGTGTTAGTTATTATTTATTATTAAGGAGGGATTGAACATGATGTCTATCATGGCATCCAATAAATTAAGGAAATGCATGATATGGATCATGGCATTACAAATAGTAAAAGTAATCAATAAAAAAGCATACAAATCAAGAATCATATAAGAGTGGCTAAGTGGCTAAGAAATCAAGGGGCATGGTCACATGTCACTCAAACTAGAAAATAAACATATAAGGCATGTTTAAATTCCACATACACATATAATTGAAACAAGAAAGCTGATGTGGAAGCTACAATCACATAGAGGAGTCTAGGCAAAAGACATTGGTAAATGTCTCAAGGTACACACATGAATAGAAGAGAAGGATATTGGAAAATGTCCTAAGGCACATATAAGAGGTAAGAAGGAATTAGAAATACAATCTAACAAGCTATGTTAAGCAAGAAGAGAAAGCATATAATAACTAGAAAGATAGAATCACATCTAACTAATCAAAGCAAGAGTGAAAGTATGTAATACATGTTAGTACAAGACTAGGTATATGCTAGGAAATACACAAGTGTAATATACTAGTGAGTTTTGATATGGTAATCTCTATAAGCTTAGTAAGTAATGTATGTCAAGATGATAACTATAGTGTGTGGTGTAGTAATGACATAACTTGGATGGTGTAGTCATGTAGAAGATGCCCCCAGTGAGTGTGTATATCAAAGTGTGCCTTAAATGTAGATGTAGGATACCCCCTCAAATGGGTAGAGTGAAGAATCAAAAAACTAGATAACACTGCACACTCTTAAAGAAGATCAAGTGAAGCATGGTAATGTAGATAAATTAACATACAATAGCATAAAATAACAAATTTAAGTCTTAGCATAGTAGTAGAAATGTAAAGAATGGATGATGCATATAATTGATATGTTTTTAGATTTTGAAATGTTATTTTATTTATATATTTTTGAAATAATATATGTATAATAAAGCCTAAGAATAAATTATACTAACCAATGAGTCTTAGATGAGACTCTATGTCATTGTGTCCTGTATCAAACAAAGGTATTATGCATGATTACGAAGCATGATGGAAAGGCTAGGACTATAACTATGAAAGTTATGTGTGTTGTAACTATTCTAATATTTGAAGTAGAAACTAAATATAGGATTCCCCTATAACTATGAGAAGTGGATACAACTAAGGGACTCTTAGGGACCCATATATAAGTAGGAGAAGGAGTTCTCTGAAAGTGTGCTTTATGCTTATAAGCATGAGATCTCAATGTTACTACTCTAGGTATGAATACTATAGCTAGAAGCTATTTAGAGTCTTGAATCTATGGAGGTGTATAAACTCTCTATACTGGTGATGGGTTCTTTAACTCTATCTGAATCTATACCAAAGGAAGAACTATAACTGGTGGGGAAACTAAAACTAGTGGAGAAGTTGGAACTAGTGACTATAAATAAGATGGCTCTAAAGTGGGGAGTGGTAACTCATATGTAACTCCACCATTTATAATAATTTGATTAGTGTGAATGAATTTAATGCATCTATGAACTATAGATGGTACTGCTCAATTTTTTTGAATCTATGGGTGACCAAATAACATATCAAAAACTCTTGCACTCGGAACTATGGTGAAATGTGTGGTCACATGTGTTGGACCAGTATATAAAGGAAATACAATCTCACCCAATGAACTTTGTATATGCTCATTGAATATACTAATAACTATACCTATCAGAGTGATATCCTGCTCTGAATATCCCAAATACTACAATAATGTAATGGTGTACATGTTGACACTAGAACCATTATTGATAAGAAAACTATGAATGGAATGATTATGAATATATGCTTTGATAAAGAGTGAATTATAATCTAAATTAACCTCAATAATATCCTAATCTAATAAGGATATTGAAGGTCTAGTTGGAACATTAGACTCATACACACCTATCATACTGTTTAAAGGATGTGACTCAACTAAAGGTGCCTGGTATGTAACTGGTGGAGGATGTGCATGGTATGTATGGTGAACACCTAATGTCCCCTTTTTCTTATTTATAATTCTATGGAAATGGATATAAGACTATTTTCAAAGATTTATCTTGTGTTGGCTTTTCCTGTTGGGGCTCAAATGAAGTGCAAAGATCAATTAGGTTATTATTTATCAAGTCCTATATCTTATGTCTCAAATTGATGCATCTATTTATAGTGTGGAATATTGCCCTGTGAAAATAACAAAATGCATATTGATCATATCCTCATGAAAGAGTCTTTTCTAGGTCAACTTCTTGAATAAGATGGAGAGTGATGATTTAACATTCTAATAACTGCTATAAAACTCTAGCTAGAGAAATTGGTAGATTGGTAAATGCACATTGAGGAGGTGCTAATAAAACACACATTGAGGAGACTCTGAAGCTGCATTGACTATTGGTTGATTTTGATTCTTATTATCATTGAATTTGACCTTGTATGGGACTTTTCTATCACTCTTATTTGTTGTGTATGGGATGCTTGTATACTTGAGTTTGCCCATTGAAATGAGTTTTACTTCTCTTTCCTTTAGAGTATGACACAATTTATTAAATGAAGAGAATATTTTAAACATAATATATTCTTATAATATTGGTATAAGGATCTATTTGAAGAGATCTTGTAACTCTTGATCTGCCATGTGGCTAGTCATCTTACACAGGATGGTCTTATATCAAAGCACATAGTCTATGAGATGCTCATTTGATTTCTAGTTTTGTTGTGTAATTTGTTCATAAGAGACATTATCACCAATATTGATACTAAAATGTGATAGGAACATGTCAAATAAAGGATTGAATGCATTGACTGACTAATTTGATAGACTATAGAACCATTGTAAACCATAATCCTTTAGAATCCATGGAAATAGCTTGGTAAGTAGCTAGTTAATTGGTACATAATCCAAGTATGCTGCATGAAAAGTTCTCAAATGTGTCTTTGAATCACCCTTGTGATCATAAAGGGTAAGCTTAGGTTGAAAAAAACCTTTTGACAAGGGTGTATATTCAATGGGATGTGCCAATGGTGTATGCAAAAGAGCAAAAGAATACAAATCCTACATAGTTCTAGTGGCACCTTGATCAAGATGTAGCACCTTGGATTAAAGAGATCTTATCTCTTGCACAAGGGTTACCACATCAAGAGATGTGGATGTACTGGCTGTAAATAGTGGCATAGAGGTAGGTTGGGTTGCTATAGGGGGATATTGAGACATAGTTTCCCCCGCAGTGTCATTTTTAACTAGTTTCTCTATGGTTTGAGAAGATTTACCATTGTTTGTTCTTTTTTGTTCCTCTTGTAATATTTTAAGCATGTCATCTTGTATGTCAGGGTGTTTGGTTGAGAGTTATTAAATTTATCTCTTATTATTTTCATCAAATCTAGTGTATTGGGCCATTGTTAAAGTAGGAAAATAATTTGAGAAGTGTTTTAATTTTTTGTAATAATTTGTTATAGGCCAAGTGCTAAAAAGGGAAAACACTGAATATAAGAAATGTAAAATCCTAAAAATAGTTAACTATAAATTGCATGAAAAGCATATGAAGTGCACAAACATGTAAGGTGATACCTCAAGAAACACAATAGAAGATAGTATATGCAACTAAGGATTTTAAAAAAATATTTTTGTAAAACACTATGAATTTTTGAAATTGAAATTAAATTTTTGAGTTAAGTATTCAAGAAAATGTTCATAAATTTATGGGAAAGTTTTTGATTTAATGGGACCTAGTAGATGCAACTAAGTTTTGAGAATTTTTTTTTTTGGAAATTATTATAGATTTTTGAAATTTTGATGTGATTTTTTAATTTTAATATGAAACTAAAATTTTAGAAAATGATTGGAAAATTATTGGTAAATTACTAGGAGCTAGTTGATGCAACTAGGGTTTGAAATAAATTTATTTTAAAATTTACTACAAAATTTTAAAATTTGAGAGGAATTTTTTATTTTAATATTCAAGAAAAATTTTAGAAATTAATGTGAAAAATTAGCTATAAATTTACCCTAGGGTTTATAGGGTTTTTATTAAAAATTCAAAGTAGGTCAAGTTCACCAAATGATTTATTACTTTTAGGAAATTAGATGTTTGATTCATAAATAATAAACAAGTCTGAGTAGATAAAATTAGTAAATAATATATAATAACTAGGATATTAATTTGTGAAATTTGACTATAGTTAGGGCTTTTCTAAAAATAGTAGTGAGAGAGAGAAAATTAAACTTATTTGATTTTGTGTTATTTTGATTTAGATAAGGTCTAGAAATCTATGTGCAAGCTTAGGAGACTATTGCAAATAAGAATCTGGAGTTCATTTCTTGATTGGATAGGAGTGTCAAAAGTGGGACACCCTAGGTTTTAGTGTTGTAGTCTTATCTTAGCATTGTTGTCTTGGTGATATAAGATTTTTGGGTTTTGTGCATCAGGTTTGTGTGACCCTACTTGTGACATATTTAAGCCCAAAATTCCATATAAATCATTATGTAACTAATTTATTCTTGTATACCTAGGTCCTCTTTATAATGGAACTTAAATGTAAAATTTGGAAAAAAAGAAAGGAGGGGTTAGTGTGTAAAGGATTCACAATATGAAATTCACATCTTGTGTGTGAGCATGATGCTAACATATCAATACTTTAAGGAGGGATCAAGCTATATGTAGTTCTCCCATTGAAGTTGTTGGTGTACTAGTGTGATTAAAATGTAAGTAAATGCAAAATTGGGTGTACTTGGAATGACTAGGGATTGGTGTAAAGGTTTGAAAAAGATTGAAATACTATTGGATGGTTATATGCTGAGAATACAGAAACATGCTTGAGTGGTCTTGCTTGAATTCTTTCCTCTTTCTTGTAAATGAGTGTTAACCCTTCTAAATGGACTTTGAATGGTCTTTTATAGTGGATTTAATGATCATGGGTTAAATTAATTCCTATAAGGCCAACATAAATTAGGATAAAGATTTAAAAGAATATGACCATTAGAAGCCAAAATGCACTTGAACAGTAGCACCAAAAAAAGACACCCTAGGTTTCAGCACTATAGTCCAAGTTTGGGCACTATTATCCATGGTTGACAAGACCTAGGTGGATGGATTAAGCATGAAAAGAGTAATCTGGGCCTACAAGTGTTTAGTCTAGGAGATATGAATGATTGAGAATCAGTGAAAGGATGCCTATGAGGGTCATGAGAGTAAGCAAGATGAACCTATGGATTGGGTTTCATTAGCCACACTCAAGTTACCAAATTTTGCATTTTATATGACTATAATTTGCTTCTATATTGAATTTTTTGACCTTTGAAAATGAGTGTTACATATGCTTATATATAATTGGGTATGAGTCACCTCATCCTCAAAGTACATGTAAATTTGTGATCACATGGTGTAATTAGAACCTCAATTCAAACTCTGGCTTCAGAACTATATGTAATGTATACATATAGTTAACTTGAAATTATCAAAAATTAAAGTTAGCCTTTACAATGAGATGTAATGTGTGCATGCTTACAAATAATTTAGGTAACTTTATATTCAAGTTATAACAAAAATATACTATGAGTATAAAATTGATGCCATTGTATTGATATGAACAAAATTGGCCTTTCAACTAAGGTTGAGTGGATGTTTGTATGGATGTGCTAAAAATGGGAGTTATTATTATAGATACTTGTGCTAAATTGGATGTTGTAACATCAATCTTCTTCCTTACCTCCAACTCTAAATAGCACTTATGTCTTACATCATGTTATTGCCTGATAATATATAAGTTATGTAATGAGGGTATGTGCACCCTATTAACCTATTCAAGTAGATTTGCATGCTCCAATTTTATATTCTAGAAGTTTATCTTAAAGATATCTACTTCCATCACTTTTTTTCTAGAAAAACTCAACTCATATTCAATGTATTTGAGTGTTAATCCCTAAATACTTTACTTGAAATTCTCAGATGCTTCCTAAAGGAGTTACAAAATTGATCCTACTAATAAGCTTTCTAGTATTACTTCTTGCTTTTGATAATTTAAATTTGTCCAAGATATGTAAGATGAGAGTTTTATTTTCTTGATATTTTAGCATTATTACCCTAGCTACTATAATCCACTCCCTAGCTTCCTGAGTTCTAATCACTAATAAATTTAGGGTGTTTGAAGCCTTCAATGGTGTCATCAAATTAATATGTCTATATGTCTTATTATTAGTATAAAGAATAATCAATTTTAATTTATTTTCATCTTATTTAAAATAATTAAATAATTAATGAGTTTGGGCTTTTTGGTAAGCCAATTCTTCCCTCATTACCTCAATTCCTTCAAGAGCATTGTATAACTTGGATGTAGCCTGTTGAAA
Source organism: Torreya grandis (assembly GCA_037957365.1). Lineage (NCBI taxonomy): Eukaryota > Viridiplantae > Streptophyta > Pinopsida > Cupressales > Taxaceae > Torreya > Torreya grandis. The sequence goes on along the minus strand of JARHVA010000635.1, from coordinate 2,774,069 downwards.
TTTGATCTCAATCCCTTGAGGGATATTTATTATATGTTGTTTCTCCTTGATTTTTTTTGGCTCTTTTTCAAGTTCTTGTCTGGCCATCTCTACCCCCTCATGAAATGCCATCATAGCATCCTTGTGAGTTTCAGTAAGGGAATTAAAGTCCTCTACATATGGGGACTACCCTAGCTATCTATTATTCCTTGTAGATGAGGCAAATACTTCTTGTCTTTCTTCAAGAATGATCTCCTTCCTAGATTCATCTTCCAATTTCCTCTTCCTAACCCTTTAAATGATTCCCAATGGTTTATCAAACAAGATGTTATTTTTGGAAATTATGTGATTTTTAAATTAGGATTTTGGAAAGCCTTTGATCTAAAATCAACTACCCATGGTGGGATAACAAGCTAGGCTAGGTTTATTTACTATGTATCCTCATTTTTAGCCTCGAATTATTGATCTTATTCTTATTATTTTGAGGCTCCTTTGAGTACTGAGTTAGGAAGTGATGGACATATGATTTTAGACCAATCCACACCTTCATATTTAGGTAGTGGATGGACTATATATACTTTTTTACCCCTTTTATCCTTCCCTAAGGATATGATAATAGTATCTTAGAAGGGGCAAGTAGAATTCACTAGTATATTTATTTGAGTGGAAGAGATATTGATTTGGGAGTTAGCCAATGTTGTTTTAATATTTTTAGAAGCCCTTTTTTATAATCTTAGTTCAGATGTAGTAGTCCTAGAGGGAAAGTCAATAGTGGTGGAAATAATTGACATGGTTGTGTTGAGTTTTATTATTATTGGTTTTGAAGCATTGTTATTGTTATTTATGTGAAAGAGAAAAAAAATGTCATTAATGTCAAGGTCATAGTTGAATCTATGCATGGTGAGATGATATGGTCAAAGAAGCCTCATGATAGAATAAAACATGAAGGAAAAATATTGTCTCTCTATTGAAGGAGAATTTAAAGGAAAATTGGTAATTATCCTAAGGTTTATGGCATGTCAAATTCAAGATCATGATACATGGTAGACTGTTATTGTGTACTAGGTGTCTTGAGAAGCCTAGTCTAGCCCTGAGAAAATGTGTATGGATGAATCATAGTGAAGTTCATTAATTTGTGTTAGTATAGGAATAACAGAGTATAAAAAGTTGTGTAAACCTGAAAAAGAGGTGAAGAATCCTTTATATTAGTTTCAAGGGCAAGTTTTAAGGTTTAGTTCTTACATAAAAGACCTAGTGAGAAGGTATATACTTGGTAGCATGATCAGTTGAGCCATATGATACTTGTGTGATTAGGGTTGGTAGTGTGTAAGCATGATATGAGTTAATTTTACATTTGTATGAGGTATTATTATTAGTTAAATAGGTTTCAATGTGTGATCATGATCTATTTATGACTAGTAGTTTAAGGCCTAGTGAGAAAAGAGACCTAGTATGGCCTAATGAGGGGTGAATATCATCTCACAAAATGAAATATATATTAAGAGAATTTAAAAATGTGTGATAGGTTGTTTTAATTATTTTTTCCAAGTTTTATGTCATATCCTAAATGATAAATCATGAAAAATAGTGTTAAGGTTTTCTATGTTCACAAAATAGGGTATTACAAACCTAAGAAGAAATTTATTATGCTTGATGTAATATGAAACCTTTGCATGATATCATAAGTAATTAATTATTTTTTTAAGGTCCCTATATTTAATTTCTTGGAATTGGTTTTGGATTTGAGGGGAAATCCTTTATGAATGATTGTTAAGAAGGAAAACCAATCAAAACCCTCTTAAAACCCTTATAATGATTTGATAGGAAAGACATTGTAATTTATGGATCAAAATGTTTTTTTACCTAGTTTTATTTTTTTAACATGTAAATTACTCTTCCAAGTTTCTATAGTTTTTTTTTTTTTATCATGACAGTGATTAGAAGCCTCAAGAAACCCCTTATTTCTTAGAATTTTGATGTAGTAGGTAGGGTTAACTAGGTCAAAACATGAAAATGGATGGAGTATGATGTGTGAGACTTGTTTTTATATTATAATTTAATTTTATTATTAGGTTTAAGATCTAAAATGTGCTAAAATATTCATGTAATTTGGCCTATTTCTAAAAGGGCCTAATGGGCAAGATAGTGAGAAAACTAGGTAGTATTGAAAAAGAGATTAGGGATTTTTTGTAGAGGATTAAGGATAAATCCAAATTCATGGGGTATTTTTTAAATACATATAACTCATATCCCATTTATTTATAAGTTTTTTAAATTCATAAAAACATTCTAAAAGTTGTTCTCAAAGTGATTTGTCTTAACACAATGAAGGTTGTGTAGGGTGAAGATGTGAGATTAGTCTATAAGACTAATATTGATATTGATCCTTTTAATATATATTTTCCAATATACCATAATAAATATTAAGTTTAATTTAAAGCCATTTTAATATCATATAATTTATCCAATAGGTTTTCTAATACTTGATCTTCTTGACTGTGTTTTTGGTGCTACAAGCATTTTTTTATGTATGAGTGAGAATATCATTTGTGAGTCTTTTTGCATAGATTTGATAAATAAAATAAAAATTAATTTGTTATATAGGTACCATAAGTTAATTTTAAAACATTTTTATAAATTATAAACTTCTATGAAGATGTGAAAATTCAAAGACTCTTGACTAGGTTTTTGGAACATGTGTGCAATTCTAAGTAAACATATGAAGTTGATCAGTTGGAGGTATTTTAACCTATTTGATGAAATATAATGAACATTATTTTTAACATGAGGTAATTTATATTATATACATGTTATTTTTTATTTTTTTATGTGTCAAAATTTATTTTATGCATCATATTTTTAAGACAGACTTTCTGGTAGTGAGAAGGCCTATTTGCCAGTAGACCTAATTACGTGGTGCAAGGAGTGAAATAAGACAAATGGTGTTGTTGAAATAATATGATATTAGTATGGGTATAATTTAATAATTTTTTATTTTTTCTATTTAGAATAATATATTTCCAATGTGGTCTAAGTGAAACATGTGCTTAGAGAAGGCCTAATTGCATTAGGTCTCTATTAGGCCTAATGGTGGTTTTGGACCTTAAGATTAATGACCAAAATATGTTGTTGTTGTTTAATTTTTTTTTTAATTATATATTCCAATGGTGATCCAAGTATTTTTAGGTTATTGGTTGACCAAGATGGGTGAAATTAAGGGTCAACTATAAAGAGAAAGTCTAATAGGCCTATTTTGACTAGTTAGAGAATTGAGTATATGAGCGAATGATATAGAATTTTTAAAATAGGTAAATAGATTTAAAATAATAAAATATGTGTGATGAATATTTAAATAATATATAACTATTTTTTTTAATTTCATGATCAAGTTTATTTAACCTAATTATACCAAAGAAAGGGCTAGTTGAGAGAGAATGCCTAATAGGTTATTTGAGAGAGATAGAAGAGTGAGAAGATAAAAATGAGGTGGTCATATTAATTTGAGTGAGAAAAAAATGTATTAATGGGTTATCATAAATTCAAGTTATTTAATTTGGTGTTGGGTTAACTAGGGGATTAGAGCCTCCTTACAGGTTGGAGCTTGCTAAATGATTAGTTGAGTTGGTGATCGACTAGTGAGTGGTTGGTGCTCCTTGTGGGGTTGGTTCCTCACTAAAAGTTTTGATTCATTTATTATAGGACTATATTATAAGATTTTCATTAGTGGGTTTTATTCTCTAAGAGGGTTTACCACATATATATTATGGTCTTATGTTTGTTTCTTTCATAGATGCTTGTGTATGCATTGATTGTTGTATGTAAGTGAATGAATGCTTCATGAATGTTAAGTGAAATTGAAGGAATATTTTAAGACATTTTATTCACCTCCATATATATATATATATATATATATATATATATATATATATATATATATATATATATATATATATATATATATATATATATAATTCTAACATTTAGTATCATATTAGGTCATTTAAATGATTCCTAATATCCTAATGGATATTTTAATCAAGTGAATATGGCTAGTCTAACGTAAGGCAGTTTTTCTACAAGCAAGGCTCTATTGTTTAGTGGATCCAGTTATGATTATTGGAGTGTTAGGATGAGGACATATCTGATCTCTCAAGGTCATGAAATTTTATAATCAATCTTGGATAGATATACTTCACCCCTATTCCTCCTAAAAATGCATTAGGTAAGAAGGCTAGTGACAATAATTCAAAATCAATGAATGGTATTATTTGTGTCCTATGAGAGGCAAAACTTGTGAAAATGATGCAGTGCATGTCTACTAAATAAATGTGGGATAAGGTAATAAATATTCATGAGGGAGACTCTAATGTCAAGTTGGCTTAGTTTCAAACCCATAGAAGACAATTTTAAAGCCTAAGAATGAAAGAAGATGAGACCATTATAGCCTACCTATTGAGGGTTGATGTAGTCAAAGATAATGATGAATCTGATATTGATGATGATGAGTTGATATATATGTTTATAATAAAGTTGAAGACATGTTCATTTAAATATAAGGGAAAGCTACTTTTTTAATGCTTCAATTGTGAAGATATTGGAAACTTTACCAACAAGTGCCCTCATTAGTAAAAGGTAGATAATGATGAAGATTAAGATGAAGGTCATCATGATGATAAAAGGTCCCATAAGTGTGATAGGAGAAATAAGATATTCAGAAGGTATGATGACAATAAAAAGTTCTTCAAAAATAAAAGAAGTCTTTACACCAAAGAAGAATTTAGCTCATCCGATGAGAGTGAGAGAAGTGATTTTTAAAGTGATCATAAATTTTATGGTCCTAATGTTAATGAATTTCTCTTCATGTCTAAGGAAGCAATATTTTCAAATCAAGAAGAGTCTATATGGATTGGAGGTGTTGTTGGTGATTTAGATGAAGAAGAAGATGAGGTAGATTTTGAGGTTGAGTTGATGAATACTCTAGAAAAATTTAATATGGTAAACAAGAATAATACGTTGATTATATCTCTTATCAAATAATATGAGGATAAAATCAACTTTTTTTTATCTATACTTAGCAACAACTCCAAAGAACAAGTGGAAATAGTCAAACAAGTGGAGACTCAACTTGCAATTATGATTGTTACTTTAAAGACCAAAGAAGAATAATGTGAAAGGTATGTAAATAAAATGGATTCCTTAAGAGATGAGTTAGATCAGACATCAAGTAAGGTCAAGTCTTTTTTGAAGTTTGAAAAGAGTACAAATGATTTAGACAACATCCTGAGTAGTTAAAAGACTGCTAATAATAAAAATAATCCTTAGTTTTAATGGAGACCAAAAGAGGAACACTAATGTGATCAAGAGGGCCAATGATCAATTAAATAATGATGGTATTAGTAGAATTAAGGCCAATACTATCAAATAGCCTAATACTATAAGGTATGCTAACCCTTTCAATGGTCATTGTTATTTATTTAATAAATTTGGTCATAAATCAAGGCATTTTAGAAGGCCCTCTAAGAATGAATATGCATGGAACTACGAGGAAAATAATTAGTAAAGAGGAATGGGTCATGATGTGTTTCCATCAAGAGGAATAGTGTGTTTTAATTATCAAAAGGCTAGCCATATTGAAAATTAGTATAATCATTATTTCTCAAGACAATAAAATATTGTTGAGGCCTGTAAAGTACAAGAAAGAAGACAAGATAATGAGTGAAAACCCAAGGTAGCTAAGGTTGATGACTAGTTTACAAGTCCAAGTGGACTATTTTACATGGTATATCATTGTCAAATGCAAAAGAGTGCCAATAAATCTCTCTATAATCTTAAATTGTTGATGAAGAAGTCAATATCAATAGACTAAGCCAAGATAGTATTGAAGAGAATAATGAAGAGGTCAAGCAAAAAGTACTATTCAATCCTAAGAAGATTATGAAGTAAGTTTAGTTTAGCAAAGACATGGAGATCTTAGAATATCCTAAGCTCATGTTGTTCTAGTTCCTTATATCAAAGGTGACTCAATCAAGCTTCATAAAGTCACTCTACTATTAACCAAAAATCATTAAGGATGCTCAATCATAGGGGAGTTTTGTGTTCTTTGGTGACTTTCAGATTCAAGGTTCTATCAAGAATCTATTTTAGGTGTGATCATAAGAGATATGTCAAAAAATTTTGTATGATGACTTGATCAAACCAAGTCATAGTCTTGATAATGTCTAAACTTCTCATGGAGATAAGGGGAACCAATCATGATCCAAGAGTAGGTATGTAATCCTGATCTATGTTAAGTTCATTTGAAAATAAAAGGTGTGTTATTTCATGTCCAAGGATCAGATTATTTAGAAGAAGATAACCCTTTATCATTAATGTCAAAGGGGGAGAAAGTTCTTGATTGGGAGAAAGACCAAGTATTGAAGAAGATCCAACTTGAGGAGATGAGAATTATCTACTATGTTAGAGTGTTTTCCATCAATGACAAAGGGGGATATTTTTTAGGTATGTTCCTATTATTGGTTTTGAAGCATTTTTGTTGTTATTTATGTCAAAGATAAGACATATGGCATTAATGTCAAGGTCAAAGTTGAGGCTACGCATGATGAGAGGATATGTGTCAAATAAGTCTCATAATAAGAGAAAATTTGAATGAAAACTATTGTCTCTCTATTGAGAGAGAATTTTAAGGTAACCTAGTAATTTTTTTGTGGTTGATGGCATGTCAAATTCAAGATCATGATACAAGGTAGACTATTGTTGTTTACTAGGTGTCTTGAAAAGCCTAGTCTAGCCCTAAGAAAAGATGTGTACATGAAGCATAGTGAAGTTTGGTGATTTGTGTTATTTTAAGAATTAGAGAGTATAAAAATTTGTGCAAACTTGAAAAGATCCAAAGAAGCATTCATATGATTTTCAAGGTCAAGTTTTGAGACTTCATTCTTACATTAAATACCTAGTGAGAAGGCATAGGCCTAGTAGTATGATGAGTTGAGCCATATGAGACTTGTGTGAAGAAGTTTAGTAGTGTGTGAGCATGGTATGAGTTAATTTAACATGTATATGAGGTATTTTTATCAATTAAATAGGTTTCAAGGTGTGATCATAGTCTAATTATGACTGGCAATTTAAGGCCTAGTGAGTAAAGAGACCTAGTGTGGCCTAATGAGGGGTCAAAATCACTTACCAAGATATCAAAGCTCTTGTTATAATTTAAAAATGTGTTAGATGTTGCGTTAAATATGTTGAAAAAGTTTGAGGTCATATATTAAAGGATAAAGCATGAAAACTAGTGTTAAGATTTTTTGTGTGCACAGAATGGTGTGTTGTAGACCCGAAAAGGAATTTATTATGCTTGTTGGCATGTGAAAAATTTTCATGAGATCTTGATTAGTTCATGAAAGTTAGGTAAGGTCCCTAGATTTAATTTCCTAGAATTCTTTTTGGAGTTGATGAGAAATCCTTTATAAATTATTACTAATAAGTGAAACTAGTCAAAACCCTCTTAAAACCCTTATAATGACCTGATAGGAAATATCTTGTTAGTTCAGCTCAAAATGGTTTTTTGACCTAGTTTTATGTTTGGAACATGTAAATATCTTCCAAGTTTCTCCAGGTGGTTTTGGTTTGTCATGAAAATGAGTAGAAGCTATAGAAAACACCTTATTTCTTGGAATTTTAATGTAGTAGGTAGGGTTGACTAGGTCAAAGCATGCAAATGGATGGATGATGATTTGTGAGACTTGTTGTTTATGATCATGTAACATTTTTATTATTTTGAAGAATAAAATGTGATAAATCAGTAATGGAAGTTGGTCTATCATTAAAAAGGCCTAATGGGCAAGATAATGAGAAAACTAGGTAGTAATGAGAAAGAGATTAGGGATTTATTATAGAGGATTAGGGATAGATCCAAATGCTTGGATTCATTGTTAAATACATATAACTCATATCCATTTTGTTTATAATTTTTGGTGATATGTACAAACATGATGAAATTTATTCTCAAAATGATTTGTCTAACATAATGAATTCTGTGTAGGGTAAAGATGTAATATTGGTCTATAAAACCAATATTGATAAACCTTGTAATATATATTTTCAAAGATACCCTAAAAATGATGTAGGTTAATTTAAACCCATTGGAAGATCATAAAAATGTTCCCAAATTTATTCTAAGACTTGATATTCTTGACTATGTCTTTGGTGTTATGGGTAGTTTTCTATGTATGAGTGAGAAGAAAGCATGAAAATTGGTGTTAAGATTTCTTATGTGCACAGAATGGTGTATTGCAGATCTGAGAAGGAATTTATTATGCTTGTTGGCATGTGAAAACTTTTCATGAGATATTGAGAAGTTCATGAAAGTTTGGGAAGGCCCCTAGATTGAATTTCTTGGCATATGTTTTGGATTTGAGGGGCAATCCTTTATGAATGATTACTAATAAGGGAAACAAGTCAAAACCCTCTTAAAACCCTTATAATGACTTGATAGGAAATATCTTGTAAATTATGGCTAAAAATTGTTTTTTAACCTATTTTTATGTTTTTAACATGTAAATTACTCTTCCAAGTTTCTCGAAGTGGTTTTGGTTTGTCATGAAAATGATTAAAAGCTATAGAAAACCCCTTGTTTCTTAGAATTTTAATGTAGTAGGTAGGGTTGATTAGGTCAATTCATGGAAATGGATAGAGGATGATGTGTGATTTTATTTTTTTTTTAATGATCATGTAAGTTTATTATTAGGTTTAATACTAAAATGTGATAAATTAGTAATTAAATTTTGTCTATCACTAAAAGGGCCTAATGAGCAAGACAATGAGAAAACTAGGTAGTAATGAGAAAGAGATTAGGGATTTGTTGCAAAGGATTAGGGATAGATAAAAATACATGGGGTCATTTTTAAATTCCTATAGTTCATATACCCTTTTTTATAAGTTTTGTTGATGTGCAAAAACATGCAAAAGGTTGTTCTTAAAGTGATCTATCTAACACAATGAAGTCTATGTAGGGTAAAGATTTAATATTGGTCTATAAGACCAGTATTGATATTGAAACTTGTAATATATATTTTCAAAGATACCCTAATAATGTTTTATGTTAATTTAAACCCATTTTAAGATCATAAAAGTATTCCCACATGTGTTCTAAGATTTGATCTTCTCGACTATGTTTTTGGTGCTACAAGTAGTTTTCTATGTATGAGTGAGAATGTTGTTCCTGAGTATTTTTGCATAGAGTTGATAAATAAAATATACATGATTTTTTTATATATGTCTCATAAGTTAATTTTATCACATTTTATTCATGATAAACTCCTATTATTATGTAAAAATTCAAAGGCTCTTTACTAGGTTTGTAGAGCCTGTGTGTAGTTTTGAGTGAGCATGTGAAGTAGATGAGTTAGAGGTATTTTTCCCTATTTGGTGAAATATAATGAAAATTATGTTGAAAATGAGGTAATTTATATTTTATAAATGTAATTTTTTTTTTGTTTATGTGTAAAAATTGATTGTATGCATCAGATTTGAAAGACATACTTTATGGCAGTGAGAAGGCCTAATTGCAAGTAGACCTAATTAGGTGATTCAATGAGTGAAATGAGAAAAATGGTGTTGTTAACTTAATATGAGATTATAAAGGGTAAAATTTAATATTTTTTTAAGTTTTTCATTTGTTTTTTGAGTTTCATATTATTCCAAGGTTTTCTAAGTTAAATGTGTGCTTAGAGAAGGCCTAATTACATTACGTCTCTATTAGGCCTAATGGTGGTTTTGTCCCTTAAGGGTAATGAATGACCCATGTGGTGGTTATTTAACTTGTGAAACTATTTTTATTATCTATTACAAGTGTGATCCAAGTATTTTTAGGTTATTGTCTAAAAAATATGGGTGAGAGCAAGATTTAAGTATAAAGAGCGGGTCTAATAGGCCTATTTTGGCTAGTTAGAGAATTGAGTATATAAGTGAATGATATAAAGGTTTTTAAATAGGTAAAATTATTGAATATAATAGTATATGTGTTATTAATATTTAATTATTATATATATATTTTTATAGATTTGATGGGGTGTTGGTGTCTCACTAAAAGTTTTGATTAATTGCTTATAAGACTATATTCCAAGATTTTCATTAGTGGGTTTTATTTCCCAAGAGGGTTTCCCATATATATCTTATGTTCTTATGTTTTTTGCTCTCATAAATTATTGTGTATGCATTGATTATTATATGTAAGTGAATGACTATTTCATGAATTTTAATTGAAATTGGACTATTTTAAGACAATTGATTCACACGCCCCTCTCATTAGTTTTACTTTCAATAGGTTTAAATTGTGTGGGAAATTGAAATAATAGTATTAGAATAAACATCCTCCACTTTTTGAGTGATCAAAGGTGTTTTAAAGATAACACTGATGGGAAATAAACCGAAAATGGGAACAAAAGAGGAAACTTGGGAAGAAAGGACTAAAGATTGAGCCTTCTTATCTTATTTTTCATCTTTGATTAGTGACTTCCCTTTATCAACCATAAGGATTAGCAAATTTTCTCTTTCTAATTATTCCTCTTCATATATTTATTGTTATACCACTATTTTATATTGAACTAAAGGTGTGCATATTTGTGGTTGATCAGTAGTTGGGCTCTCTATGAGGGGATGATCCCTTGGATTCTTCTTACAGAAAATTTTATATTTAGTAGTTAAGGAGGATCCTTGCTGAATTGAGGTAGTATCAACCTCTTACATTGTATATGTTGATAATGTTGGTGTAATTGGGTGATCTTAGCCTTCTAAATCATAGGAGTCTAAGTCAACTAGATCTTCTTGAGCCCCTTTATGCTCAATTTCACTTAGCCTAAACGCTATCTTCACTGACTTCAATACATAGGGAGCTTCTTGAGAAGGATTTCCTTGTTCCTTTATTTATTACTGGGTTATGTTTCCTAAAATTTCTAATTAGTCCATCCTCTAGGGGTGAAAGCCTTGTATACATCTATTGTATCAAAATTGAAGGCTCTCCTTGAATAATCTACAAATAATCCTATTTAATCCCTATAATTTGTGCCATTTTTATGATTTTGGTGTCATCCTTTGTATTTAAGAATAAAAAATCATGGTCATAGGGAACATGCTGGTATGGAATACTAAAACCCTAAATATATTTTATATTCAAACATGAGGATCCTAGTCTCTATGAAGAAGGGTGGGTAACTAATAGTTTTTCCTTTTATTTTCCACATCCCCAAAATGCATCCTCATTATATATTACATTCTAAATATTATCATGTGGGATCCATATAATGTGTTTCTCTTTTACTTTATCAAATCCTCCTCCATACTTCACCAGAGCTAAAATGTAATTTCTTGCTTTATGAGCTTATATAACATGTACTTTGGGAGGTGTAAGGTGTTGACCTTATGGATGGTGACCATGATCATCATATATTATAGGTATAAATAGTAATCACCTTGAGGAGATAATGTATTTTCTATGCTATTTGATATCCTAGGCATTGAGACCTCATGGATTGCCTATCATACCTAAAGATATATGTCCTCTATAATTCAAGTCATATGCTTAGTATATGCATATATATACATGAATTAAAAATAAGCATAGATGTATTTATTTATACATTATATGGCTGGGTTCCAAAACTCTTGAAATTCCCTATACACTATGCCCCTTATGGCATTAAGAAGGTATGACATCATATAAAAATGGCATGTTGAATTGGGCCTTTTGCCTTTATGAAAAAAATTATCCCTTAACTTGAAGCTAATAATCTCCCCTAGATCAGACATCATGTCAGACATCATTACCATGTCCAAAAGTGGTACACAATCTAGGTGGTGAAAATGGATACTTGGCATGTCATATAGTCTATTCAATAGGGCCATCTCAATATGGACCCCTATTCTAAGTTTTTTAATGGGGGTGGGGGATATTCCATTTAGGACCATAGTCTCCCTAGGAATAAGCCATGAGCTCATAACTTTACTGATTGAATTATGCTTGTTCTATGTTACCACACTATGTTTATCAAATATGGTATCTAGAATCATCAAAGATAAGTACCTTTGGAAATCATCACTAGAGATACAAGCCACAAATTTCTAGTGATCCATGTGATGTAAAAAGGCATCTTATGTCACCTTGTCAGTAAATAACAAGTCCCACAATATGTTGATGTAGGGCATAACTTCAGGCTTGGCCATCGTGAAATGTAGTACTTATCTCTTGAGAGATATTAAGTCTGTCAACAATTGGCATTATGTTGGGGATAAATTTCCATCATGATAAAAGGCATTGATAGCGTATATTTCTTCCATAATTATGATTAGTTGGCATATATATCATTGAAAATTATTACATCAAACACTGTTTCTACATTTTCTATAGAATCTTTAATGGATAATTGGGATGGTGGTTATACTCCCTTGAAGCTCCAAGTTGATGGATCCATTATAATTGTCTAGTTTTCTCAAAATTAGTTTCATGTACTATGAAAAATCATTTTTGTTGGGTACTTATTTGAAATGGATTCACATGTGGCTAGGGATTTGATCACACAATAATAAGTGAGCTTGAATTTTTTTTGTGATCAAATGAACACATCAATAACTGTAAGTCATTGATATATCTTTTTGCATTAAATTTTATTGTATACACTTTTAATGTCCAAAATTTATATACTTGATTTACCTGCACAATTTAAATCTCATTAGTTTAGTTGTTAGGTAAGTGAAATCGTTACTTTATTTGGCAAGTGTCATAAAGGACATGACATTATTACATTATTTGGCAAGTGTCATGAAGTAGTTCGACTTTGTTGACTAAGTATACCAAGATCTTGATAGTTTGAAATTAGGTATTGAGAGTTAGGTTTCATGTTGAGATTGATCCAATAATTCTTGTGAATTTAAGGCTCCAACCAAAAATATTGAATAAAATGTTCAAAGACTAAATCCTTTAGAATAACGTTTGAACAAAATGTCTGAACAAAAGATCTAAACAAAAATGTCAATGAAGACTATACTAAATAAAACCTCTGAAAGAGGGGAAAACTAAACATAATTCATGAATAAACATCTAATGAAAAAAATCTCCAAACAAAACATATGAATAAAATTCTTGAACAAAATTTCTGATACGGTAACTCCAAATAGAAATTTTGATGAATAAATCTTGAACTTAAGTCCCAAAATACAAATATTTTGAAAATAAGTCCAAAAACAAATTCCAAATAAAATTCATGAACAAAATGTCTGATACAAAAACTTTGAACAAAAATTCTAATGAATAAATCCCAAACTTAAGTACTAAAACAGAAAGTTTCCAAAAATAAGTCCTAACCAAAATGTCTAATTAAAAGTCTTAAATAAAATGTCTGATATGGAAATTCTTAATAGAAGTTATAATGAATAAATATTAAAATTAATAGTTCTAAGTAAAAACAATTCCCAAAAACTTGCATAAGAACAAAAACTCTTGAAAGACATTGATAAGTTAGTCCAAAATACAAAATATCATTATTTATACTTCTAAGTGTTGAGATTAAGGATCAATCCTATAAGACTTCCATAGAATGAAGACATAAAACTTAAAAAACATGGCCAAATCACAAAAAAGGTAGGTCCCCATTCTTATTTTAAATAAAATTGGAATGTTGAGTACAACATTATCAAATTCAAGTTCTTGGTCAAGATGTCAGATATTTAACTGTTGACAAATCTTCCATGAGTCAAACTTTTTCTTGCTATTTGGAAAGTTCCTGTCTCTAGCCAAGGATGGAAGAATTCATTGTTTTCCTTTGCTAATTTGGAAAGGGCTCAGACAATATTTTCTATAGACTCACTCAGCAAGGAAGGTTTTCTATGGGGCTCACTCAGTCAAATTTTCTACGCACTCAGTCAAGCAAAAATCTACAGACTTACTCAAGTTTGTAAATCACTTAGCAGAAATTTTGAAAGAATTAAAAGGCAAGGAGAAGATAGTTTCAAGACTCTTGAAGGGTAGGGTACCCTTCGGAAGGGACACTTACAATATTCCCAAAGGGAACCAACCCTTCAGGCAGGTGGAAGACCAAAATCACAGCCATTGTAAAAAGTTTGGGTGCCTCCAATTTTTCTGAAGTGGACTGTGGATGACAAGTGGACTATGGATGACATGTAGACTACCTTCTAGAGGACACGTAGACTACCTACTAGAGGACACATGGACTACCTAAGGGCATTTCAAAAAATCAAAAGTTTAAAGAATCCTTCAGACTTTTTGTTTAAAGGAATTCCTTCAAACAAAAAGTTCAAAGGAATTCGGAAGGAGCAGTATACAAGGTCCAAAGACAAAACCAAGAAAAAGTCGATGAGAAAGGATAAGCTAAACAAGAGAAAATAAATTTGGAAAAGCTTTTGCACAAGAAATAAACTCAGGGAAAAATAAAGATAGTTTCCAAAAGGCAAGGCAAAACCCATGGATTGGAAGAAGGAATTCGGTCAGAAGCTTAGGAAAATCACCAAAAAAAGGCTACAAGATATAAAACCACAAGAATATGACTACTAATGACCAATACAAAGGGGCTGACAGAGGAAAATAATAGGAATAAACTTGCAAAAATATTTTTGAAGGAAAGGTGACAGTTTCCAGTGACATCCTGTAGGTCCTCAAATTTTTCCTGCAGGAAGTAACCATTGGAATTTAAAGGTAGCAAAAAATCCAAAATAAATGGAAGCCAAATATGCAAAAGGAGTAGAAAATAGATAGTTTAATGAATGAGTTGGATACAGAATCCTGCTAGAAATAGACATGACCATAATTAGAATATTTACATGCAAACGCTGGAGTTACATGCAAACACGAGTCTATTTTCAAACATCAGAGCTATTTTTGAATATATGGTCTAAGTTTCAATTGACTGATCATTGAGACCTCTTTGTCTTCATTCAGTGCATGCATCTGAAGGACTAAATCTAACTTCAATAGGAGTTGACTAGTTCATATTTGGAGTTGACTAGTTCATATTTGGAGTTTACTAATTAATCAAATGCCGCATCCACTATAAGATTTCCATGCAAAAGGAGGTGGGATGGTTCATGACAAGGATGAGTGCACTTCATCAAATGAATAGGCTTCATTCAATAACAATGGAAAAACATATTTTATTTTAAGGCTAAGAAAAGCTTGAGCTAACAAAAGAAGATCTTTCTCTTCAAGTTTATACGCCTATCTTTGGGCCTCTTGTAAATTGCTATATAATGGCTTTTAGCCTTGATTTAAAGAATCCAATCTCTTGGTTAGACTAGACTCTGCCATTAAGAGTTGTGTAACCTATTCGATCAATAAGAAGGACTATACTTTCATATTTCAAGCATGGCATAGTGTATATTTCTTCAGTAATTTACACAAGTGGTAGAGTTTTTCTCCCTTCCCAATTTTTGTTTCATACCTAGTTGCTATATTGTCCTTATGCAAGTCATGTTAAAGTGTTCTTTATTCTCTTTTTCTAAAATTGTAAGTGGATGTTAGGTGGCTACAAAGTGTCTTGTATCATACCTCTCTCCATCATTTTCCCTCAAGTTTTAGTTATTAGATCAAACCTCTGCATGAAATACTTATGCAAAAGTGATTAGTTGAAGTCTAAGGTATTCCTTCTCTCTTGTTCATTTAGTGTTCAAGGTTCCAAGCTGAGTAGGATCATAATTTTGGTGTATCACCCCCTTTTAGGTAGGATTTTCCATTTTAGTTTTCTCTCTCCCTTTTCCATGGTAGTCAGTAGCGTAGAGTAGGAATATTCATTGATACATCATACAAGAACTAGCCTTCTCTGGAGGTTCTTCTCACTATTGAGGCACCCACCCTCATGAGAATATCCCATTGTTTCAATTGGATAGAGGACTGGTCATTTCTCGCACGTCCTTGAATCAGGGCATAACTCCATGTTGACAACATTAACCTCTCAAGAAAAAGAGGGTTGGTAAGCCCTTCTTGTGTTGTAGTAGAACTTGGTTTATAAGTAGTAGTGGATTTGTGAGATTTTGGATTAGTATGATTGAATGGAACCTCCTCAATAGGTTCTATGATCATGAGTGAGGTGGGTTATGGAAAAATATGTCATGAACAAAGGTGTACTTCATTGATATCAAAGGTGTAAGTTGGATATTACATTATTTCAATGGTCTATGTTGAATGAACTAACATATTTGTTGAGTTTGGTTTAGGTTGGGTAGGTATCTATGGTTGTCTAGGAGGTGGTTGGATTCTTGGTATTAAGTTTGGTTGTGGTTGTTGTTATAACTATTATTTTTGTGTGAAACCAACACTAGGATTGAAACCATGTTAGCTATTTATCCATGATTTTTGCCATGGGTTAGAAGGATAAAACCACTATTGGTTTTGGTGTTGGGGATGTTGAGACTAGTTTTAAGGATATTACCAATTATTTTAGGTGGTTTCTCATTTTCAATTTGTGGTGGTTACCAACTACTTGAGGTTGGGTTATTTTGATGGGACTAGTTTTTATTTTGCATGGGTGACCATGAACTAGGTCCATTCCAATTAGCTAAAAATTGAGAATTTAGATATACATAATTAGATGGCATACCTTGATTGAATATCCTAGGTGGACATTATATGTGCTGATATATATAAATAATCTGATCTCTATATCTACCAATTACATGTAATTATATTGTCTTATGATCTTCCTCTATTATGTTGGTCACCTTTACTTGAATAGCCTAACATTTTCACTCTATTTGTTTTGACAGTCTAGGCAATAAACTATTAAGGATTTCTCTATTTCTTCTTTATTAATCCT
This sequence comes from Torreya grandis, assembly GCA_037957365.1. NCBI lineage: Eukaryota > Viridiplantae > Streptophyta > Pinopsida > Cupressales > Taxaceae > Torreya > Torreya grandis. The sequence continues at coordinate 2,757,279 of JARHVA010000635.1, read as the reverse complement.
TATGTGTAATATATCCACCTAATTAGTCATATGTCTAATGATGTCTTGATTCATATCTTGAATCAAATTGCTTACCTCAATTTTTGAGAGTCCATTTGTAACTAATGAATGAAGTATCTTATATGGTTTTTGTTCATTATTGATCTTGAGTAATTACTACATATAAGTATTAAATATTCAAAGGACAATGTTGAAACATCCCTCTAGAAATTAGGTCTAATGTTACAAACAATATTTTCTAGTTCCTTTAAAAATATCAATTTGATGTATTTTTTAATTCATTGTAGTCTACTTGGATTTTTATAGACTGAACATGAACCTTTCCATGTAGTCCTCTAATGATTCATCTTTTTCTTGTGTTACCCTAAAGATGTCATCATTCCTATAGTTTCTTTCTTGATAATAGCCTTGATATTTGGACTAAAATTTCTCCTTCATTTCTTCCCAATTAGAAATTGCATCTTTCCTTAGTCCCATAAACCATCTAAGAGTTTCTTCTTTGAGTGTTTTTAGAAATAACTTCATATTTTAAGTATCTTGGTTATAATCATAACTATGACATAAGATATCAAACTCAAAGAGAAATGTATCTAGGTCTTCACTTGCCTTTACCCTAAAAGTATAGATGGAAGAAAGAGGGTTATTATTTATAGGTGCATATCCCCTAGGGGTGTAGATGGGGAATTCAAATTTTATAGACTCACGGGCAATATTATCCTCTTGATGGTCATTATTGTATACTATTTCTATATATAGACTAGGAAGCTTCTACCACCCACTATTTGAAGTCATTATCAATATTTGTGATCTTTAGCATGCAGTAAATAGAGATTTTGAATTTTTATAGAGTGATAGAATGTGTCCTATATAAATATTAAGGATTAGAAGTTTTTTAGGATTTAACCTATTATATATTAAATATCTTATCTAATTCAATAGATACTATAGTCATGATGTCTCTTCTAGGATCTAGAAGGGATTTAAATAATTTATTGGCAATAATTTTAGGTGAGGATGGAGGGAATTGAGTTTTATATTATTTAGTGTGAGGTGAAGAAGTAGGAATTATTTAAATATGGTATAGAGGGATCCTTATCCAGTGTATAAACCTCTTTCTCTTCTATTTTCCCAACTTTTGTTACCATCCTAGCCAAGAATTCTTATTTTCATTTTATTCTAGTGATAATTGTAGATGTTATCCAAGAGTTTCCTCATAGTCATTAGTTGTTTTAAAATGTATATATGTTCCTATAATAGAGATTGAATTCTTAGTCAAGAATCTACCTATATGATCTCGTTCTCTCTACATGTAAATCAACCATTCTATTTTTTTTATTTTACCTAACCTACCCTACATAGGGTTAGTATATTTTGTGTTTTATTTGTATTTGTACTACTCTAACCTTATAGAAAGAAAAACATATCTATAAAGTATGAAATGTTAAGCTATAAAGTAGTAAATGTTTAACCTAATAATATATAAAATAACAAAAGAGATTGTCAATCTTGGATATTTCAAGTGTGTGATACATTCCATAGAAATGGTGAAAAAAAATGAGAAAATTTTTACCACCAATTAAACCTAAAAACCTTACACAACATCACCTATGCTCATAAGATGAAGTGTCAACTTGGTTCATTAAAAAACTACTTCATTAATTGTCAACCTAGGGGTGTTTTAGCTTGATAAGGTGACATCACTATATGTGCACACTTCACTCACTTGTTGACTTTGTCAACTGAATATAGGCACACTTGTATAAATTAAATTGTATAAATGTAAGTAATTAAAATTAAATCACACTTGCATAAGTTAAATAAACATAATTTAATATCACTAAATTTTGTGGAAACTTCCTTAATAAATTAACATGAATTCACAATACCAAAATCATTTATGATACTCAAATAACATATGTAGAATTAAAGAATGGAAATGAATACTTGAAAATTGAATCTAATTAGAAAATCTAATGAGTTAGTACCCTATCTAAAATTCATCCTAATGGGTCCCTCCTCATTTTGTCTTAAAATCCAATCCTTCGATTGAAATTAAAATGTGTTTACTACAAATGACTAAATTTATTCATATCTTGTAGTAATTAAAGATTATTATAGTAAGATTACAATGGCTGAAATGATATTGCTTGATCACACATATATTATATATATTATTCCTATATTATATATTTCCCTTATTTTACATCTTTATTCCATTATATACATAAGAAGCTACAATTATTTCCCAACAAGAAATTACAACTTGAGAATATTTATATTATGGAGATGCAACTAGTAAATGACTAAACATAGAAACATGGGTGATGTTGTTTGGAAGTTTAAAGTATTGAAATTTGGTCTAATAATAATGCTTTAAATTACAAATCCTCCTCATCACATATTCCTATATAGGTCCATGCATGTTTGTTTTCCAATTTTTGTCATTGGACCAAAAGTAATGAAAAGGCTAGATGTTACAACTGCTTAGTCAAATTACAAGAACTTATTCATGTTTTTTACATAGGTTCCTATTGGTTACATGATGATAACCTATGTTATACAATACATTAAATCCCCATATGAAATATATTATTATGGTTATGCATATCTAAACTTCATCTCATTACCACAGGACATAACCTTCCAATTATGTTGCATGTAGGTCATGTCACTCAAGTTACTCAACACATAGTATGAGAAATAAAATAATCATAATAAAAGATAACATATTCAACTTTAACCACAAGACAAAATATAAATTCATTCCCATAAAAATATTTATATATATCATCAAGATTATAGTACTAAAAAATAGGGAAATGTACAATGCATATAGGAAATGTTAGCATTTAGAGGCCAAAAAGGTAGATAAGTAGGGTTTAAATTATGCCATTTATATGTCTCACAAATATATTTATACATAAATGAGTTTATTATTTACTCTATCTCTCCTTATCATGGACATTAGACATATGTATTACATTTTTTCATTTATTTATGAGGTCTCATGATCTACCTTATGAAATAATTTCATGTTACTTACCCTTGAATCTTGGACTTTTTTATGCTCATTATTTCCACCATGATGATTCTTATTTTTATTTATTTAATTTAAGAAGTAAATTAATTTATTTTTAATATAAAATGTAATTTAAATCTATTGTAAATATTTTCCCCAATTGTAGCTCATAATGCCACACTATGGAACATCATAAATACTAGTGTTTTGACAACATTTTCCTCAACAGTAATTAGTAGTATAATATTTCCAAGCGATACATCGCAATGTATATTTTATTAACATTCACATATGTTGTGATATAACCATTATAATAATTTAATGTTACACACATTTTCTACCTCTTCCTCACAAATCTAAAATTCTCACTAATAATTACCCTTAGTCTAAATTGAAAAGTCAAGTTATCATTTTGTGGATTCTTTTAGTCTTTATATGCATTATTAATATGTTTCTTATCTTTATAAACCATTATTGGTGTATTCTATTGTATCTGAACTACCATGATGATCCCTTCATCCATAAACCTTTGAATCACTTGTTGTAATTCACATAATGTTTTTTATAATGCCTTATTATTATATGATAATTAAAAATCAATCCCCCCCCAGAATTATTTTAAACCCATAACTCTATCTCTAGTTATAAGTATATAATAAAATGATTATCAAGTAAAATTTATAGTATAATTCTCATTTTATATTTTCCATTAGTAATATGTAAGTTAATAGTATGTTCTATAGTTATGAGTTCTATATTATTCATTGAATCTATTATAAATAATATATATTCACCTTTGATGCATTTTTAATGTGTTGTGCCTTTTTTCATGTTGGATTTGACAAAAAAAATTCAATGGAGCATTGATCATTGAAGTATCATATGGTAAATTTATATTGTAACATTTTTTAAATTTGTATCCTTATGAGTGTTTAGAAGGAGTGTTTTTCCTTTATCCAATTTAGTTTTTTAACACCAACTTTGAAATATATTGATACTCTCCTAGATCAATAGGTGCAAAATTTAAATTAGATAAATACTCACATATATTCATTAGAACTTCATTCTCACCATTATCAATATTATCTTCTTCAATAATAATTTGATTGATATTTTTGGAATTAACTAATAAGGGAAGGTCATGTATCTTTGCATATTATGTGTTTAGATATTAAAATCTAGTATTTTATACTTCATGGTTTTATTTTTGACCTATCTTCACCTAAAATTATTTTTTCATACATATTTATGTCTATTATTTACCATTATCTCACATACACATGAATTTTATGGGGATGATAATCTTTACTTTCTGTTAGTCACTTACAAGAATTTCCCCACCCTAGGTCAGGCTAGTTAAGTATCATACTTATATATCTCTAGATGATAGTATTAGTGTTCTATTCTCTTAGAGTATTAGACTCATTTGGTACAAAAATTTTGGTAGCATCCAAACTCTATGGTTTTATATTGTGCCAAATAGTGGCCCTTTCAAATTCAAATCATTGTTATGGTCTTATCTATATGTTTTTCATGTCGGTTACATAATAAATTACCTAAAGATTCTCATTTAATACAAAAATTTTTAATAATATTTATCATCTATAAAAAATCTAATAAACATATTCAATAATTTTCACATTAAAAGGCATTACCCTATTCTTTATAAATATTTCATTAGTCACAAAGAGTAGCTCCTATCCAAGTCTTTAGAACCTCAATCTAAGATAAATTTATCATTTTGAGATTATAAAAATCTATATTACATGTTTCATGAATTCAAAGATCACTATTTCACGCATTCACCTAATGAGGAGAATTAAATATAGTTTGAATTCCCTCTTTAGAGTATTGGATATGTAAAAACACTCATTAATTGAATGAAAATTGGTTGGGGTCAGCTCAAATCAAATTTTAGCCCTTTTCCTAAACCTTGTGTCAACAATGAACCTAAGGTTTTAAGATAAGGAGACAAATTTTTGTGTATTAAGTGTACAATCATACCTTAGGATTGCACATATAAACATAAGGAATGTAATTTTAGTATCTTGTACAAGAACAAAAGATAATTATTTACATATATCAAACCATAAATTTCAAGAAATAGACTCTAGTCAAAGTGAATAGATTCTGACGTTACCAAAATTCCAATACCAAATTTGAGTAACTCATATTCCACTTTCCTAACTTTTATTCTACTTACATATTTATTATTATTACTCAATTATAAAATAGTATACAATCTAGACTAATACATCAATTTCTATCTTATTAAGTTTCATAACCAAAATAGGGTATAACATATTGTTCAACCCTTGTATTGTATTGAACACATGAAATCCTAGGTTTCCATTAGGTTTTGATCCTTATTTATATGGTTTCAAATATTTTTCTTAGGGTTTCAATTCTAATTTCTATTGTTTTCATATAAAATGAAATAAATCTTTTCACTTGTTGGCCCTAGCCTTCTGCATCTTTGCATTATTTCATCCTATGACATATAATAAGGCTAGTTCCATTGTCCCTTTAATATTATTTTATATATTAATTAATGTATCTATTGAGAATAATAATAATTATTTGGTTTCATCTAAAATGGCTAAATTAAATTTAATGAATATTAATTATTCTTCTTATTTTTTTGATGTTGTAATCATTAATGAATATGTATGAATATATGAATATATTGTTATGCCAATTTCATAAAATATTAATCAAGATAATCATAAATACAAATATATAATTAATCCTAATGACCTTAATGGGTTTATTCTTAACCAATTTAAAACCTTGTCTAATTTTCATAATCGAATTTGTAAAAATCCTTGGGACCTTGATAATTTTTTAAATTTAATCCTAGCATATAATTTTTTAAATCAAGATAAGGTTGTTACATAATAGGAATAATAAAATTATATCTTTATTTTTATAAAACAACCTTTTGAGGTAAAAACTCAACCATAGGTGTTCACACTACTAATGTTGCTACTATGTCAACATCTACACCTTTAGATACAAATGTGTTTCTCACCCAAAGTGTGTGGGAGACACATAATTTATCTCATCTTGCCATTATTATTTATACACAACCAAATTATACACATTTTATAATGACTATGCATACTACATCATCAACCTCACCTAATAAATGATTCATTGAGTATATTTTTTCAATTCTACAAAATAAGGTGTTATAATTAGAGTAAGGTGCTTCTCTAGATAGTCATTATATGGATTCACATACTTTATTTCATAATCCATTAACCATATATGTTTAATATTATCATTTACATATCATTTTTATAGATTTTAAGATTCCATTATATGAATGTAAATGTGATCTAAATAAATAAATCATATTCTTCCATGAAACATGTTTGGATTATGCACCCAATGAAAAATTATTGACAATTATTTCCACATAATCTTAATGGTTATGATTTGTAAAATTTAAATGATATATCATTCTAATAAATTGAAAAATTAAATCCTTCATAAGATCAAATTTTCAACACACTTTTCAATAAACATCAATGACAAACTATCATATGCTCAAATTTTTAAACTCAAAGAAGGATCCAATGAGCCAATTAGTAACTATGACTATGTATATTAGTATAATACCATGATATCTTAGATGACCAATTCTATGGATGCTAATGAGCTGAAAGACATGTTCAAGCAAATTTTTATTTATACACTTCATGAGTCTATTGTATTTAATATATTCAATCCTTTTGAAGATCTATGCCACATATTAAGAGATACAAAAGTCAACCTTATAACTTTGAACAAGATCAAGTATATGCATATTTTAGAAACTACATCAACTTCTAAGTTTTAATAAAAAAAGGTAAATTCAATATCATAGACTATAAATTATACTCTCCTATAATCTTCATAAAAGAGGTAATTTTCAAGATTACCTCAACCTCAACATATATTATTATAAAATTTACTTTAGTGTAACCTTATTTATCTCGGTTCACCACAAGAGGTTGATATGATTAGGCCTATCCATAAGGGATATGAGATTAATGCATATTGTTATTGTCATCAATGTGATGTACATTATAAAAATAAATTTTACAAGTTAAGGCATAATATACAATATATCATTGATGAGAACATTAAAAGATTAGCATATTTATAGAGGAATCAAGACCATGACCTAATGGAAATGAAAAGTTAAAAATATTTTATAATATTATTTAAAATCATAATTCAATGGAAAATAAGGATACTTATTTGGTACATTAAACTTCCTCCTCCTTTGACATCTGATCACCCAATGGATAATATTATCATTACAATTAAAGGCCTATCAATATAATGACCTACAATTACATATGATGACATTAATATTTTAGATGATGACTTAAACTTAAATTATCTATTTATATGAGCTTATGTTGATTTATATCCAATTAAATATCATGATATACAATTTTTTAAGTGAAAACTATTTCACAATGACAATCTTATATTCTCTTGGATACACATATGAATATTTTATAGAGACAATCAAGATAGACAACGTATTTAATAAACAAAGACAAAACCCTTTGGGAAACATTGTTATACATCTATAGGTAGGATCCATACTATAAGTATGTTCTTATTAAGAAAAATAAAAAATTGATGTGTTGTTGGGATGCCCTTGGACACACAAGATTCATGCAGTACCCTCTTTAATACACCAATGTATCAACTATATACATTGTAATAGGGTGGTGATAGTTTTAGGTATTACATATGAGTATATTATTCAATGAAATGAAATTTATCCTCCACCCCAAAATTCCACCACCATCTTAGTTTATTTTTACACCCATTTAGGATCATTTTATAGGCTTAGTTACTACACCTATTTATGATTATTATATAGAGATAGTTTTGACACATATGCATACTCATATTACATAATAAACTATACAACATATTTAGGATAAAGTTACATATAAAACTCAAAGGATAGTGGTTTACTCTCCTAAGTGACCTATTATTTATCACTCAATACATCAAAGATTCATTGAGGACTCACAACTACCATTATATACTTAGCATGTAATAAATTAGTATCATAGAAAATTTAGTGTGTTCCATCACAAATACAACATCCTTATATATAATGAATGTTATAGATTATTGGAATTTTTATAGTTACTCATCATACATAAGATAAAATAATTGATAATTATGTAGGTTTTAGTACATCATGAGATCATTTTTCAAATTCACATTCGTATATAGTTACACCTACATATGTCCCTTTTCACTCATAAATGGTGATCACTATACCATATGATACAATAAATTCATGAGAGAATCCCATTGATGGGATCCTTAACATTATCAACACTCTAAAATTCCAAAAATATTGAAAAATGAAAATAATAAATATTTTTATATTAAGGGTAAAGTGGAGTTTTTTTAAAGGGACTCTATAGTTGTTTATAAAATCCACAATCCATGCCAAAAGTGATAGAATGATAAAAATGAATACATAATAAAATAGATACAAACCAAAGGTTGGGTCACGACCATATCAAAACATCACAACAAAGACAACAAAGGCCAATAACAAATAAACAATGCAAAAGACCAAGAAACAGTATATCTTATCTTCTAAGGGATACATTCCAATTGTCCAACATTTATTTTTGGGTTTGTTCCATACTGATAAGTTCTTGATCTCTACCCTCAAACATTTATTTTCCTCTTTTTGGATTCAAAACATTCCTTCAATCTCATAATTATTTTTAATAAGATGTAAAAGTACCACCATACTAGTAAGATAATAAATAACTATGACCTTACTATGTTATATTAGGGCTTAAAGATTATGTTTTAGATATATGTTTTCCTATTCTAATCTACTAACCTTGTCTTCTAACCCTCTCACATAGTTAACCAAATACTAAAATTCTTGTTTGGTACTAGCCTATTTTTTGGTTCCCAAGCCATTTTAAATGGACTCTTTGATCAAGCATTGATCCTTTTGTAACCATTTAAGGAAAGCTCTATGTAATTCAGTTTCCTCCAAAATATATTTGAGATTATTATGCTTCTTGAAAAATTTCTCCCCCTCAACCTCCTCAATTTTTATTTTACTATTGACATGCTCATTTTATCTATTAACAATGAGGGCTTAATGTGTCTTCATAAGGTTAAGACCATCGATTGCCTCTTCTAGGCCATATTTATCAACCCTAATGTTTACATCTTTAACACTAGATGTTTTTCCCATAGAGATTTTATCAAACCCATCCCCTTCTTTATTTTGAGTAGGCTTGTCTCTCCATGATCTTCAAAATTCAAATAAATTTTATAAAATACTAAAACATTCAAATATTTAAAAAATTCAAAGTTAAAAACTAATCATGACATGATTACTAGTTACATTTTTAACATATGTTATTTATCACATATTTGGTAGATTCCATATTATTTTTTTAATGCACATAAATTTCATGATACATGAGTGACATGCATGACATATAGATACATAGATGTTTTATTTTATTATACTCAAGGGCAATGCCAATGCTAGGGTCATATTATTCCATACATCACATTATTTCATAGTATATCCTTTTATGACCTTACTCTTTACCATTTTTAGCTACATTTATTTCTTACACTTGTCTTGATATTATTCATATCATATACATTTTTAATTAGATATGCTATATTACTATGTTATGAGATTGACATACTTAAATAGTGTAAACTATGATACTTTTTATATACTTCATTGATTTTTTTACTTTTCACCTAGGCTAATTACTATTTGTATGTGGACCTTGGTCTTATGTGATACATTTATTATCCCTCATATGCATCCCCTTGACCTTATTTTTAATGACATTTTTATGCACCTTATATGAAAAAATTGGACTTATGTGTGACATTGAGTTTTATTATATGTGATTTAATTATATGCATCATGGAAATGACAATGATTATTTTTATTTTTGATCTTATTGAAATTGACGAGTTTTCTGAGTTTCCATATCAAACATCTCCCATTTTTGTGTGGTGATATGATTAATATCATACACCTCCTTTACTATGTATTCTTATTCATAGCTATTTTATACTATGTGCATAATTTTTATATATCTTTTGATATGAAACTTATATGTCTTTCATTACATATGTTTCATACATGCTTTGATGACATAATCATTTTTATTATGAGATATTCTCTACATGTTAACATTATTATATATGATTACATATTATACATAACATGATATAGTCACCTTTTTATTTTGAGATGAATGAATTTTTTACTACATCCTTCACTTGAAAATGGGATCATATTAGTGGGTTTTTCATAAAGACTTAAGCCTCCATGACTATAAATCTTACATTTTGATATAGTTTATAGGATTCAAAGATTTTAGTAGTTTATATATTATATTAGATATATATTTTTATATTTAAAATATATTTTTAAAGCATATTCCATGTATATGTACTCAATTTATAGAGACATGAGTTATAAATTTCCAAACTTAGATGCACATGCACATACAAACTTTTATATTTTTTATTTTCAAACATATTCAATAGTACCTAAAAATGAACACCCTTTATGAACACCCTCAATGGCTTCTTCATTAATATATAATCCCACTCTAGGGATCCCAAATTTCATCTTAGTGTTACAAGATTAATGTAATTTTAGATCCATGGGTTTGTGTGGTTGAGGATTATGTGATACTCAATGGTCTTGGCACTAATCCCCTTTTAATGAGGTTTGGTGAATTTTAATTACCAACTAATGACTTTGCCTTAGTTACACAAATTTGAAATTAATCACCCAAAATTATCTAAAAGGTTTAGTAAGAGGAACCATTCTCCATATGTTTTCCTTAGAAAACATAATTATCCATTCCTTCAATAAGGAACATCATCTCCCACAAGTTATAGGGAAACATAGTTCACCCACTTACAAGTGTATTCCTTGCTCTTAAGTTTAAAATTTTCAACTAAATCATTTTCAAATTTAATTTCATGGACATTGATTGTTACATGTTCATTGCAGGTTTTTATTAGATAAAGTTGCATATTTGGAGTATCTCCTAAAGACAAAGTCTATTGTACATACTTAGGTACACATCTTTATCATTTTAATATGTGATATTTTTATAATTGATTATTATCTAGATATTTTGTGTATGAATTGTATATTACATTACATAATTTTTTTCATGTAATCAAAGCCATGAGATGGTGTGTTGATTGGAAAAGACTTGGAGATTGATTTGTGAAGCATTCAGACACCTTCTTTCAATTTTTTATCTTCTTCAAAATTTAATCCTATTGTATGTAGTATGGCATAGCAGGAGATAATTTTTTTAATCACCTTGGAGGCCTACTTCTTATATTTTAAGCATCCTAAATATCAAATCAACCATTGAATACTTCTTTCAAGTAATCAATGATCATTTTTATAGCTAAATATTATCATGGATGCCATTATTAGCTATAGTAAATAACCTGTATAGCTAGATCAACCTTTAAAATTTTGAAATTAATTTTTTTTAGCTAAAAATAATCATTTTGAGGATCCCATAAGTTAAGTTAGAATATTTGAATATTGCATGACAAATTTTAGAGCTTGTGAAGGCTTGTTGAAGCTTTTATGAAATTTTTCCTCCTCCTAAGCACTATTATATGGCTGGATCAACATTTAAAAATCCTAAAAATATTTTTTTTGACAAAAAAATCAAATTTTAAGTTATTCTTGGCATCAAGAGGCTCCAGTATGGTGGTTTGTGAAATTTCACGCCCTTTGATGGCTTCTTTGAACGCTTGTGCAATTTTAAACTTCCTCTTGAGAACCAATACTACTTGGAAGATTTCATAAATGTAAGTATGTTTTTAAATTTTATTTTAAAAATAATTTATGTAATAAATATATTATTTCCATGTAAGAACAAAAGGGGCCCACATTTACTATTTAGCTTTTCACCCAAAAATTAATTTTTATGAAAAGTTTTTAAATATTGATTTTACAATCACCCCCCCCCCACACACACACACACACATGTATATATATGTATGCATGTGTGTGTGTGTGTGTGTGTGTGTGTGTGTGTGTGTATTTATTTTATTTTAAAGATTAGTTGAAAAATACTTAAATATAAATTAGTGCATGTAAAATTATGTTGGGTGGATATTTTGTTGGCTAGCTAATTGGTGACCAAAATAGTTCCTATCACCATAGCATAGGGAGATGGGTCATCTTAGTGTGCAGCTTTACTACATCAACCGGAAATAAATCTCTCCTCTCATCAAGGGGAGGTTCCCTATTAAATATGTGGAGCTATATATAATATAAATAAGCAGAAATTAAGACACAGGGGTGGGACAAACCATCCATATCTCTTCTTTCAGAGATGAGGCACACAGACAAAGAAGAAAATCCTAGCTATAAACGCTGAAGGCACTTCTCTTCTTTCAGAAGTGTCCTTATAGGAAATAGCAAGAGTTTCTTTCAGATAGTGAAATAACTAGTGATCAAAAGGGCTTAGAAATAGTAGGATGAAATAGAGCACAAAGTCTCCTCCTCAACTACTCAAAGAGTATATCAAAAAGGATAATGGGGGTACAAAGTCACCCCAGAATCCTCAACACAAAAGGAAAAGGAAAACACATATTGAAATCAATTATGAAAGCACAAAGTCTTCCCACAATTGGTTTTAGGACACTTCCCTATTACCTTCACTAATTCTACGTACCAAATTAATTGAATAAGGACACCTTCAGATGACACAAGTTAGAATAGCACAAAGTCTGTGAAAAACCTACTTTCTCATTCAAATAACAATGGAAATGAAATTACAACTTGAGCTCAAAGTCTCAATTTTTCTCTTTCAAAATGGGCAGAGTTTTGATTTTGTAAAATGAAAAGTCTCCCTTACAAATGAGATAATTAACAAACTTATAGACACTATGCAAGGATTGGTGCCTTTTTCCATGGGATGACCCATGCTACAGTCAATGTCTTCAATGCGTCTCCAATTTTGTCTGGAGAGACCATGCTGAGAATATTGCGCTACCATAACTTTGTCATGTCCCTTCATCTAACATGTCTCTTCCTTGGTATGGACTATCTAGTCCTTTCTCTGATGTTTGTGTAGCTATCCAATTCACCATTACTTCATGGAAGAAAAAAATAGGCTTGCATCCTTGGTTTGGTGTGCTCAGAAGTCTACTCGATCCATTGTTTCACCTACTAGAAATAACTCTTTCGAAGATATTTTTGATCCTTTGGTCTTGCTCCTCTCTTCACTACTTAAGCACTTCTTTGCTATTTATATCCCTTCTTGCCTAAGTATTTAGGGGGTCCTTTCTGCATCTTTGACAAGTGGCAAGTTTTGCTGTTATGAAACTCATTAGAAACTTATGGAAAATGGGGTCCACGACACATTTTGCCTGAGCAACTCCAAAAGGGGAACACGGATGCAAACACTTGTCATGTTCTACTAAGTCATAAAAAGACATGTGAAATATTCCACTTAGCCTATATAAGCTTTAGAAACCTTTGTGGGTCTTATAAAAGATGACACATGGTGGCTTCCACTATGCTTTATAATGGACACATGGCAGCTTCTGCTGCACTTTGTCTTTTTCCATCAGGCACTTTTTTATGGGATTTTTCTCTTTATTTAGGCTTTTCCTTTACTTTCTTTGGGCTCTCTTCTCAGGTGAATTCCTTCAGACAAAATGTCTGAAGAAATTCCTTCAGACAATTTATCTGAAGGACTCTACTTTGCCTTTTGCCTTGTTCATTTTTTTGAAGGAGTTCACTTTGTTCATTTTGGCTTGCGGCCCTTCAAAAGGGCACTTGACTTGATTCACGACCCTCCACAGGGGCATTTGTTCTTTCATCCATGGGGCCACCCCTTGAACCTACCGATTGAACCGACCGATTGAACCAACTTTGGTTCAACGGTTCAATAGTTCATTCTTCATTATTTGGCCAAGTCATTTGTTCTTTTGCACCAAGCACGTTGAACCAACTTGGTCATTAAACCCATTGAACCTTTAAACCAAAGTGGTTCAAAGTTCAATGGTTCAAGCCTAAGTCCTTTATTATTTTCTGATTGAAATCCTTTGATTGAACTGAGGTGCTGAACTAATCCTAAAAAAATGACTAAGTGTTAGAAGTTTGTTCTTTAGATTGATCTTGCCTGTAGAAGATTTTTTAACCTATTAAGCCTGTGAATCCCCTTTATGGAAAAATCTTTAAAAATGAGTAATTTGAAAGCTCAAAACAAATTTTGAGAAGGGAAGAGAGAAATTTTGGTTTGTAGGTTGTCCCAAAAAATGAGTGGCATTTTTTGGGGACAACAGCTGGCTCCAGTTGGGGAGATACCTTAATTGGAAACTTGAAACATAGCTGAGGGGAGTAGAAACAAAAATCTCCAGTGCCTTAAAGTGTGCCATTAGGCTATGGAGTCATGCTACCTAAGAAGGAAGGTTCCAAAAATGAAAACAAAAAGCACAAAATAGAACTAAATACTATACAGATATACATATGTATAGATGATCTTATTTGATGCCTCAAGATTTGAAGCACTTCAGATGCCACCCACTGTGAGACAATGAAAATGGTGTGCCATCCTTATAAACTAGTAGAAAACCATTTTGTCCCCAAAAATGGTGACAGGTGAATGGAACTCTCCACCAAGAATTCAATCTCCTGTGTCTTCCTCTTGGTTCTCTTCTCTTGCTGCCCCTTGGCAAGACTTGGTTTCTAGTTTGAGAACCATGAATCTTGGTTCTCCTTCAGAGTCCCTTTTTCTAATTTTGATGGGTAGTATCCTAGTCTATTACCATAATTTGGTGTTCTAATAGTTTAGTCCAGCACATGTCTTGATTGTCCCCTTCAAACACTTGGCAGACCACCAGCTTGGCATCTCCTTTATCTTGAATAGCTCCCCATTTGAGTAACAGAGATTCATACTCAACAGTGTTATTGGTGTTGCTAAACTACAACTCATGTAAATAAGGGAGAATATCCACCTTAGGAGATATCAACACCAACTTGACCCCAACACCTATAGAGGAATTATTTCTATCCATTTCCTAGATCCAAACATCACCAAAAATGGATCTTCCATCAAATTTCTCTTCATTAGAGATGGAAGACCCTTTTTCATTTATACTACACCCTACCAATCCTTTTGATGTCTGGTTTGAATCAATTCTTGGATCACCACCTACTGGACTTTCATCTCTAAGAACATGGACGTCCTCCATGGTCAAGAAGTAATCACCCCTGCCTGAAAACTCAAACAAAATTTGAGCTTCAGGGGCTAACATTTGGGTCTTGACATCATGTACCAACTTTTCCAATGATCGGGGTTGGGTTGTAGGACTTAAAATTTAGTCATTTGAATTTTGGTCTTTTTGACATGATCAGTTATGTCAAATGATTGAATTGGACTAGGCACAGAGGATGGGATTTTATCCTTTTGGTTTTTGGGAGGGGCGGGAGGACTGGATTGCAAAATTGAAGTAAAAGTTGTAGAGATGTTTGATGTACTAACCTTCTCAGCAATCACTGGGTCCTTTGACTGGAAAGGCAGAGTGGTTCCCTGCTTAACAATTAGAATTATAGGCTGAGTTCATTCCTTTATTCTTTCTTTATCAGCTTACTGGGCTGACTGATTCTTAGACCAGGTGAATAATACGTATGATTCCTCATCTGCTTCACCTTCACTTCTGGGTTCATCTTGGTAATTTAGGAAACCAATGTGTGAGTCACCAACTAATTCTTCTTGATCTTCTATGAAGAGACTAGCATCATTTCCTTGCTTGTACTCAGGTGGGAAATAGGAAACATGTTCTATTTCCAGATATCCCACTATTGAGTTGGTTAGAGGTGCTTCAAGGGCAAGGTTCCTCTATGGGGAAGGAAGATGATTTGGTTGCCCTTCACTTTTGATAGCATTGACTTAGTATGCCTGATTCTAAAATGTCTTCTTGGGCATATCTCTGTATGCAGGAGCAGATGACATCCCTTGTGCCATTTGCTTTTTGAGAGCTAGCATCTCATTTACTAGCTTTTGTACCATTGGGTCAGTGGTGACTGCAGGTGAATACTCATAAGATGAAGAGGATTTATCTTTATTAGGGTCTTTCCTTATCTTTCCTACCAAGATAAGGTCATCTTCTACCTTAGTAGCCAAGTCTCGAACAACCTCAAGGTCTATATGTCTAGCCCATCTCAATAGAAAACTCACTTCAGGTAGCTATGAGTTGATGAAGAAACACATGAGATTCTGAGGTGTTGACTAGGCAATCATGGGAATCTTGTGCCTCAGCTTGTTGAACCTACCAATGAAGTCCCTCATAGGCTCATGGGGCTCCTTCTTCATTTGTGTGAGTTGGGCTAGCAAGGCATGTGCATCCTTTGTTAGCTTGAACTTGGCTTCAAATTTAGCTTTGATAGTGTCCCAGCTAATCACTAATCTAGTCTACAGATGGTAAAACCAATCTAGAGTAGCACCTTGTAGTGTCTCCATGAAAATCCTAACTGCCACATCTTCAAATTCCACCCCTATCACACCACAAGCTATGCTGAAAGCTGCAATGTGTTCATTAGGGTGAACTCTCCCATCACCAAAGAATTTGGGGAAATTCTTTCTTGAACTAAGTGGTAGCTCATGTAGGGGTGGAGTTAGATTAAGTGGGCCAAAAGAGTTACCCTAGGGGCCTTAAACTACCATGATGGGATTATGAAAAATAGGGATAACACATCTAGGTGGAATGGCTAGATTGTAGGACAAAAATGGAAAAGAACTGGCCCTACTTCAGCTTGAGGCTTGAGGCTTCAAACTGCACACTCTTTTCCAGCGACTCTAGTTTTACAAACTAGGTAAAATAATGGAAGCAGAGATGGAGGATGGTAAGGCTAATGATAGTGGGTAAGACATGGAACAGAGTCACCAAACTCTATAATGGATAAGGGTTATAATGATTATGGGTAAGACACAGGTGATGTTTCAATCTAAAACTTGAGATTCCAAATTACACAAAATCAATGTGTCCCTAGTGGAGTCACCAAAAATTGTTGGGTGAATATTTTGTCAGCCAGCTAACTGGTGACTAAAATATTTCCTATCACCATAGCATAGGGATATGGGTCATCTTGGTGTGTAGCTTTACTACATCAACTAGAGACAAATCTCTCCTCTCATCAAGGGGAGGTTCCCTATTAAATATGTGGAGATATATACAATATAAATAAGTAGAAAGTAAGACACAGGGGTGGGACAAACCATCCATCTCTCTTCTTTTAGAGATGATGCACATAAAAAAAGGAGAAAATCTTGGCTATAAACACTAAAGGCACTTCTCTTCTTTCAGAAGTGTCCTTATAGGAAATAGTAGGAGTTTCTTTTAGATAGTGAAATAACTAGTGATCAAAAGGGCATAGTAACAGTAGGATGAAATAGAGCGCAAAGTCTCCACCTCAAATACTCAAAGACTATATCACAAAGGATAATTGGGGCACATAGTTGCCCCAAAATCCTCAACAAAAAAAGAAAAGAAAAACACAGATTAAAATCAATTATGAAAGCACAAGTCTTCCCACAGTTGGTTTCAAGACACTTCCCTATTACCTTCACTAATTCTACATACCAAATTAAATGAATAAGGACACCTTCATATGACACAAGTTAGAATAGCACAAAGTCTGTGAAAACCTTGCTTTCTCATTCAGATAACAATGGAAATGAAATTACAACCTGAGCTCAAAGTCTCAGTTTTTCTCTTTCAAAATGGGTAGAGTTTCGCTCTTGTAAAATGAAAAGTCTCCCTTATAAATGAGAGAATTAACAAACTTATAGCCACTACGCAAGGATTGGCACCTTTATCCATGGGATGGCCCATGCTATAGTTAATGCCTTCAATACATCTCCAATTTTGTCTAGAGAGACCATGCTGAGAATAATGTGCTGCCATAACTATGGTGTGTCCCTTCATCTAACATGTCTCTTCCTTGGTATGGACTATCTAGTCCTTTCTCTGATGTCTGTGTAGCTATCCAATTTTCCATTACTTCATGGAAGAAAAAAATAGGCTTGTGTCCTTGGTTTGGTGTGCTCAGAAGTCTACTCGATCCACTGTTTCACCTACTGGAAATAAATCTTTCGAAGATATTTCTGATCCTTTGGTCTCATTCCTCTCTTCACTGCTTAAGCACTTATTTTCTCTTTATATCCCTTCTTCCCTAAGTCTTTGGGGGGTCCTTTCTGTGTCTTTGACAAGTGGCAAGTTCTGCTATTATGAAACTCATTAAAAACTTATGGAAAATGGGGTCCATGACATGTTTTGCTTGAGCAACTCTAAAAGGGGAACATAGATGCAAACACTTGTCATGTTCCATTGAGTCATAACAGGACACATCGCATATTTCACTTAACTTATAAAAGCTTTAGAAACCTTTGTGGGTCCTACAAAAGATGAGACGTGGTGGCTTCCACTCTACTTTATAATGGACACATGGTGGCTTCCACTGTACTTTGTCTTTTTCCATTGGGCACCTTTTTGTGGGCCTTTTCTCTTCAGTCAAGCTTTTCCTTTACTTTCTTCAAGCTCTCTTCCCAAGTGAATTCCTTTGAACAATTTGTCTAAAGGACTCTACTTTGCCTTTTGCCTTGTTCATTTTTTTGAAGAAGTTCACTTTGTTCATTTTGGCTCATGGCCCTCCAACAAGGGCACTTGACTTGATTCACGGCCCTCCACAGGGGAATTTATTCCTTCAACTGTGGGGCTTCCCCTTGAACCTGTTGATTAAACTGACTGATTGAACCAACTTTGGTTCAATGGTTTAATAGTTCATTCTTCATTATTTATCCAAGTCCTTTGTTCTTTTATACTAAGCACGTTGAATCAACTTAGTCATTGAACCCATTGAACCTTTGAACCAAAGTGGTTCAAAGTTCAATGGTTTAAGCCTAACTTCTTTATTATTTGCTGATTGAAATCCTTTGATTGAACCGAGGTGCTGAACCAATCTTGGAAATGACTAAGTGTTAGAAGCTTGTTCTTTTGACTTATCTTGTCTGCAGAAGCTTTTTTAACCTATTGAACCTGTGAATCCCCTTTATGGAAAAAGCTTTAAAAATGAGGAATTTGAAAGCTTAGAACAAATTTTGAGAAGGGAAGAGAGAAATTTTGGTCTGTAGGTTGTCCCAAAAAATGAGTGGCATTTTTTGGGGACAACAAATTATAACTAAACTACTAGATGAATTGGTAGTTATCTTTTTGTTAAATTTTTACAAAGAAGTGGTCTATTATTCAAAACCCTCTATCACTATTTTTTGCTAATTTTATTTTATTCAAAAAATTTAATAATGAAAATCATTTTGGTTTGTGTGTTAACTAATTCACGTGCAAAATATTAGTGTATCATCGACCTTTATTTTCAATTTTTGACCTAGATAATCTTTTGTCAAACATAGTTATGTGACCAATTATTTCCTATGTTTTGGCACATTTCAGATGCATTGATGTGGTCCATTTGTTGTTTTTAAACTTCCTAATATAGTTTTTTAAACTTTTTAAATCATAGTGTTTAAATAATTGTTCCTTGTGTGACACTTAATTTAGAGAAATTTGTTACAATTTTTTAATGTTATTTTAATTAAATTTGAACAATTATCATTTATTTACATTATAAATTTGTTTTTATTATCAAATAGTGTGAAAATTCACATTAAAAAAATCATTTAAAGATTTTTTAGTGTCATATAATTTAGTTTAAATGGAAGTTATGGATTCTCCTAACTTCATGCTTGATAAATCTCAAAATTTTAATGGGTCTAACTTTAATATATGGAAAATATATATTAAAGTGTAATTTATGGTCTAATATCTATGGAACATTATTTTTGGGATGGAAAACCCCTTGTTAGGATGACATGTCACACCTAAGCTTATAAATGTATTTCAAAAAATCACAAAAAGCTATGTCAATCATTTCGAGAAGTGTTAAGTATTATTATCGACTCCATATTGGCAATCATGAGTCTCCCAATGATTCTTAGAAAATCCTTGAGTATATGCATGAGGGAAATCATCTCTCTAAGATTCTTAAGTCATTTATTGATTTGTTTACTACACCTATGAAAGGTGATAAAAGAATTGTTAAATTTTATTGCTAAATGATCCATAAACTCTACACTAATTTTTGTGCACAAAAACATCTACAATGGATACTTTCATCAAACACTCATTTTCCTGATATACTCAAAGGAATTATAACAAGTTTGACCTTTTAAATGTGGTTATCTCAAAACTTGAAGTGCTCAACTATCCATTAAGTTGTATTTATATAGTTATGTATTCATCAGTGATTAACAAATAAGATTAATCAAAATATAGAAAAAGAATGCACAATCAAAAGTAATCATGACAACCAAATTGATAATGGAGTTCACATGCTACTTAGGTTACGTCTCTAGGTCTGCTTATAAAATGAACCATTCTATTTTCATAAATTTCAAGTACATGGACAAAAGCTTACAATTATCAAATAGACACTCTAAGATTGCAAAACTCAACAACAAACCTTTAAAAACTATTGATATTCATGGATGAACTTTCCACCTTCCTGTCATGAAAGAAATCTCATGTTTCTAAATTTTTATACCAAAAGTCTCCTTAAAGGCTTTAAAAAGTGGATCAAATAAACTCAAATTAGGTAAATCAACATATGGATGGAACTATCTCAGAGTCTAGAACAACTCTCTAGTTTACTCCAAAGTCTGAAAAGCTAAGTCCTTAAAAATTTATGATATATGTAGACTGGTCTCTATATTGGCCATTACACAATCTACAAAGCTTCACTTTGACGCATTAAAAAGTGCATCAAATGACCTTAAATCCAGACACTCAATATATGGCTATAATCATTTCTATCTTTGGCTCTTTGGCTCTAACTCTCAGTTCTTCTACTCTTTAGCTCTCAGCTCTTCAGATCTTTGGCTCTCAACTCTTTGGATCTGTCTCTTTGTCTCTAGCTCTTGGTTATTTAGCTCTAGCTTTTCAACTCTGGCTCTCAGCTCTTTAGCTTTGGCCTTCAACGCTGATGAGAGATTTTAAACTTTTTAAATTAATTAAAATTCACCTTTGAGACACTTATATACTTGTTATGGGTCCACTTTTTCTAATTGGGATGATTATCCACAATCTATTTTAATAAATTTTATAATTATCCCATACCCAATTTTTATGAGATTTGAAATTATCCATTACATTTAAAAATATGTGGTGATAACTATCCCTTAATTTATGATGGTTTATGTTTATCACCCTTTAATAAAGTGAAATTTAAAAATATTAATGACTTGGGTCAATCCATATTTCCATGTCACTTTATTTCCACATCATCAGGCTTGACCATAACTTTGATTGGTTATAACTTACACATACAGATTCCATTTTTTGAACCATAAAATGTGTCAGAGAGCTTAAATTGAGCTCTACATAATGGAACTAGTTAATAAACATTCTAAGATCATCAATTTTTCTATTTTTAACTAACATTGACCAAAACTTGATGATCTGCATAAGGAGCAAATGAGTTATATTTCTATAGTTTTACATACCATCAAAAAGCTCCTGATGGGCTCTTTATAATGGTATTTGTTTTGGCCTAGTTTAGGACCTTATATTAATTGACCTTTAAATCAATCTTCCCTATTAGGAGGGATTTTAATCTACCAAAAGTTGGTACCCAACTTGATCTTCTAAAATACCAGTCAGTATTAAATTTTTTTGATGTGTCTTTATCGATCTACTCAGGTTCTACAACTACACCTATAATGCTTGGAACAATTGAATAATCACACATTTCACAATTCCTCTACTACTACATGGACATCAATAGCCTCTACATAGAAATAGGGTTTATAATGTGATGACTTCCTCTATTTCACAGCTTCATAAGAGCCTTTACATAGGTAAGCCTAGTGATCTCCTCTATTACATGACCTTAATGAGCCTTTACATAGATCTAAGATCTTATATTTCCATTAAAATGCTACATGGTTATATAAAACACATTAAAGTATATAACCTAAATCATATCATATGGAAAAATATGATTCATAACTCAAACTATAAAGGCCTAAAATAAGGAATGAGTTATACTTAATCTTGCAACTACCAATAAGATCTTAACATCTTTGAAATATCTACCCACTATCATATCTTATAAGTAGTGAGCTGCCAAACAATACAATAATCACCAATGCAACTGAAAGATAAGTTTGTAAACAAAATACAATATTGGTTGTGACAGTGTCATAATACATTGCCCCAATAGGTCTTATCAATGCATCCAATCACACACATGCCATAAATAGATGCATTCAAAAATAGAAGTTATTCTAAAATGACTACTATAGGAAAGCTAAATCCTACCTAATAACTTGTACACTATTATCAATCCCCAAGCTGATCAATGAGTTAAATTACTTAATAATTCAATATAAAACTCATAAAACTAACACTAGAGATTCCAAAAATAGATTTTTCCAAAACATATGTGTGAGAATTAAAAACTTCACATGATGAACCTATCTCAAAGTGTTCTCACTATAGTAGATCCAAAATGCATATATCAAAGCATGGGTAAATGTCATTTGTCAACATACAATAGGAATCCCAATAATTCTTTGAAACATCAATCCAATAACCATGACACCATTAAATTAAGAAATTGTTTAATAACCTTCTTTATTAGATTCTCCTATTTAGGGTTTTTAATTTATTTAGTGGATTTATTGACATCTACATGGGTTGATTGAGTAAAAACTTCATTAATTACCTTATCAAAAGGTTTACAAACTATCTTCTTCTTACCATTACTAGGATGGTGAGATGGTTGAAATTTCTAACACTTCTGAACTCGATGTCCACTAACGTGACAATGAGTGAAAACATCCCTCTTCTTAGGTGAGGTCATCCATTTTCCATTTCTTACTTTTCTAGTATGATAATTGTCTTTAACATGTACAAGATACTTCAGTAAATCTTGTCTTTTCCAAAAATATGTCATAATGGATATTCAATCCATAAAATATACAAGGAAAAAACTTTAACATCTTCTAAATATCAAAACCAAATTTCTCAAATGGTAGAAGTGAATCATAAGTATTAGAATTCACATTCTTATTAGTGATTTTTATAGTGTAAGAATGAGGAAGTGGAATCTTGATACCACTTTTACCTGATTTCTTACACCGTTCATCATTCCTTCATAGGGAGGAATTTTAATCTACTAGTAGCCTCAGATTTTGGTTGTCAAAATATTGTCATCTTTAAATATGGAGGAACTCTTTCCAACATCCACTTTATCACTAGCATAACCCAATCATTCATGTAAATATCTATGCTCTACCTATATTGGGTTATCAATACCTTGGCCATTCTTGCCAAGGCCACTTCCATCAAATCCCATTTTCAATAACAATTTAGATCTAATGCTCTTAGTGTGTTTTTAAAAACTACCAAATGAAACATCTAAAACATCTAAACCTAAAGGTAAAATAGTAATACATGATGAACAAATTATAATGTAATCATCTATCATAGTACCTATATCTTTAGTGGAAGGTAATTGGTGAAGACTATGTCTTTTTTCACTTTGCATCTATACTAAGAGCTCATCCTTGGCCTAAAAATCGAATTTCAAGCAAGCAATTTCTTCATCCAAAGAGTACAATTGAGATCTCAAGAAATCATTCTCTTCTTGGATCTTTTGGTTAATCACTTAAAGCTCATCAATCCTTTCTCTTTTCAAGGCTTTTCCCATAGCTTGTTGTTTCCTGTAAACAACCTAATCCCACAAACTACACACTATAAATGGAATATAAACAAGGCCAAAAAAGTTTACAATACTATAGAAAACCAAATTAAATAAAATTGATATCAAATCCACATAATCATTTTCTATCCAAACACACTAAATTCTCTATTACCAAACTAATCCATAAAATCTACACTAATTTTTATGCACAAAAAAATCTACAATGGATACTTCTGTCAAACACTCATTTTCTTGATATATTCAAAAGAATTATAACAAGTTTGACCTTTTAAATGTGTTTATCTCAAAACCTTAAGTGATAAATTATCTATTAAGTTATTTTATTTAGATAATTATTCATTTAATAATGATTAATAAATAGGATTAATCAAAATGTATAAAAATAATGCACAATCAAAATTACTCATGACAATCAAATTGATAATGAAGTTCACTCATTCCTCAGGCTACATCTCTAGATCTGCTGAGAACATGAACCGTTTCATTTACATAAATTACAATTACATGGTTAAAATCTTAAAATTTTCAAATGGACACTCTATGATTGAAAAACTCAACAACAAAAATTCAAAAATTCTTGATATCCATGGATGAACTTTCCACCTTCCTGTCGAGAAAAACAATCTCACATTCATAAAGTTCTCCACCAAAAGTATCCTTAAAGGATTTGAAAAGTGGATCAAAAAAACTCAATTCATAGAAATGCACATATGGATGGAACTATCTTAGAGTCTAGAATAACTCTCTAGTTTACTCAAAAGTTTGAAAATCTATCTAAGTCCTTCAAAACCTAGGATATATGTAGACTAGTCTCTATATTGGTCATTACATAATCTACAAAGCTTCACTTTGAGGCATTAAAAAGTGCATCAAACGACATTAATCTAGAAAATCAATATATGGATAGAATAATCTCTATCTCTATCTCTTTGGATTTGGCTCTCATATATTTAGCACTTGGCTCTTTGGATTTGGCTCTTCGGCTCTCGACTCTTTGGCTTTAACTCTCGGCTCTTTGGCTCTGGCTCTCAACTCTTCATCTCTATCTCTTCATCTCTAATGAGAGATTTTAAACTTTTTGAATGAATTTAAATGTAACTCTAACCCTTTTATATAATTTTTATGAGTCTATTTTTTTTCCAATTGAGATGATTATCCACAATCCATTTTAATAAATTTTATAATTATCCCATACTCATTTTTTATGAGATTTTAAATTATCCATTACATTTAAAAATATGGGGTGATCATTATCCCCCAATTTATGATTCTTTATGTTTATCCCCCTTTAATATGGTGTGATTTACAAATATTAATGACCTAGGTTGAGCCATATTTTTGTATCACTTTATTACCACATCATTAGGTTTGACCATAACTTTGACTGGTCATAACTTGCACATATCGACTCCATTTTTTGAATCATAAAATGTGTCATAGAGCTTATGATGAGATCTATGTCATGGAACTATTAAAAAACATTAAAAGATCATCAATTTTTATATTTTTAACCAATATTGACCATTTTTTGACCTATTTTGACTAGAACTTTGACTAAATGCATAAGGAGAAAATGAGCTCTATTTCCATAGTTCTGCATACCATTGAAAATATCTTGATTGGCCCTTCACAATGGTATAGGTTTTAGCATAATTTAGGACCTGATATTAATTGACCTGTATATCACTAAATTAAAAATATTTAATTTTAATTAAATGGTTTTGACTGCAATCTTATTCAAGATAAACTTTTTTATTTCGTTATTCAACTTAATATTCTTGAATTTTTTTATAATTTCATTTCCATTCTTAACTTAAAATACCAAATAAAGTAAGATATCCCTAACCTCACTACTCTATCTATACTTTTGACTCAAGAAGAGTAAGTGATGTCAAATTTTGGTTATAAATAGAATGCCACTCGGGCTGTTTTTGCTCTGAATCCTATTTTTTAGAATAATAAGAACTAGAAATATAACCCTAATTCTGTCAATGGCAAAAATGAGAGTAAGAAATCCAATAATAAGAATCATAAACCTAAATTTTTAATGGTTATAATATGTATGGTAAATTTTTTCATAT
The DNA here is from genome assembly GCA_037957365.1 of Torreya grandis. NCBI lineage: Eukaryota > Viridiplantae > Streptophyta > Pinopsida > Cupressales > Taxaceae > Torreya > Torreya grandis. Next base: position 2,731,310 of record JARHVA010000635.1, on the reverse strand, counting down.
AAGAGAATTTTTTTTATAAAAACAAATATATATTCAATCATAAAACCTATAAAATAATAGAGGAAAAAAATATAACCAAAACCATTGAAAAAATCAAAACCATAATCAGAGCAAAATTCTAGTGTTATTGCTTTATATGTTGCTTTGTTTGATTCTAATGAGAATAAATGGATTTTAGATAGCGGTGCATCACATCATATGACTTGAATATCTCATATTTTAATTTTTACTAGAGATATTATTAGAAATATTTACCTAGGAGATAATTCATTTGTCTAAGCTACAAAGTAAGGAAAATCAAAATTTTTAAATGTTGTTATTAAATGTCTTATATGTACCTAAACTTAAGAAAAATATATTATCTTGTTCTTAAATTATGAATGATAATTTAATTTTAAATTGTATTAAGGACAATTGGTCGATTATAAATCAATATAGTTCTCTTATTACTAAAGGTGTTCAACAAAATGGTTTATACATATTTTTTACTTCTTATGTATGTTATCTTTCACCACATAGTAGGAATGAGTCACAATTATGACATGAAAATTTTTGACATGTTAACTATAGAATATTATATGATATGTCTTCTTGTATTATTTTTGTTGTTATTAATTATATTTCATCTCATCACAAAGCTTTTGTGGGATGCTTATGTGGTAAGTAAAATAGACACAGGTAACCTATTCTAATACAAGTGTCTAGTGCCCTACAAGTCATATAATTTTAAAATTAAATGCATCCTTATGCTTATCCTAAGAAATATTATGTGATTTATTATCCAAATGGATTGGTATAAATATAATATCAACCCTCATTCATTATTCACCTAGAAATTTCTTACCTACTCACCAAGAAACTTATAAAAAAACATTTAATCAAACACTCAAGTGATTAAATATTCCCTATTTTTTCCTATTTATATATTATTCATAGGGATAATAAATTTATAGGTTGAAATTAATAAAAAAATATCCTAATATATATATTTTCCAAGTTTTAAGATAGGTCATCATTGTACTTAATTATCACATATTACATGATTTACACATAATCCAATATGGAGGGTATAACTACATAGATCTAAGGCCCTCTTTGGATTTTTTGATATGTAGGTATCACTTGTTAATATATGGGTCTTTGGGTTAGCCTGACACCATGTTCCCACTAATCCATTTTTTTCTCATAACCACTATGAGGATGAAGAACTAGGGTTTTGCTATTTGACAAGGAGTGACAATCCATGACCTAGATCTGAACACACTAGAATGAAGGCAATGAAAAACCTATAAGCATTTATATGGTCACATTATATTTTAGTAGGTATTTCATATAAGAAACATGTGTCTAAACCAAAAACTAATTTTGATTCAACTATCCCAAGATGATGCAAGTGTATGTAGCTACATATACACTAAATCCAAAATTTGGTGACTATTCTAAAATACCCTTTCAGTCTGCTTCTTGCCTATTCCAGATCTAGATCTATATTGGCATCACAATAAACTAAGTATCTTATTTATTTATCATTTCCATATATATCATATTTATACTTTCCATTTTTATCATATACCGACATAATAAATTTAGTATATATTCTAAGTTTCACAAATAATTATCCTATTATAGATCTATTTATCACCCTTATGATTATTCGTTTATATATTTTTAACCATATGTATCCCAATGGGATCCATATCTAATTTAGGGTTAAACATTTTTTGAACCTGATATTTGAGCTTAAAACCTTAGGTGGTTTAGGATTTTGTATTTCCATTTTTTTTGTTTTTATACTTAGTTGTAAATTTTGAATTTTTCATTTTAAAAACATTGTTAATCCAAAAATCCAATTTCAAGTGGGGATAAAGAAGCATTGGTCACTCATCTCAATAATAATAATAAGAGATAATGGATGTATTTTTGTATTTTAAAAGAGATGAAATGCGTAAGCATGATAAAGCTAAGGCTCTTACCCTAGAGATGGTGAGTCCTTGGAATGTACTACAGTGATGATTCTATAATCATCGATCTACCTACATATAATGGAATCATAGATTATGTCTTCCAACCTTTGTTTTTAGAAAACACTATTCCTATATCTACTATAGAATTACCAATTGATTCAAATAAAATATCTCTTTTATTTCTTGTTACTACTCAAACCATGTTCACTTTCCCATTGGTGACTAGTCAATTTGTTAATTTAAACCCAAATGTATCTATATTTCAAACACTCTAAGTTATAAAGACCTTGGAAGATATGGTTATAAACATTAAACACCACATTTTAAATTCTCCTCATGATATCGATTCCTAAGATTTGTTTCACAACTCTCTTACACTTGAAATATATTTTAGCCCTTTACCAACTAGTTTTGTTTCACCTATGTTCTTATTTTAGGATGGCAAGGGTGATCCTAGGTAGAATATTTTATCTTTTTATGTGGCATGCCTTGATTGTGCCTCCAATGATAAAATTTTGACCAAATTATTTCCATGGAGACTCAATAATTATGATTTGAGGTGGTTTAAATTTTACCTCTCTAGTATGTGAAATAATTCAAAACTATTGAAGATCATTTTTATGCAAACTTATCTATTAACATCACTAAAAAGTTTTCTTCTACCCAAGTTTCAAAAATCACACAAGGAACCAATGAACCTATCAATAAATACATATTGAGGTAAAAGACATTGTTGTATAAAATGACCAATCCTATGGTAGATAAATAACTTCAAGACATTTTCAATAAAAGTTTACTTGATCCTTTACACGAGTCCATTATTTTCAAAATAAAATATCCTTTGATGATTTATTCGATAATGTTCGATACCATGAACTGAAACATATCTCATTAAACAAATTTAATTATGTAGCAAACACACTAACTACATCTACATACAATGTCAAAATTATAATCAAATCAAATTATAAGGTAAAACCTCCTAAGCCTAAAAAGGAAATAACCACCATGGTTAATGTAATTTCAAAACAACCTAATCAACTTGTCTTATATAATGCACCAAGGATGTAATTTACACACTTACTTGAGTCTTCTTATTCATTACTCTTATATATAGTAGAGTGTCAAATTATATCAATCCCTCATTCTATAAAGGTTGATATGAGTCAACTTTTACCCAAAGGATATGATGTTAATGCTTATTTTGATTATTAGTATGTACCAGGGCATTTTATGAACAAATTTTTTACATTAAAACATAAGATCCAAGACCTTATTGATGACTAAAATTTTACATTTTATGATCCTCTAAATGAATTAGGTTCACAACCTGGTAATCATCAAAAACAAAAAATATTTAACAATATTTTGTGAGACCATTCCAAAAAAGTACTAGAAGTGCAAATCGCATATAATGCACATCCTCTTCCATTACATTATGGGTACCCATTAGATGGTATTATTGGTACTTATACATGACATATACCTCATATGGCTTATATACCTTATATAACCTTTGATGATAGTGATATTAAGGATGATGAATCCAATCTTCATTCTTTATTCATTCAAGTATACCTTGATAAACATATTATATATAGTGATATGATTGATAATGGTGCAAGAAAGAATGTTTGCACCATGGAATTACTTACGCACTAGGGTTATACTCATCATTATTTACACCCTTCTACCAAATCAATTAGAGCATTTGATGGGACCTCACAATAGTTTCTTAGTAAGGTTGAATTACCTTTACAAGTTAATTATACACATGTAGTTACTACCTTTTCAATTATACCTTCCATGGGTATATTTTTATGTTATTAAGATGCCTTTGGATACATAATATTTGAGTGGTACCTTATACAGTGCATAGGTGTGTTAAATACATTCATTCTAATTGGGTAATTATATTTTCTATAGTTCTATATGAGTATCCTATTGAATAAGAAAAATCTATACCTAGATAGTTAATTAGCAAGCCTATAAAGGATAATCCACCATTAAAGGGTAAGCAATAAGCAATCCCCTTTACTAGGTTGTTATTACTTGAGTTACCATTACATCAAAGATCCATAATGGGTTTCATAGAATCTTCATCTACTACACACCACATTTAGATATAGAAATAACCTACACTTATTCCTATTAGTGTTGTTTTAAATAAACTACAAAACACTCAATGATGGGTTCCATGAACCCCTACTCATATTACTCATAATATTATTTCACTACCACATATTCCCATTATACATACGTAGATCATCCCAGATATGATAATGATAGATATTACACCTATAAATGATCCTTAACAATATAACCAAGTCATTACACTATGTTCATAGTGTGGAGATATATATGAGCATACTTTAGATGTGATTATAGGATAGTCTCTATACATATCCTAAAATATCAAAAAACTAATAAAAAACATTAAAAATCCAAAATTATTTTAAACATATACATATTATATTGGTTCCTTAGAATATATGTGTTAGATATATATTGATAGATATCATATTAGTTACTTATACATACACATGTTTCAATCTTTTATTTGAGTGTGATACAAGCATACACAAATACATGATTTATGCACTCTTAGATGTTTGGATTCCCATCTACTCTCATCAATAGGATGTTGGGTATATCCACTTCTATGATCAGGATGATTCCAAATTATATCATTCTATGGTCACTTTATATTATCATGTTTGTGATAATATGTAATCACACATGCATTTATCCATGCTTATATATTTCATAATGTACTTGATATTCTATGTTCTTAACATTTTATACTAACACATTTGATCAATGGGATACTATGATATGTTTATGTTGGTTTCTTGTGATTTATTTTATGCACTTCCTTGAGTGTCTAACCTTGCTATTGTATTATATATTGAGCATTATAATATTCTCCATTATTTCTAGTCTTGTGCCTTCATTTCCTTCATCGACATTTAAATATGTCATTACTTGTTGTATACAAATTTTAATATGTCATTATTTATTTTGTGGACATTGGACTAAGTCATGTCCATTCTATTATGTGGAATTTGAACATGCCCCTTATTTTTGGTCTCCTCGGATCATTGATTTTTATTTACTTTTGAGTGCCCTTTCATGTGTATTTGTTTACTTCTTAAAGTTGTGTTGTTACTATTTATAAATTTCCATGATCTTTATCATACATCTTAGGCCTTAATGTGATCACATTCTATGTGTTTCAATGATACATTTACCTATACATGTTCTCCTTTATGTTATATGGTTCATTCATAGTTATATGGTTATCTTATATTTTTGAGGTGAAGTAACTACCATTTTTATCTTCCCTCACCTTAAAGGTAGTCATATCAATGGGATAATGCCATATAGTCATGGATTCCACACATTCATAGTCTTATATTTAATGGGGGAATGTTTTGGAAACATTTCTTCCAAATTGGAACTTATATCAATTTATAAATTTATCCATATATAGAGTGGGAGAATGTTATGGTAACATGTCACCCACACTTTTTCAAATTTCTAGATTGTCTATAATAAATAGTTTTAGATTAAGGTAAAAATAGGTTTTGAAGGGACCCCGAAACCCTGAACAAAGAAATAAAAATGAAGCATTAACTACCACAGGAAAAACCTAAAACCTACTACAAAGAAGTAACATAAATAGGTTTTATATGGACCTGAAACCACCGAAAAGACCACAAGTCATAACCCAGGTTTTACATAGACCTGGCTACACCATAGTCAAAAGATTACAAAAAACTAGGAAATAGGACCAAATAACACAACCAACTAGAAAAACCAAGCTATTCTTCTAGTTCCAAAATCATTTTCACTGCTTCCTTACCTTTCACAGCAGTATCATGAATGGCAGTAGCCACCGACATGGCTCCCTCTTGCATAGCTTTCTTTCTTGAGCTCTGTCTCATCCTCTTGCTAGGCCCCTCCAAGTATTTGATCTCCTCATTAGCTCTTTTTCCAATATTAATAGCTGCAGCACATATGTTAGATGTAACTTCCTCCATTTTCATTCTGCTCTCCTTGATGAGTTCCCTTAGGTTGTTCTCATAGTCTTTGAGCTTGATGGGGATGTCTCTCATCTATTTTTCCATGTTATTGATTTTGTTCCAAACTACCTTCTGGTTGTCTTCCATTATTTCCATTTTCCTTTTGAGATCCATTATCTCCTTAAACATCCATGAATCAAGTTGGAAGATAGCCTCTGCTTTACAATTAACCCATCTCATAGGTGTGTGCCTTCCATCATTCTGCCTTTTATCACTCCACTCCTCTTTGTTCTTATTAGGACTGTTCTCGCCTTCTTCAATGTGGTCCTCTCTTCCCCTTTGATTCTACTCCTTAGTTTTAGCTTGAACTCCCAAGTCCGTTTCTTGGTTATTGGCCTGAACTATGTTTTCCCTCTCATTTATCGAAATAGGGTCCTCAACAGGGTCATCCAAGACTTTATCATCCTCAAACACTTGATGGTTTTACTCAGAGTCATGTTCACTATTTTTAGACTTCTACTCTATGTTGACTCCATCTTTCTCATTCTTCTCTTGAACTTCTTCTTCCTCATTGGAACTTGAATTCCTACTTTCTGTTCCTCCCTCTTCCTCCAAGCTTTCCTCCCCAGACTTATCAGTTCTCTCCCACTCTGTATCCTCATCAACATTCTAATTCTTAACACTAGGGGGCTTGATTTTATATTTCCCTTTAACAATTTCACTCTTGTTACTCTGTGAATCCTTATTTTTCCCCAGATAAGGGTTCATAACCATGGCCTTGTTCTTGTAATATCCTACAATTATCAGAATTAATCCTTCATGCAAAATAGGATGCATTTCCTTCTTCCCGTGAGCGAATAAACTTTGGACCAAAGAGAAACATAAATAAAAGGGAAAGGAAATTCTTACTTTATGTCTGAAATGATTTAGGAATACAAAGTGGAATTTGTGGACTCTCTTGCTTCTTTCATCGAGTATGAAGTACTCTCGAATACAGCATAAGACATCCCTCCAAATGCCCTTAATATGTTCCAGTTCAAAGAAATCCCCATTCTTTTCTAGCTTCTGCTCTTCAACTTCCATCTTAGGGAATTTGCAAAAGGCCTCATTTGAAATGCTAGTCTGCTTGGAGAATTTTATTCCTTTTGTAGGCCCCCATAACCTCTGCTATAAATTCCTCTATTAGATTCACTGTGATGCCATGCAGAGTGACCCTATCATCAATCCAGTTTTTGAAAAAAGCCATTGTAATATGAGGTTTTGAACCATGGAGCCTTTCCATGTAGTTCACAACCTTCCCTCTCTTCAGGATTTTCCAGACATCTTGTTTTGCTCTCCACTCTTTGCAATTTTTGGGTTCCTTCTTCCTTGGTTCTCCTTTCCTTACATGAGCCATGCAGATTTCCTTTGATACCCAATCACTGTAAACTATACAATGATCCCACCTACTACCAATTTGGTTCAAATCTCACCTTTTTTTAGGCACGTTCAGGATCCGCTTCTCATTCTCGAGGGCATTCCTTTTTAATGATTGTAAACCTTTCTCCGTGAAGCCACTCCTCCAACTCATTAGTATTCTATTAAAATCTAATCTTTCCCTCCTTTGAATGAATTACATCATGATGAATGAGCGCTCTAAGATCCACATTCTTTTTTAATGTTTCCTGCCACCTCACTTTGTGTCTTGTTCAGACTGCATAATTTGCTATCCAATCTGCAACTCCGTTAGCTTCACGGTAGGTGTGGGTAATTGTTACTTTTTCAAATTTTTTGATTAAATTTTTCATCTCCATCACCATAGCCTCTATATTCCATGACATAGAATTTTTATTGTTTAGAATATTTATGATATTCAAGGAGTCCCCTTCCAGCCATAATTTAGAATATCTCAAATCCACAGCTAGTTTGATGGTTTGTAGGGCAGCAGAAGCTTCAGCAATATGACAATTCCACTTTCCAATGGGTATTGTAATAGCATCGATTACATTTCCCATATGTTTTCTCAAGACTCCTCCGCATCCTTCATTCCCCGGATTCCCTTTAGCAACTCCATCAAATTTTCCTTTAACCCACCCTTGAGGGGGGACATTCCAAGTAACACCTAGTCTAGGATTTTCAGGTTTAAAATAAATAGTTATATGATTTAAATATACATTTATGGTGGAATTATATACATTGGTATACATAGTTATAACATGATACATATCTAAGGTGTATATACTATGAAATTTACACTAATATTGAAAAATATAAATTAGTTTTAGATTCCAAACACTCTTAGGGATTGTCACCACACACTAGATTGGACTTTTATGAACTATATTGAGCTAACTACTATAGTAGTTGGTTTAATTTTTAGTATGCTTGAGATGATTAGATAACTCAATATTTCAAAGATTTTATGTTGGACTAGATTTTATCATATAGCCTCACTAGTTTGATAGTGTGAGTTAACTTGGTTCACTCATAGTCACCAAGTTATAAGTATGATTGGGTTGCATAGTTAAGCTAGTCTCAACTACCATATGGTGATTCATCTTTGCTCTAAGTTTGGAGGAATGGTTCCTCATATATATCTCTCTATATTTCTCCATCTCCTTAGATATATGTAATATATCTAAGGAGATGGAGAAATATAGAGATTCATAATATTTATCATAATATTTATCATAATATTTCTAAATCTCTATATTTCTCCTTAGATATATGTAATATATCTAAGGAGATGGAGAAATATAGAGATTCATAATATTTATCATAATATTTCTGAATCTCTATATTTCTAAATATCTAAGGAGATGGAGAAATATAGAGATTCATAATATTTATCATAATATTTATGAATCTCTATATTTCTCCATCTCCTTAGATATATGTAATATATCTAAGGAGATGGAGAAATATAGAGATTAATAAATATAGAGATTTATATTTATCATAATATCAATTTTAGATATTCTTAATGATACATATTTCAAATCAAATTACAAAAATCAAAGTAATTTCATTAATACACATGTGTACTCCTAAACCTCACTCTCTTTAAAATTTAATCAATTCAATTATTTCAATTTCATATTATTGCAATGATATATATATTTTAACATGATATTGGTTTTAGGTTAATCACCAACATAGCACTCAAGTTGGGATCAAAAAAGGCAAGGTGTGTTATACACACCTAGATACACATTTATTTTCTTTTAAAATAGTAATTGTATTACTAGATTAAAGGGGGTCAAATATAGACACTATTTTTGAATTATATATCACCTCAATCTTATACACTTGGAAAAATCATACCTTTGTTACTCCTCTCTAGACCTTTCTTTATTCTATAAGTCTTACATCTAGTCTCTCTTATTCACCTTGGCCTATCTCTTAGTTTGACCAGATGTATGTTGATGATCCATGTCTTATATCTTGCCAAAAATTCTTAAAAATTGATTAAATTTTTCCTCTACAAGTTCTAAGCCTATATGTATTTTCTTTTCCCTAGACACTTTCATACTAGATACACACCTACATCAACGCATGTGTCATGTTTAGACATAAGTGTCAAGTGACCTAAAAGTCATCTAATTTTAAAATGAGGCATATCCTATTGGTTAGTATAATTTATATTATGTGATTTATTGTCCAAATGGATTTGTATAAATATATGATCAAACCTAATTCATTTCTCACCTAGAAACTTATTACCTACTCACCAAAAAACTTACCAAAAGCATTCAATGAAGTACTCAAACTGGAAATGCTTCCCTAAATTTGCCTATTTCCATATCAATCATAAGGACAACACATATACAGGTCTAAAGTACTAAAGGATCATTCCAAGATATATATTTTCAATGTTACAAGGTAGGTCACTTTTGTACTTGCTTATCACACATAAGCTAACACATAGGATAAAACTAAATAATTTTAAGGCCCTCTTCAAAGTAATTGACATGTAGGAAATACTTATTGATGTAAGGGTCTTTGTGGAAAATCAACAATATGTGAAAACTAACCCATTGTACCCATAACCACTATGAAGATGAAGAATGAGGTTTTTTATATTTAATAATGAGAAAAATCCCATATCCCAAATCTGAATGCACCAAAGCTAAGGTGATGAAAAACCCATAAGCATCTAGGTGGTTACACCATAATCTATTAGTTATTTCATATAGGACACTTACATATAACCTAGACACTAGTGTTGATGGAACTATCCAATGTTGATGCAAGTATCAATAGTTATAGAGGTACTAAATCTAGAATTTGGTGATTGTTCTAGTTTACCCTTTCATTCTACTTCCTATCTATTTTAGATCTAGATATGTTCTATCATTGTAATCAACTACATTATTCATTTTTCATTTCCATATATAGCATAGTTGTACTTTCCATTTTTATTATATCTCAACATAATAAATTCATTATATGTTCTATTTGAGTTTCACAAACAATTAGCCTAATATAAACATAGTTTATCATCCTAGTGTCCTAGACTATCTCTATCTCATTTAACCCTATATTCCTTGATCTATATTTTTAGGGTTAAACACTTTGGTAGTCTTGATTCCATATTTTTTCCTAAATCTAAAATTAAAAAAACTTGATCCTACCTCTTATTCATACATCTTTGTAGGTTATTTGAGGTAAAACTAAAGGATTAAGAGTGTATGATCCATCTAAAAGATAGATCTTTAATAATAGGAATGTTATTATCCTTGAAAAATAATTATGAGCCATCTATGGAACCTCCTAAATGTTATTCATTTGATGAACATGGCTCTCCTATTACTCCTTATGAAGAAACAAATGTCATATAGGAAGTTGATCCAATTTTGGATAATTTAGAGTATGAGGAACCTTTTGAGTTTCATGTTCAATATAAAAGAGCTAAATGGGTAGAATCCTTAATTAAATCATCTAATATTAATAATATTAATAAATTTATTATGATCCAACATTATTACCATTCTTTAATGAATATGTATGAATGTGAACCTAAATTTTTTGAGGAAGCTATTTGAGATGATAGATGGAATGTTTCTATGCAAGCTGAGTATGATTCGTTAATTAAAAAATAGACTAAGGACTTTATCCCACTTCTACCTAAAAGTCATATTATTGGTTATATATGGATTTATAAAATATAATATAATTAAATTTTTAAAATTAATAAAAAATAAATTAAGATTAGTCACTCATGATTTTTCTCAAAAACCTCATATTGATTATGTTGAAACCTTTGCTACTATAACAAAAATGAGTATTGTTAGACTACTCATTACTCTTGTGGCTTATAATAGTTAGATAATAAACCAAATGGATGTAAAATATGTATTATTTAATTTTGATTCATAATAATAAATATATATGAATCATCCTAAAGGTTTCACTAATCCTAATAAAGAGAATTTTATTTGTAAGTTAAAACAATTGTTGTATGGTTTAAAATCAGCCCTCAAGCTTGGTGTTGACTAAATTTAACCCTACAAGTCAAATTGGGATCCTTATAGGTTAAAATTTTATTTTTATATGTTTTATGGATATAATATTTTGTCATGGGGTTTTTATAGGTCATTTGATATCATTTCATGTCACATTAGCCTTGGTCTTGGTCATTTTCAATATTTATGTCTTTTTGAGTCATTTTGGGGGTCAAAATAGAGCATTAAATTATTTTTATAGACTCATTGGGTAAATTTAAGGTTTATTTAATTCCACATGTGTCCTAATAATTATTAATTAACCATTTCTAACTGAAAAGTGGTAAGTTCTTCAGAAGAAAGAGCAATTTTCTTAAAAAAAGAGGAGTTTTAATGAGGTATATAGACTTGTATGACCTCCTACAACTCAGAACTCTTTATAAGTGTATATTTTTAATAAAAACACTTATTCCAATTATTAATTTGATCATAATCTTCAATAAATGAATAAAATTTCTTTTCTCTTCTTCCACTAGGTTTGACAAGCAAGAATGGCCCTCAGGTCTTCAGATGGTACGACTAGTAAGAGAGGTTTTAGGAAAAATGATCCTTGGGGTGTCTTATAAACTTGGTTATATCCCATTATAATTTTGGTTTTATAATAATGGTATCCTATGCTTTATGAACCATTCCTAAAAAGTTAGCATATCTAATTTGCTTGTTAATCTATGTACCCTATAGGTTTTTATCTTGTTTGAATGATTCCATTTAATAAAAATATTAGTATTTACTCCATAGGACATATACATATTCAACTCATTTTATCCATGTTTATTTTATTGTTTCAAGGTTTTTGGATAAGCCAAGTGTCTCAAGTTGCAAGTGAAGACATTTTTTTGTGTAATAGATAGGTTTCCACCATTTTCAAGATATTCATGCCTTAGTAATTGTTTTATAGGGTGGATATAGGTTAATTATCATGATTTAAGTGTAATATTATTCCCCTAACATTTAAATATCATTATAAAAATCAACATTCCATGAGTTTGTAGTCATAAACACTATATAGTCAGTTTGCTCTACGACTATCATACATAGTTACCTAGGTGAGCTATGCAAGGTTATAAATCACATACATGGAGTCAATAAAGTTTGAAAATGTTGATAAATATCACTTAGCTATAAACATGTAGATAATATTCCTCAAATTGTACAAGGAGGAAATAAATATTATAGTCATGTGCAACATTTTCACATAATCACTATAAATATGCACCTACATATGCTTATTGAAGGGTCTAAACATTGAAATGGAATGGGGGATCTTGTTTAAATATTTGAAACATATTTATGTTTCATATAAACTCCATTAATGTTATATCAATTAACTATTCAATTATATTCCTTGAATATATGAACCCTTCTACCCACTCCTTGTCTATATGAAACTCAAAATGTTTACCTACATGTGTCTTCATAATAACCAAGCATGTTGAAAATGATAATTTGAGATGATTAGGGTTTTTATAGTGATAATAATCTAATTGTAATATTTTAGGAATCTCAAAAATATATTTAAATCCACAAGCTTTCATATTTCTCATAAGACCATCCATTGCCTGTACATTGGAATAATCACCTACATGTGGCTTAACAGAGACTAAGCAAGTTTGAATTGTCATTTTAAGAGTTTGATTAAACCTTATTCAAATATTTTCAGTGTAGAAGAATTTTTATTTTCCCATGGATAACTTCTTGAGTTGTATAATGACTTGATGATACATGATTCACATATGGAGGAGAGTTTAGAGATTGATTACCTTAATCTCTCTGAATAGAGGTCAGAGGATTTTTGTTAAGGTTATATTACAAGGTTACTAATAGTTTTGATACATCCAAATGAATTTGAATTATATCCCATATAAAATATAATATATATTTAAAATATATAGGGTAGATTCCTAATTTACTATAGTATTTTAACACCCCAAATTTTCCATTTGAACACTGCATTTCCTCACTGTTAAATACATGATTTGAATGATTGAGTGTCATTGCTTTCCAAGGTGATAGTATATAATATTTTATTCATGGTAGATGTTAATAAATGGTGAAAATTAACATAATTTTGTTTAATTTATATCCATACAAGTTAATACACATGATATGACCCCACAATACTACCTACAGGTTTCTTTTCATCACAAAATGACTACCTACAAGCTAGTTGTAGGGTTACCATGAATAGTGGGCTAGATAGCCTTAATGATAGAACTCATTAAAAGAATACAAATAAAAATTAAAATTATATTATGGTGTATATAAATACAATTAGGATTAAAAATCCATAAAACAAGGCCTAGATCATATAGTTTCACCTACAAGACCCCACACAGTCAATTGTAGTTGACTGTGAGGGGCAGAGAGTAAGATAGTTAAGATTTTTGATGTGGAATTATTCCAAACATGAATTCATAGATCCAAATAATTGATAAATGAACTTAAATATTAAATTAAGGTATTTATTCATTAATATAAAATTCCAACTAAGAAAACATGTACCTACAAGAATCATCTTTGGGTTAAAAAATAGGAAACATAGTCAAATACCTTGACCAGTCATATAGAGGGCATGACCTGAGGAGTTTTAGAAAGGGCTTCACTGAGAAAATTATTAAAATGGATTTAAAAATTTAATTTTCATCTCTTTAATCCTTTTTATCAAGGATTTATAACATAAAATATTTATCAAATGCATCTCACAGTCTACAGGGTAAAAATCCTTTTGCATAGTCTGCCTTCTAATAGTCTGTCTTGGATTTTTGAAGAGTTAAGGGGTAAAATGACCTAAACAGGGGCTGAAAAATTTTATGTAGTGTATTTATAACTTATATAGGTTATTAAATCATTCAATTTTTTTTATTAAATAAAATAATTACCCTTTATTTTATCTCAAATAGAGGGTACTTCTCTAGGTTACAAACCCTATAGTCTTGGGGAATTGGTGATAAATGATGGACCATGAGCTTTAAAAACATTGATAATAGGTGTGATAATTTTTAATAAACATGAAAAAACATGACTAAATACTTTAATATAAACAATTGGAACAAACCTACAAGATCTGCAATCAGGCCTATTAGGTAGGGTTTAGGCCTAGAAGCCAAATAGAGAGTCACTTCCAATTATAACATGAGATGAGAATTAAAATGGAATAAGAAATTTTTATGAGATATTGATATATGTTTACAAGATTTATATATTTATAATAATAAAAAATAATCCTCTTTTGAGCTCAAGACTAGTGCAAGCTTGTAGGAAATGAAGAAACAAGCTCGATAAGGCAACTTTAGATACTCACATATTCTATGAGATTGTGCTTGGAGATATAAGAAGTTTTGGGAAGTTAAATAGGGTCTTGAATATAATTCTTTTGTAATTTATACAAATCCATCATTTCATCTTTATGAATGAAGCTTAAGAGGTCAAAACTATCTAAAACCCTTGTAAACCCTAAAGAATGACCCAATGAAGGAGATGAAGATAGTGAGCTATCCAAGTGAACCAGAATGAAAATGAAAGTATATGGAGGTTTTATAATAATCTTTAAATACCCTCTCCATCTAATTGAATCATTCCCTATTTATATGGATAGGGTGTAGAGTTACTTTATTTGACTATTTTATGTGTTTTATAGGTTCTAGGAGGTTTAAAGAGATGAAATATAACTTTGGGATGAATATTGAGACTTAAGATAACTCCCAATGTCCATTTCATGATTTATGAAAACTCATAAGTGCCTCAGCTAGATCTCTCATCTCAGCCAGTCAGAACTGGCATAGTGAACATGATAGTGAGAAAGGTGAAAACTTCAAGTGGATGGATTTTTAAGGTCTACCTGAGTATTATAAGGACATAGAGGGTATTGGAAAGTTTTATCCACTATATTTTTATATATTTTCATGAGAAAATGAAGCCATTTTGGAAGCCATGTGTGAAAGTAATGTGAAAGAAGAGTTTCTTTGACTGTAGGCAATGATGGCTCACTTTTAGAAGAATCCAAGTGATGAAGAATGCAACTAGTGCATAGAGTAACATGTCTAAAACCCTTCCCCTATCATTCCAATAATTATACCTATCCATAGTTATTTTTTGGATGTTCAAATAGGGGTGAATGATGAAGGCAAATTTTTTATGCCAAATGAGAAGTCCTATGCCACATTTTGAGAGTTTCATGACTTAGGGTGACACTTATGCTTCTTGACTTTGCATGATCAGTTTCACATTCCATTATCATGCACATGTATCTCATTTTATAAAATTTAAAAGTGTCCTTATGACCTTTAGAATTATATTTTATCACATCTCTCTCAAGTTCTATAAGAACTAGCCATTTTGGCCTTTGTAAAATATACTCCACCTGAGTATGATGAAGCCCCGCTCATTTAAATACCATAAATATATAAAGAATACTAATTTTTACCTCTTTTATAACTATTCATAATGTTTTCACTTGAATCATTGATCTTTCTTAGTGATTATTTTTATTTCCTTAGCATTTTTGTCTCATTCTCTCACTTATTTATAGCTTAAAAGCTTCTTCTTGTAGGTCATGTGAAGTGTTCATAGAAGTGTTAAGGTTAAGTGTGTTAGGATATTAAAATAATGATATTATATGCCTCTTGTCTAGTCCTCCTTATCTAAACATTCATCAAAACCTCATAATTAAATATTTATGTGAGAAGATTTAGATTAGAGAAGTGTATTCCTAGTTAGTCTCTTGGACTCATACGTAACATATAGCTGGTTGGTAATCATGCAAGTATAGGTGTAGTAGTGATCCAAAAGTGGCACATCAAGGGATCTCCTATCTAGAGATTCATCTTATTCTTAGGCTACCCATAACATAGAGGTGTTTTAATTGTGCCACTTAGATGATGAGAACTAAGACATCTCCTCAAAGGGTGTAAATCTAAGTGACAATAGTTTTTGGCACATTAGTGGGACTCATTATCTAAGAAATTTAGAGATTTTTGATATTGTCTTTCAACACATCAACCTTTGTAGGCATATATATAAGCATTACTGGTAACTCTGAATTTACATCAATTGGTCAATCAGCTCAGGTTTTCCTTTTGAAGATTGTTGATAATGTTTCTTTGTATTCTTGCTTCCTAATGAAGTTCTATGGCTAGTTTTGGTGTTAAGTTCTATTTTAAACAAGTTGGTGAGATATCTCAAGCTTATGTAATTCCCTATCATATTTTTTATGATTTTTATCAGCCTTTTCATGATCTTTACTAGCTTCATAATGACCCTTAACATCCATGTCATGAGTTGTATCAGTCATATAGCCAACCTTCTTAATATGTTTCTCCTCCTAGTCAACCTAGTCACTTCTCATGTCAGTCCATTTCAACATTCAATCAAAATCTCATGTGATATGAGAGGTACATGATAAATATTAACACATAAAAGGGACATGGTCAAGTGTTCCTAGTCATTTCATTCATAATGTGAGAGATGCATTAGAGTTGGTTAAAAGAGAGTGGGTTCCTCTTGAGAGAGAAAATTATTAAAGTTTCACAAGTGAGATTCTAGATATGAGTGGCTTAGTTTCATCCTTATAAGATAAGCTAAGAATTCATGAAGATTAGACTCACCAAATCCATCAGCCCTCATATCCACCTCCCTAATATTGATATTAGTCTTACTTGATTTATACTCATGAACCCAATCAATCTTATCAAAGTCATCCTTTTCCCAATTAGATGGAAGAAAGGGTTGGAAAGACAAACCTTGTTTTTGAAAAAAACATTGATAGTTAGATTGAGTTAGCCAATAAGTAGTTGAATCAATCTATCTTATCAATAAAGGAAGTAGAATATAAGCCCTAATTACCCTTTCCCATTACATCTCCACCTCAAAAAAAAACTTATAGATATGAAATCCCAAGTTGGAGACAAGGTGGAGAATCCAATCCTAAGGAGATCCCCGAGTTTCTTGAACACTTCATCAACTCCTCAAATTACATCACTACCTCAATAATATATTCCTAATCCTAACATCCTAAAATAGAAAAAATTAGTGGAATCATGGGGAAAGAAAGAGGATAGAATACTAGATAAAGAGTGTGAGGTTTAGAATGTGTTTGATCCTATGTAAACCCCCCATCTTTCCTCAAGATACCTCTTTTTTTATATGTTAGCCTTCTTGTTCTCCTTATCCTCATGAAGATGCCTATAAAATTCAAGAAATACTTTTCCAAGAGAACCTAGCCAAGCAAACTGAAGAGTTAGAATTGAGAATGAATTTTTTGAGTCAAGGTGTGATGGAAGGTTTAGAGCCAAAATAAGATCCTATGCTTAATCACACCCCATATTATCTTCCTCAAGATATTACTCAAGATAAATCAGATTTAAATTAAGATATTATCAAATGGAAGGAATAAAACCAATCTATTTTAGCCCAAGGTTTGCCTCCACTTCATAAATAACTCCCAAAAGAATCCCCTACAATTCATTCTCAATCTGATGTTGATTTTTATGTGTCATCTCCATAAACTAGTTCATCTTGTCCTCAACCCATCATCCTTTGCCTTGATGGGCCTATGGTATGGGAACCTAAAGAGGATCATTTCATTGAGAATAATTCATAACTCTTGCTTAAGGAAAATGTAGCTCCTTGGTAGCCTCATTGGGCTAAGTCATCTAATTATTAGATGCCTAGTCTTGGCATCACCAAGAAGGAAAATGAAATTGATGATCCTGTAGCCCTTCAGAACCAAAAATCATATTATAAAAGTTGATAAAAAACCTAACAGTCCTCAAGATTTTCTAAATTTTGAAGAGAAAATGAGTCCCTATGTTGAGTCTTCTTATTATCTTGATAATGAAGAATGCTTTCCTTGTGGCAAAAATAAATCTTGGATGATTTCATTTTGGATTATAAATAAGAGGATTAAATATATTCCCTTGTTATTCCCCATAATGATGTTGATCAAAGAGAATATAAGGACTTTTGGTAGTAATTTTTAAGCATTTGTAATGAGTTTGAGTCTCTCAAGGGGTCTACAACTTCCTTAGATCTGATTACAAGTGATGGTAAGCAAGATGATATTTTTAAAAATGTCATGGATGATATAGAGCAAAGTTCTCCTCATCCTTTAAAGGTCAAAGAAAGATTCTATTGGCCTAAATTTTCCAAGGAACAAGAAACTCTCTCTTCTTGAAATCATGCCCACAAAGAAGATGCAAGTTGATCATGAAATGAAGATTGGGAAACAATATGAGGTATGTGTGAAAGGCCAAAAGGAATAAATTTACATTGGAGACCTATTTGGAGAGGGTCTAATTGAGAGCATATCAAGTGAAGTTCCAATAAATAGGTCTGATCTAGTAAGTATCAAATCTAAGGAACAACATGCTTGGCACTATGATTCGTCTCATGAAGAAAAAGATTCAAGGAACTTTCATTTTGATCTTGAAAAGGGAGGTATTATTAATTATTAGTTATATATACTGGTATATTTTTCTAATTTCCCTAAGTGTTTTGAGCAAATGTGTGTGTGTCTTGTTAGTTAGTTTGATTTTTTTTGTGTGGTTAAGGTAGTCAATTGGTCTTGTATTGATCAAAGCTTGTTGTTAATGGTCAAAGTCCTCTTAATGTGTTTTATAATTAATATGACTCCTTAAGCCCATGGATAGGATAAGGATACTGATCTTTAGTATAAAATGTATATTACCCCTATAAGTAACTAATTTGTTGACCAAATTTGACCTTACAAGTCAAATTAGGACCCCTATAGGTAAAAACTTGATTTTTAAATATTTTACAGGTCTAATATTTTGTCATGGGGTATGTTATAGGTCATTTGATGACATTTCATGCCACATTATCCTTGGTCTTGGACATTTTTAATATTTTTATCTTTTTGAGTCATTTTGGGGGTCAAAATAAAACATTAAATGACTTTTAAGGCCTCCTTGGGTAAAGTTAAGGTTTAAAAAGGTGATGTCATGTCCCATATGTCCTAATGAGTCTTAATTAACCATTTATAACTAAAGTATGGTAGGTTCTTCAAAATAAAGAGCAATTTTATTAGAAAAAGGGGAGTTCTAATGAGGTGTATAGACTTGTACAAACTCATATATATAAGGACACTTAAAAAGTGTCTTTTGGCCTTCCACACACTTAATATAGTGATGAGTTTGATCAGAATATTCAATAAATGAAAAAACCCACTTCTCTTCTTCCACTAGGCTTGGCAAGAAAGAATGGCCCTCAGGTTTTCAAATGGTATGGCCAACAGGAGAGATTTTAAGAAAAATTATCCTAGGGGTGTAGTATAAACTTATTCGAATCCCCTTTTTTTTATAATAATGGTGGTCTGTGCTTTATGAATCATTCCTAAGAAGTTAGACTATCTAATTTGATTGCCAATATATGCACCCTATAGGTTTTGCTCTTGTTTAGATGATTCTATACAATCTAAATATTTTTATTGAATCAAAAGGAAAGATAAATATTCACCTCATGTGATCTAATCTTGGTTTAGTGTTTCAAGGTGTTTGGATAAGCCAAGTATCTTAGGTTGTAAGTGAAGACACTTTTCTGTGTAACAGGCATGTTTCCACCATTTTCAATATCATAATGCTTTGTAAATGGTTTTAGAGGGTTGAGATAGGTTAAATATCATGTTTTTTAATGTATTATTAATCCCATCACCTTTAAATATCATTATCCAAAGCAACATTCCATGATTTTGTAGTCATAAACACCATACAGTCAGTTTACTCTATGACTATCATACACAGTCAGCTAGGTGAGCTATGCAAGGTTCTAAATCACGTCCATGGAGTCATATAAATTTTTAAAATGTTGATAAATATAATTTATACACAAATAGGTAGTTTATATTCCATAAATTTCATGAGGAAATAACTATTACAGTCATGTGCAACATTTTCACATAGTCACTATAAATTTGTGCCTACATGTGCCTATTCAAGGGTCCAAACATTGAAATGGAGTGGGGGAGCTTGTTTCAATATTTTCAACATATTTATGTTTAATATAAACACCATTTAAAATATATCAATTGACTATTCAAGAAAATTCCTTGAATATATGAACCCTTTTAACCACTACCTATCTATATGTAACTCAAAATGTCTACCTACAAGTCTTTTCATGGAAACTAAGCATGTTGAAAAGGATAATTTGAGTTCAAAAAGGTTTTTATAGTTATAATATTCCATTTATAATATTTTAGGAAGATTAAAACTATATTTAAATCCATAACCCTACATATTACTCATAAGACCATCCATTGCTTGTACATTGAAATAACCACCTACAAGTGGCTTAACAAAGACTGAGCAAGTTTGAATTGTCATTTTGGGAGTTTACTTTAACCTTCCTCAAAAATTTTAGGAGTGTAAGAATGTTGTATTTTCCCATATATAATTTATTGAGTTGTATAATGATTTGGCGATGCATGATTCACATATAGAGGAGAGTTTAGAGACTGATTACCTTAATCTCTTTGAACAGAGGTTTGAGGTTTTTTTTTCAAGGTCATGTTACAAGGTTACCAATAGTTTTAATGCATAAAAATGACTTTACATTGTATCTCCTACATAATAAAAGAGATATGAAAAATATGGAGGTCATATGCCTAATTGAAGATAATAGTTGAGCACCCTAAAGTTGTCATTTGTACACTAAATTTCCTCACTGTTATCGACAGGATTTGAGTGATTGAGTGTCATTACTTCCCTAGGTGATATTTTATAAGAATTTATTCATTTTATATGATTTTAAATGGTGAAAATTAACCTAATTGTGTTTAAGGGTTATCCATATAAGTCAATACATGGGGTATGACCCCAAGATACTACCTACAGGTTTCTTTTCATCACAAAATGACTACCTACAAGTTGGCTATAGGGTTACCATTAATAGTGGGCTAGATAGCCTTGATGACAAACCTTATTCAAAGAATAAATGGAAAAATAAAATTATATTATGGTGTAGATAACTACAATAAGGATGTCAAATCCATAAAACAAGGCCTAAATCATATAGTTTCACCTATAGGACCCCATACAGTCAACTATAGTTGACTGTGAGGGGTAGATAATAGGAGAGTTAAGATTCTTGATGTGGACGTATTCCAAACATGAATGCATAGGTCTAAACCATTAATAAATGAACTTAAAACTTTATGGAAGGTATTTATGCATTAATATTAAATTCCAATAAGTAAACATGCACCTATAAGAATCATCTTTGGGTCAAAAAAAGGAAACATAGGCAAATAAATGTTAGGGTTCTAAATTTGGACCCTAACTAAGAATGGTATTATTTAGGTCCTCTACTAAAATATAGACCAACATGGGATTGATTCTAGGATATGGGTATCCTAAAAGTGTATCAGACCTCTAGATAAGGTTGACTTCCTTATGGATCTATCACCTACACTAAACCTAAACTAGTGCTTAGAAAAGGGAAAGAGAATTGATAAAACTTATATAATAATGTAAAAAAGTGGTAATGAACCAATAATATGATCACTCCAACTCATAAAAAACACACTATGAGACATTTTTTAGACCAAAGAACATCAATCTCACATAAATATTTTATAATAAGGCATTGATCAATTATCAAATTAGTAGGAGAGGGAAAATATCCACTTTCAAACTAAATAATAAACTATAGATTACACTTATAATGACTTATGAGACTAGTAAGCACCTCTTAAAGGTGATAAAACTCTATACATAAGCAAGGAACATACATTCAATTAAATTATTACATGAATTCATAGAATAGACTTCAATCTAGCTTAGAAAATGATGGAATTCAATCTTTTACATCAAAAGGGTGTCATAGTATAAATTTTGGTAGAGTCTGGTCATACCAAATAGAGGGATAGATCCATATCAAGGCTTAGAATCCTATATTTATATTATAGAGAGAGAGAGAGAGAGAGAGAGAGAGGGGGGGGAGAGATGCATTAGAAAAGGACCAATTGCTTCTGATGGCATAACACCAATTTAAGTATACTAATAAGTCAAGATCCTATCAATAAAGAACCAATTTTGTAAAATAATTAAATGTCCATTTCCTTTATCCAATTCCCAGATCTTTTATTAGAATCATGTCATTATTTACTTGATCTAATAATGAAGATCATGTCTTGGAACTAGATAAAATATGCCACATTTGCATTAGGTGGCCATCAAAACCCAAAAAAGTGAACCATGATCAGGCAAGACATAGATCCACTATATGCAAAAACCAATCTTAGACCATTGGTTTTCATAGAGTCACTAGTCTATCCTTGACTTTTTTATTAGACCCAAAGGATCTATTTCACCTATATATAACTTTACTGGTTATATTTGGCCTTGAAGTATTCATCCTGACTTAACCTAGATCCATCCTAGATCACATTATAGCTTGGTTCCTTTTTTATTACCTTGCCTAGGTTGAAAAATATTTTCTCAACCTTCATCAAAATGTTTTGGGGCTCGATTGGTTGCTGAATGCTAATTGGGACCCTTAACTTCTTTGACCATTTTTACTCCTTTTATTTGCCTATGCACATATGCACATACTTTGTTAATTTTTTGTTAGGGTCCATATGCTTTTGAAACTTGTTCCTAATTCATTAGCTCTTTGGATTTGCTAACTAGTTATACTCTATCTTACTCCATCTGATCTTGATGAATGATTAAGCGAGAGCCCTTGATTTAGATTTTAATTATCAACTCTATCTCTATTGATACCACTTGTCAATCCCATATTGATTCTTAGTATCTTATTAGTCTATCATTTCATGTACTTATTCCACATGGTGGCCTATTTATCTCTCTAATTATTTGATGTATCTTGCACTATTGGATCAAGATTTATGATTAAACATGGACCGTTCCAAGACCCAAAGTTTGAAACCCAATGACTAATTCTTGATCTTAAAATTGATAGTTTGTAAGATGTCAAATGACATTTGTGTAACCATCATTGACAGTCACATGATCATAAAATTTAAGCTAAAAATGACTTACTTTATTATATCTTATACTTGATGTTAGCATGAACATCTCACTATAGAGGTCCAAATTTGAAAGCTCCTGAATTGAACTAGAAAGCTCACACGGGTCTAATTTTTTTTTAGGATGATCATGACATGTAAAAATATATTTAAACTTGATCCACTAGTCATGCAAGGTTTCTTGAGTAAGATATAAAATGTACAAATAGACTGGTCCATTTTGGCTCTGCATGACATCTTGGTGATGGTTTAGTCCTTCAAATCTTTCTTTAGAAATTTTATAAAATTTCAAAGGCTTGAAATGAAATATTGAGGCATATGTAAGCTTTTGCATGACCCTGAATGCATTAAATACCATGAAAATTCTTGGGGACTAGTTCCTTGCTCTATATGTAGGCCAAATATGGCCAACCTATTTAGAAACTTAGCTAGGAAGCATGCCTATTATGCTTGAACTTAAACCATGTTTTCCTTATCTAGTCCATTGGGCATGGCATCACTACCTAGGTCCAACATATTGACATGGATCTAACACTGGTTGCCAATCTTGCTCTAAGATATTTTTGAAATAACACAAAGACCAAAGGAGAAAACCAATAAAAAGAGTGCCCAAGGAACTTATTGAAGGGAAACTGACCTAGAATAAAATAGGGAAAGAAAATAAAAATTTATAAAATAAAACTTTGAGAAATTTTAAGAACCACCCTAATATAAACAACTTAAAACTATGTGTACCTTTATTCCTAGATCAAAAGGAAAGTTTGATAATTTTATTTCCTCATGGGATGTGAAATTGAATGAGACATGTAGCTCCTTGACCTTTAGCCTTGATTCCTCATTTTTTTTGTATTTTCCAACTTCATTGGCATGATATTCAGTCAGAACCAAGTAGCTCCAAATAGGTCAGCTATGTGCATCTAGATAGTCTCAATTTCCTCATATGACTCCTCAGTTATGACTTCCAATGGTGGTTCGATAAGGCATACCTTCTTGGTTTCCATGGTGTCTTCAATAATATTGGTATTATTATTTGTTTCAAGTTCTCCAAGCTCATCAAGGATTTGATAGTCCACTCTAAAGATTTGAAATAAGTCCATGTATGTAATGAACTCTTGAGGTGGTAGAGTTGAAAGACTTTTCATTCCATCCCCTTTGATCTTCTTGATAATGTTTCTCTCCTTAGATATAACCAAACCATAGTCCCCTTGTAGAGGAACATAGTCTAGTCTCAAGATCTAGAGTAAATACTTAGATGAACCCCTTGGTTGATTGGTAACCTCTAGTTACCACACAAGTTCATCAGTTTGATCAATTATTTCATTCATTTCCTCATCCTATACATAACATGGTAACTCATCATCCTCATTATTTAATGTATAATTCCCTCTTTCACATCCAAGATGAGTACCAATAATAAATTCTTCCTCATAAACACTTGCATCCTCCTCAGTACATTCTCTTTGAAGCTATTTTCAATCTATAATTTTTTGCTCTAGTTCCTACATGACATGTTCCTCTTATTGAGTGTGAAACTCATGAAACTCCATTTATAATATAAATTTAATTGTTTGGGTAGGCTCTCTATAGAGGAAACCCATTAAGCTCATAACTATGGTTTGCTTGACTTTATCCACCCCCTTTACTTGAATAGATGGACTAGGCATAATAGGATCTTCAAGACAAAGGCTAGGCATCACATAATCTAAGTGCATAACCCATGAAGGTCTCCAAGTTTGAAATGGATAGGTTTCATGAGATATGGTAGGTGGAGTGGGTGGAGGGACAATTATTGCTTGGGGTGGTAGGTGGAGTGGGTTTTGAGGTGTAGGAGGAATTGGTGTGAAACTTGGTACCTTTATGGATTGCTCTTTAGGAGAGGAAGCTAGGAAACTAGGAACTTTCAATGGAGTATATTCCACTAAATTGAATTATTATTGAATTCCTTTCCATGAAGGAAATGATCTAGAATTTTGAGGGGGAAGGGGGGAAGGCTAATTAGCTTTAGGTTTTCTTGACTACATGATTTGGTTCTAAGACGGGAAAGATAGAGGTTCTTCATTACCCTTTTGATTTTGACTTTCTTCCTTTTTTCTTGTTTTTAACTCTAACTCTTTGATTTGCCTCACTATATTCTCTTGGAGTAGATTCTCTTGGGGAAAAATGGGTGGCACATAAGAAGGCTAAGGTGGTGTATATGAAGGCACATAATATTGGTGAGGTTGGACCTATTGTTCTTCAAGGCCTTTTAGCTTATACTCAATAATTTGAATGTAACCACCTACATCCATCATGTCACTTATGAGATTGTTCCAATTTTATCTTTAAATAGGTGTCCATTTTTATTGTATTCACTACAATGACTCTCTCACATGATGAATTAGGTGAGTAAGAACATCTTGGCCATAACATCTCTATGATCACAATTCTAGTACATGCTTGTCAAGGCTCACTAAAGTTTGCTTAAGTGTTGGTATTGATGGCTCATGATGGGGTTGATAAGGAATAATATTATGATGGGATTTATATCCATAAGAAGGATCAGGGAAATATCCTTGCACATATAATTGAAATAGGTTTTCATATTATTGGTGAGGATCATGAAGAAGGTAAGAGCTATTCCCTTGATAATAAGGATCATGAGAAACTTGACAAGGCTCCTCATAAATTTGATAAGATTATTGATAAAGATGATTAGGCTCATATGGATCATGTGGATCAAATTAGGGTTATTGATAAAGAGGTAGATATTATGGATATTCACCATATCTATTCATATTAACCTCATATGTCAAATGAGATGCAAAAAAAGATTAGAAACTTTATTGAGATATACCTAATCTACTCATAACAAAAAGCTATCATTAAAAGTCATGATTTTTGCTAGATTATTTAATTGTAAAATATGATAGAGGAGGGACACACCAAAAATCATCCTCTTCTTTTAGACCTGATCCCATCAAGCATGCCAAAATTGTTGGGGTTCTAGATTTGCACCCTAGCTGAGAAGGGGATTATCCAGGTCCTCTACTCGAATCTATACCAATATGGGACTGATCATAGGTTGTAGGTATCCTAAAACTGGAACAAACCTCTAAAAAAGGCTAGATTCCTTATGGATCTATCACATATACTAAATCTAAATTATCACTTACTTGGAAAAGGGAAAGAGAATTGACAAAACTTATAAAAGCATGTAAAAAAGTGATGATGCACCAATAATTTGATCACTCCAATTCATAAAAAACACACTATGAGACATTTTTCAGACCAAAGAACATCAATCTCACATAAATATTTTAGAATAAGGTATTGATCATTTATCAAATTAGCAGAAGAGGGAAAATATCTACTTTTAAACTAAACAATAAACTATAGATTATGTTTATAATGACCTATGAGACTATTAATCACTTCTTAAAGGTGAGAAAACTCTAGATATAAGCAAGGAACATACATTCACTTAGCTCTAGTGCATGAATTCATATAACACACTTTACTCTAGCTTAGAAAAATGATGGAATTCAATCTTTATTTCATCAAAAGGGTGTCACTTTATAAATTTTGGAAGAGTCTAGTCAGACGAAAAAGAGGGATAGATCAATATCAAGGCTTAGAAGCCTATATTTATATCAAAGAGAGAGAGAGAGAGAGAGAGAGAGAGAGAGAGAGAGAGAGAGAGAGAGAGAGAGAGAGAGAGAGAGAGAGAGAGAGAGAGAGAGAGAGAGAGAGAGAGAGAGAGAGAGAGAGAGAGAGAGAGAGAGAGAGAGAGAGAGAGAGAGAGAGAGATGCATTGGAAAAGGCCCAACTACTTTTATTGGATTAGCACCAAATTGAGGATGTTTTTGAGTTAGGATCCTATCTACAAAGAACTAATTATATAAAATAATTAAGTGTCCATTGCCCTTATTCAACTGCTAGATATTTTCTTAGAATTATGTCATTATTTACTTGATCTTTTAAGAAGGAGCATGTCTTGAAATTAGCTAAAATATGCCACGTCTACATTAAGTGGCCATCATAACCCAAAAAAGTGAACCTTGATGAGGTGAGACATATACCCAATATATGTGAAAACCAATCTTACACCATTGGTTTTCACATAGTCATTGGTCTATCCTCAACTTCTATATTAGACCCAAAGGATCTAATTCACCTATATAGAATTTTTTTTGTGATATTTGGCCTTGAAGTATTCAACTTAACTTGACCTAGATCCATCCAAAATTGAATTAAAGCTTGGTTCATTTGTTATTACCTTACTTGGGTCAAAAATCATCTCCTCGACCTTCATCAAAATCTCCCAAGGCTTGATTGGTTATCAAATGCTGATTGGGACCCTTGACTTCTTTGACCCTTTTTGATCCATTAATTTTCCTATGAATAAATGCATACATTTCATCAATATTATACTAGGATCCACATTATTTTGACACTTTTCCCTGACTCATTATCTCTTTGGATTCATTTAATAGTTTGAATCTATCTCACTCTATCTGATCTTGATGAGCGATTAAGCATAAACCCTTGATTTAGCTTTGAATTATTAAATCTATCTCCAATGGTTCCACTTGTAATCCAATATTTATTTTTATGATATTATTAGTCTATGATTTCATTCACTTATTTTATATGGTGGCCTCTCAACCTCTATGACTATTTGACCCATTTTTCACCATTAGATTGAGATGTATGATCAAGTGTAGACTGTTAGATCTTGTCAGGACCCATAGTTTGAAACCCTATATCTACTTCATGATATTATAATTGATGATATTTTGGATGTTAAATTATTTTTTTTCATCATATATGTTTATGTAACTATCAAATATAATCTCAAAAGGACTTAGATTATTATAGCTTAAACTTGACATTAGCATGAACGTTTCACTGTAGAGGTCTAGATTTGAAAGACCCTAACTCAAACCAGAAAGCTCACACAAGTATATTTTTTTTAGGATGATCATGACACATAAAATTTTATTTATGCTTGATTTTATATTTGTATAAGGTTTCTTGTGTAAGATATAAAATGTTTAAATAGACTGGTCCATTCTGGTTCTGCATGACATCTTGGTGATGGTTTAGTCATTCAAAGATTTCTTTTGAAATTTTACAAAATTTATAAGGCTATAAATTAAATATTGAGGAATATGAAGGATTTTACATGACCTCAAATGCATTTAATACCATTTAAATACTTGGGGACTAGTTCCTTACTTTGTATGTAGGTCAAAAATGGCCAACAAAACCTTGATCAGTCAGATAGAGGGCATGACTTGAGGGGTTATAAAAAGGGTTGTAATGAGGAAATAATTGGAATGGATTGAGAAATTTAATTATCATCTCATGAAACCTTTATATAAATTAGGTTGTAACATAAAACCCTTTCTTAAATTCACCCTCACATTCTACAAGGTAAAAATCCTTTTATAAAGTCTGCCTTCTAACAATTCATCTTAGATTTTTGAAGAGTTAAGTGGTCAAATGACCTAAAAAAAATGTTGAAAACTTTTATATAGTGTCTTTGTCACTTATATAGGTTATTAAAACATTCAATTTTTTTGATTAAATAGGGGAATTACCCTCTATTTTGTCTTAGATAGAGGGTACTTCCCTAGGTTGTAAACCCATACAGTCTTGGGCAATTGGTGATAAATGATGGACCAAGAGCTAACATAACCTTTATAGGAAGTGTGAGAAGTTTTAATACACTTGGAAAAAACATGATAAAACATGCATAAACTATTTAAGCTACAAAAGTGGTCCAAACCTACAAGAGCTATAATCAG
Organism: Torreya grandis; assembly: GCA_037957365.1. Classification (NCBI taxonomy): domain Eukaryota; kingdom Viridiplantae; phylum Streptophyta; class Pinopsida; order Cupressales; family Taxaceae; genus Torreya; species Torreya grandis. Next base: position 2,702,045 of record JARHVA010000635.1, on the reverse strand, counting down.
GCCTATTAGGTAGGGTTTAGGCCTAAAAGCCAAATGTAGAGTCACTTAAAATTATAACATGAGGATGATAATTATAGAATATTGATAAATTTTTATGATATTATTAAAAAAATTATCAATCTTGTGGAATGTAGAGGAAGCACAAGGAATCCATTTTTGAGATTAAGACTAATGCAAGCTTATAAAAACTTAAGAAATAAGCTCGATAAGGAAACTTTAGATATTCACATCCTCTCTGAGGTTGTACATGGAGATTTGATGATTTTTGGGAATTTTATAGGGGTATTAAATATAATTCTTGTGGAATTTTTTACAACTCCAATGTTCCATCTTTATGAACAAATATTAAGAGGTCAAAACTATCTAAAACCCTTAAAAACCCTTAGGAATGACCCGATGAAGGAGATGAAGATGGTGAGATATCAAAGTTAACATGAAATTATATAGATTTTGTATATGATTCTCAAAATACCCTATCCATCCAATTGAGGCATTCTATATTTGTGTGGATAGGCTACATAGTTTCTTTCTTTGATTGTTTTATGTGTTGTGTAGGTTTTAGGAGGCTTCAAGAGATGAAATAAATTTTTTGAGGAAGATTTATACTTAATATAACTCCCCCAATCCATTTCATGATTTATAAAATCTCCTAAGTTTCTTAAGTAGAGTTCTCATCTCAGCCAGTTAGAATTGGCATAGTGAATATGATAGTGAGAAGGGTGAGAACTTTAAGTGGATGGATTTTTAAGGTCTACCTAGGAATTATAAGTCCATAGAGGGTCTTTTCAAGTGTCATCCAATATTTTTTTTGGATTTTCATATGAAAATGAAGCCATTTTTGAAGCCAAGTGTGAAAATAATGTGAAATAGGATTTTTTTTACTATAAGTAGTGATGGCTCACTTTTAGAGGAATCTATTTGATTAGGAATGAAACCAATACATAGAGAATCATGTATGTAACACTTAAATATTATTACAATCATTATACCTATATAAATTTAGTTTTAGGATGTTAAAATAGGGGTGAATGATGAAGGTAATTTTTTGTGCAAAATGAGAAATCCTACACCATATTTCAAGATTTTCATGACTTAGGGTGACACTTGTGCTTCCTAAATTTGTATGATTAGTTTCACATTCCATTCTCATGAACATTTAACTAATTTTATCAACTTGAAAATTTTCATTGTGACCTTTGTACTTCTCTTTTCTCACTTCTCTCTCAAGTTCTATAAGAACTAGCCATTTTGCCTTTGTAAAATATGTTCCACCTGAGTATGGCTAAGCCATACTCATTTTCATACCATAGATCAATAAATACTAATAATTTTTAAATTTTTTATGAATATTAATAATGTGTTCAATTAAAATTTTTATCTTGAAGTTATGACTAATGTTTCCTTAGCATTATTATCTCATTCTCTAACCTATTTATAGTTTGAAAGCTTTTTATTGTAGGTCATGTGAAGTATTTAGTGAAATATCAAGGTTAAGTGAGTTAGTCTATTAAAATAGTACCATTATAGGCCTATTGTGTATTCCTACTTGCCTAAACACTCATCACAACCTCAATGAAATATTGATGTGAGAAGATTCAGATTAGAGAAGTGTATTCCTAGTTAGTCTCTTGGTCTCATGTGTGACATACAACTAGTTAGTAGTCATTAGTTTATTTGGTGTATCACCTCCTTTAGGATAGTTTTAATTTCATATTTCTATTCCTTTTCCTTATAATCATAGGTGTAGTAATGATCCAAAAGTGGTACATTAAGGGAGATATCCCTATCTAGAGATTCATCTAATTCTTAGGCTACCCAAAACCTATAAGTGTTTCAATTGTGCCAGTTGGATGAGGAAAGCTAAGACATCTCCTCAAAGTGTGAAAATCCAAATGAAAACACTTTGTATTTTAAAATCACTAGTTATTTTTAAATAATTAGGTTTCTCTAGTTTCTATTTTAACAATGATCTCTTTGTCAATGTTGAAAATGGGCATATTATCTTAATTGTATTATATGTTGATGATCTTCTTAATAATGGAGATCTAATTAGTTTCATTCATAAATATAATGATAAACTAAGTCAAATGTTTGAAATGACTAATTTAGGCATTATTCATCATTTTTTTTAGTAATGGATGTATTTAAAGATAAAAAGTCAATTATTGTATCACAATATTAGTATGAACATAATCTTATTATTAATTTTAGTATGCTTTATTATAAGCCTACATATACTCCAATTGAAGTAATTTTTAAGATTGATCCAAAACCTACATTTGAAAAAGATAATCCCATTATGTATAAATATTTTATAGGTAATTTGGTTTATCTAACCACTACTAGTCTAGATATTTCATATGTTATATATGTTTCTTCTAGATTCATGCAAAATCCATATTTTGATCATTGAAAATTATGAAAATCTATAATTTTTTATATCAAAAGAAATGGAAATTTTGTTTTATTTTATTTTTCCATTGATAATTCTAAAGTATTTATAATGATGTTAACCATGTTAGTGATAATATATATCATCAAATATAATTCTAGATATATGTTTAAGTTTGGTGTAGTAACTGTCACTTGGAGCATTAAAAATTAACCCATGGTCTCTATCATTTCTATTGAAGCAATTTAAAACATTGTTATGGAAGTTGTTAATGAATTTATGTGGCTACAAAGGTTTTTAAGAGAATTTATTTGGATGTTTCTCACAATACCACCCTTCATTATGATAATAAAATTTGTATAGATCTAACAAAAAATCTAATACAACACCAAAGAACTAAACATATTTAAGTTAATGTGTGTTTTATCCAAGAAAAAATCCCTAATGGTGATATTGATATGTAGTTTTATCCTAGAGATGAAAAAAGTGGTAGATATCTTCACAAAACCCCTTGGTGTTATCAAGTTTTGTCAATTTCATGTAATGTTGGGCCTCTCAGAGCTGTCATTGAGTGGGAGTGTGCATGACAATGTCATTCATAATGACCATGCATTTCTTTCTTCTTTGTACTTATTCTCATTTTAAATAATTTTAATATATCATGTTATGTTATTTTAGTAAATGTCATGTGGAATTTTTACTTTTGTACCCAATACATAAAAACATGCTTTGAGATAGAGGTCCTTATGTTATAAAAGGCTCCAAATATGTTTAGTTGATTATTCATGAGAAACTATTAGATGTAGTCTCATGATCATGCTAACCTAAAATTACTTTTAGTAGTTTATGGATTATAATTCCTTTTGTTTTAAAATGTTATGTTTTTTATGATGAAAGTTTTTAAATCCTTTAATTTTTTACATAGTATAATTCATTTATTAAAGGTGTTTATGACATATATACCCACTTAGAATAATGGTGGAGTGTTAGAACATTTAATTACAAAATTATACCCTTATGGACCCTTAGCTAATATCAGTTAATTAAATAATAATGATTTATTATTTATTAACACGAGTTAAAAACCTCATGTTAATAAATTATAAAACATATGTGTTTATTTTATCACCATTGTTCTAATTATTATAAGGGAGAGGCTAGACCCATTAGTTATAATGGTGCACCTCCACATCCCAATATAAAAATGGTTTTACCCATTTAGTAATTCACATTATTGAATATTGAGTGATTCACAACATTGTAAGATATTTGGATGTGGCGAATTTTGTTATGTTTTGTAAAGGCTTGATAGAGAAGTGAAAAGGAAGGGAATTTTGTATTGGGTTATTTTTCTCAAATATTGAATAATCAACCCGTGGTTTTTTACCCCTTTGCTATTTTCCATGTTAAATATCATGTCGCCTTGATCTGTGATCTTTTGCTAATTGATTATCATCTAGATCTTTTGTGTATGAATTATAGAATACATTACATGAATTTGGCCATAAGAATGGTTGTAAATTTTATTTTTAGTAATCAATTTGTTGTAGTATTTGGAAAGATACAATGTGGATTTGGCATAAATATAGCCTCCATTGAAGGCAAAGGCATCATCATATAGCTTAATAGGAAGTCTTGAAGCTGGATCCACATTATACTTTGCAAGATTGGGTCCTTATTCATGTTGTCTCATTATTTACTAGCTATGAACGGTTTTTATAGTTTGTGTTGGATCATTTTTGAGTGTCTAAGAATTACATAGTCCTATGTGAAATATTTAGATAGTATAGTAATGAAATTTATGTCCATCAAAGTGATGTTTGTAGTAACTTGATAAATTATTAATTCACATAGTGGAAGGGGAGTAAAGTTAACTCACCCACTAGACTTTTCCCCACATTGTGTTTATCAAGGTGATAAATTATGTTCATGATTTTTTTATTATTATTATTCCTTATTATGTTTATGAAACAACCCAAATTTTTTTTAAGTTTCATATCAGAGTACACATTTATATGCATAATGGACCCAAACCTTGATTACTAAAGCTAGCAATACTCATTTAGTGCACTTGTGTACACACAACTAGAAATGATATAATTAATATTAAATGCCATCATTAGGTCACAATGAGTCTATGGCAAGATAACAAGTGAAACATTATCCAAGATATCAACTAGGGAAGTATTAACATGCTAAACATAAATAACAATTAGAGTGAATTTGAATACATGCATAAAAGGCTAAGTCTCTTTAATCTTGAAAAAAAAAATATCATAAAGAGGTTGAAATGATGATGAAAAGAGACACAAGACATTGTACGAAAATATTCAGGTGGTACCGACCAAGGTTGTCACCTCTTCACAGCCTAAAGTTCACTGTACTATTGGCCATAAATTCCTTGCTAAGTTCATACACATACAATTTATAAGTATAATTGTCACCATCTAATTAAATGGATGAAGTTACAATCATGTCTTATTCATCACCTAAAAAATATTGATGTATTAGTATCAAATAATTGGATCGATACAATGATTCCATATTCGTAATTAGCCAATGCTATGAAATACATAAGGAAATCAATACAATTAAGGCACATTACAACCAAACTTAAATATTCCATAATAGTGATTATATTTGATCTAACATTTATTTCATGTAATGGGAGTATTTTAAACAATTAAACTTCCATGCTTACATTAGAATGTTTTAGTCATACCTATAATCAAAAATTTAATGAAACCAATTAAAAGTTGAGACAAACTCTCCTATAACCAAGGAGTTTAGTAATGAAACCACCCAAATTCATACACCATACTTTTAATTGTGTTCAAACATGGTTGGGTAAATTATTTCCCATAAGGAAAGTACCACAATTACATGCATACTATAGGTTTACAACTAAATCCAATCATAGTATAGCAGGATGTTTCTCCAATGTACTATTAATATTTGTTTAGGAATATAACAACTCCCAACATGAACCATTTTATATAAGAATAAATACAAAGGTTTTACATGAACTAAGTATATATACCAAACTCACATCAACATCAATGCTTTACTCAATGAGGAAATTCCATCGAACAAAAGAAGAGGATAATATGCATATCCAACATATATAAGTGGTATTCAACACATATGTCTTTAGTCATTTCATTTATTTAATCATTTAAGTAAATAAATGCATCATATAACATTATATTTTTATTAACATTATAGGTGGTTTATGGTTACTTTATTCATCCATGAATCAACAATTTTTTCAAATATTAAAATGTACATATTCTCATAATACCACATACAAGTTGAAACCTCTGAAGAGTCTCTATACCCCATACAAAAATTTAAGATCGCCAAAGAATAAATATATCTACTCATGTTATACAAAGAGTAATTCTAATATGTCTATAAAAGGAAATGAGCACATGCATATATGTATAAATCGAAAGGAAATAATCTAATAACTCCCAACATCTAACATTTTAATTAAGATTTATCTTACTAATAATCCAAGATGGCATGCTCAAGTATGTTAAAAACCAAAATAAATAATCTAACTAGCCTACACAAATCTCAATTCAAGTACCATGATTAAAACATATCAAGTGAATACATATAAGAACTCCATAAGGCTATATAAGGAATAAAGGTCATTCTAAAAATGGGCACAACATCATTACCATATGATCCATGATGAAGATAACAAGGTAATACACTAGCATATCATTATAAATTGATATACAACTATCAATCCAAATGTAAAACACAAGTATATCTAATGATGAAATTTAAAATTTGAAAGTAAACCATGATAATTTATATCAAGTGAACATATTGAATTCTATAATATGGCATAATGAAATATTACTACTCTAAGTGTGTCAAACCAATTACAAGTTATTACCATAAGAATGATTGTCAATGTAGTATAATAATAAATAATCAATCATGATATGAATATGGTGTATCACTTTGGCATTGGTAAGGAATAACTAAATTAACAATCTAAGATAAAACCAAAGTGTATCAAAATGATTGAACTAGGAACTATAAGTGAACTCCAATGTATTACCTCATAATCAACAATATAACTTTGTACTTATTATTCTTGAAGGATCCCTATCTAATCATGGGGTTAACATGCCAAATCCAAATATAACTAAACTAAATCTAATGAAATTAAGTATAATTTTATCTATTATTCAAGCTACATAAAATAATTATAACATCTTATGATAAGAAGGAAATAAACCACACATAATAAAACATTATCAGTCACATCATAACTATCCATAAATTCATCCATGAATGTAGTATAACCAAAATATGCAAACCTTCCCAACCAACCTTATGAGCCCAATTACTGATTCCCCTTACCACCCTAACCATCACTTAGATGGTTGTTTTGTTAAATAGGGTCAAGGAATAAGTTCTAAAAGAGTTGGATACCAAACCAAAGGATATCACAACACAATATCATAACACCACTAAAATACATAATCACCATTCCAAGGTGATATGCAAATAACCAACCCATCATCACTATAAATTAGATGTGGTGATAACTAATTGTAAGATATCGATGGATATATTAGGTATTAAATAACCAATACATTACTATAGCTTTGAAAAACAAATAACTTAGATCCCATCCAAGTATGCATTCAACCTATTATCCTCATGGCTGAAAATTTATAACACAAGAATACAATCATACTAATAAATACTTTGTTATTCAATTCTGGTCTAGGAATGGTGATTTAGAAAGACTACACTTCACATAGTCAAAGGCAAAAAGCATAATGTATAACTTAATCATTATATGCCACCAATTCAAGGTCCAAAAATTAATTCAACCAAGAAATAAAATCAAGCAACACATCCATACAACATTCTTAAGGAAACAATCCAATATAACAATTGATTAAAAACTTGGAATCCATCTAGCAATCCAAAACAATCTACAAGGGTGGCAGTGTTTCTAACAAGCATGCAAATAATAATTCAATTTTAAATCAATAATCGATATAGGGGATTTTGGGGATTATTATGAGGTCTCAAAACCTTATATGATCCATAAATACTAAAAATCATGTCACACAAGTTACAAAGTAGTGAACCATTTAAAAGGTTTAATTAAGAATCAAAACCCTCATTATAATATAATGGTGCTATCAGGGCTTCACCCCTTTCCCATAATTCAATAACATTTCAAGCATAAAAAATTCCACAATAATCTAGAACATAAATGTATCAATAAAAATAAACACCTAGAAGACTCCACTCCAAACCACATACATATTTTTATAATTGGCTTTAATTAATAAATGGAACATGATCATTTGGTTTGGGATAAGGAAAGAACCAGTCAATGGATCTCATAAAATTATTCCAACTGATAAAATACATTAAATAAAATAGTAAAATATATAGATTCATCTCAATCAAACTATATATCCATATGGCCAAAGTCCGACATTTCATATACTTATACAACCAATTTAATTAAACCTCAGCCCAATTTAATTCATGAGAATATGCTAATGGTGGATAAAACTCAATTATTTTTAAGTTCAAGAGGTCCAATCATTTTTTATTTTATTTTTTTAAATTATAATCTTGATCCAAACACATGAATCTCATTTTATCACAACTCTTTAAAACATTTAAGACTTTAAATCAATTTTTAACATTCAAGGAATTTATTAACAATCAATCAATATTCTTCCCTCAATATTTAAAGACACAATTTGATTTAACTTAAATATAGAAAATATATTAACAATGGAGTACTCTACCCTAATGATTTAACTGAACCCCAAGTTGTTATCCCATTTTTACCCACAAATTGGCTCTTTTTACATACTCAGCTAAAGAATAGGGTAAAATGACCCATCCAAGTATTTTCATGCCAATAATAATGGAACAAAGGAAGGATACATGCTAGCATCATCCTAATAAGTGTAGGGTCAATAACATATCTATATGCCTCATCATATCCTCTTTGTGGTATACACAAGGGTAAAATAAGGCAATTTCAAACATTTAAATACATATTAATATGAAATGTATCTAGGTTTATTTTGTATGGCATCCCTCATTGGAAAGATCATGATTTAAGGGTACTTGGTAAAAATAAATGCATACCACATAATAACATATTTTCTAAGTTAAATATGATCGAGTAAACCTTTATAAAATTAGACTGAATGTTTCTTTTCTTTTCTTATAGGGTTTATGTATCATAGGAATAATGGTGATTACATAAATTAGCTTTAATAACACTTATTTTTATTCAAAGAAATGATTAACAATAGTCAAGAAACTTACCAGGCCAATGCTAGAAGGGATAATGCTCTTAATACAGGCACAATTTTATAATTCATTCCTTGCTTGATCCATGACGTAAATTGACCATGTATATCAACATCCTAGTCAATCTAAAATCTCAATATTCCCAAAACTATAAACTCCATGTGTATAAAAAAACTCCTTATTTCCTTCCTCATCATTCCTTTCCCTTTCCTCTACATATTTCTTTCTCTTCTCCCCTGCATTTTCTTCCCATCTCTTCTTTTCTTTCTTCCCCCTTTGCATCCTTCCTATGCCAGTTTTTACCCCCCTTTTCCCTTATGCCTTCCTTTTATTCTTCTCCCCTCTACATATTTCTCCCATCCCATGTTTACTTCCTCTCCTACTCACCGTACTCTCCCATACCATAAACCATACTTCCCATCCCATCAACATACTTCCCTTTTTCTAAAATCATCCCTCTCTCCAACCATCCCCTAACTTTTTATTCACTCCACACCCTTCACCCAACTCTCCCTCCACATTCAATATGGAGATAAAAAGTCTCTCTAACCCTAAATACATCGAACCCTTTCCCATGTAACCTCTCCCTCCCAAATTCCAAAGTCATGGTCATTAATGACCCCCTTTTTAAATTATGGATAATAAGCTAATAAAATATTAACATAATTAATTATAAATTAAATTAAATATATATATATATATATATATATATTTCAGAATGCCAATCGAATGTTTAAAAGCCAAAAAGTAATAAAGCCAAGTAATTAAAATTAAAATAATAAAAATATATTATTTTAAATGTTATTAAATGTCTAAATGCCACCATGATCCATTAACTAGTTCGTTAATAATAGTAAGCCACCTATGAAATAAATCATGTGGAAGGGGGGTGTCATGAGGAGGTAGGTATAGGTAGGTCTCTTAGTAATTTTGAGTTAAGTGAGGGTAATTACATGAATATGGGGTGGTGATGTGTATGTAGGAAAGATAAATGGGTAAGTTTGAGCAGATAGAAATAACATCAAGCAATACGTAAGGAAACAACAATAACATGATAAAACATAGAAGCAAAGAGTAATAAAGTGAGAATAACATAATATGGCATAAAATAGTAATACCACTATCTAAAGGCATGACACAAATAATTAATACCAGGTTACCTATTGAAATTCATCTGATTACTTATAACCACTTTACTACCCCAAAAGCTGATGCTAGCATCTAGCCTAGCCTATAATCTTCACCTGCAGCCAGCAAGTGAATCCATTAATATTATTTGATCTACAAGATTGATAAAATGATAAATTAGTAATGAAATATAATCAAATAGCAATTACATCAAATAATCTATTTATTGTCAAGTGTAAAATTATAAACATGATATGTATATCAACCTGAAGGCTAATATTATAACATCAAAAACAATAATACCATCCAACTAAGTAAGGGATTATATAAATCATCTATACATAATCTATGTCAGCATTTAAATAGTCATGTCAAGGTGCACAAGGTCAAGATCATGACATCCTCCCCCTCTTAGAAAGGAGTTATCCCGATGACCATATCAACAACTAAGAACCCAAATGTCCTAGGAAACTAAATCACTCTCTTAATAGAGGTTTTCATTACTCAACTAGAATATTAATTAAAAAAAACCATTAGATTACATATCAATAAATTAATAGGATGTAATACATCATCCTAGTAAGATACATTTTTTATTCCCATAATAATCATAATTAGAGCTATGTAATTCCTTTACTCAATCCATAAGAAACATCTTATTATCTCATGTCATTTTAGGACACTAAGAAATAATAAGGAACTATCATAAGTTATTACAACTTTAAATTCTCATATACACATCTCAACTCAAGATACAATTTATGGTCCTAATGTACATGTCATTTATTAACAGCCAAAATAGATAATTACCATCTTGTAAAAGGGTATGATATCTCTAAATTTATTATTAACAACACAAATACCAAAGGTATACCACTTTTTAAACATAATTCTAAGAAAATTATAAAAAAATTAAGCCACATATATATGCATGACTTTCCAAACAAAACAACATTATCAATCATGGGAATGAATTTTCCCATCTCAATAAAGGCCAACAAAATCTTTCATTGCCTTCCAAGCATGCCTCTTTTAGTGAAAATATTGTGAAAGATAGGTAGATTAAACAACTTTTAACTATTTAGATCAAAAAATTTCTAGAGAACCAAACATTAGCTAGACATCCCTCTTATCAAGAGGATAACATACATTAAAAAATTATGACTTTTATGACATCCCTCTTTACCAACACACATTATGCCTTACACATAATTTAATTACCATTCATCAAAAAATGATACCACAAGATAGTAACTCATTTTGAATGGTCACTTCTAAACTAAAAAATAACATTCAAGGGATAGTGTAGTGTCCCACACTATGCACACTAAACAACATGAGAATCCAACCTAGGACTTACATGTTACCCCAAAGGTTTACCACGTGTTCTCCAAACACTTGTGAGCTCACACGATGGTTTCAAGAATCATAGTTTTACTATCTTACTATACTTAGCTCATAGAAACAAAATATAAGAAAGAAAAAGACATGGGTACCCAAGCATACAAAATTTTCTTGATCATGACTTATAATGTTCATTATTAACATAAAACTATCATACATCTCAGTTATACATAAAATAATATAGAAATATATTTAAATCAAAATATATATACATTAGGTGTTACAAGGAAATACCTTAATCACAACATGTTTACATGCACATGCCAACATGTGCATGCATTTCAGTAAGCACTTTATTTATTATTTACATACACATCCACACTATAAGACCAATTATTGCTTCACAAGGCTTACATAATGAAATTCCACATAGGCTATTTAACAACATCCTTTAAGAGGTGGCAAAAGTGAACATTGAACCATAAGGTGACCATTATGCATGAGGGTCATATTGTCACTTATATTTTCACCCTTTGAAGAGATATAAAGCTTTCCTCATCCAAGTGGCATAATGGAACCACCTCTAGGCATGTGGGTAGCCTAAGGAATGAGGTGAGTCTATAGATAGGGCTATCTTCCTTTGATATACCACTTCCACACACTATAACCACACTTAAAATTGAGAGGAAAAGGGGTAAGAAGCCTAAAATAACCTAACTAAGGAGGTGATGCACCAAATATATTGTCTACTCACATCACTTGCAATGCACTTGGAACCAAAGAGAAACCTACACATACACTTCATCAAACTTAAATCTCTTCTTCTACATCAATGTTTCAAACATGGGGTCTTGAAGACAACTTATATTAGGAGGAATAGACAATATGTCTTCTAGAAACACTAATTAATAGACTATTCACTATATCTATAATATCCATTAGACACTTCTTGTTGACATGCAAAAGAGAACTTCAAAACTATATAAGACACTAGGAAGGATAACATTTCAAGGTGAGTAAAATACACTTGTACAAGACCAAGAACAATAACATACACTTCATGAAGTAATTAATGAGGTAAAAACAACATTATTTATTAGTTTAAGGCATAAAATGAGTAGGGCCTCACCATACTCAGGTGGAGAGATCCATACAAAATCCAAAAAGGCTAATATATATAGGAATTATGAGAGAAAAGAGAGAAGGTGAAGCTCAAGAGTCACTAAGACACTTTTAAAGAAATAAAAATGAGTTAAAATAGCATGGAATCAGACATGACATAGGTAATATAAGGAAAAAAAGGACAAATGTCTCTCAAAGTCATCAAAGTCCTCCAAATGTGGCATAGATGTTCTCTTGCTTACATATGAAACTGCCTTCATGATTTATCTTCATTAGACTACCTCATCACTAAATAGGGATAGGTTTTTATGGTTGATATAAAGGTTAGGGATTAATAAAAATACTCCATAGGAATTTGAGTGGTCTCTAATCATTCATATTCCCCTAGCCATGATCAATCATCCTAAATAATTACAAATAACTCCCTCTCATGCACCTCTCACACTTGGCACTCAATATGCTTTAAATTACTCAACCCAATCCATTAAAAATGGGGAAGGCCAATTTTAAATATTATCTATGTCATCATATTCATCAAACAAACCTTGAAAGGATTACAAATTATAACTTTCATCTTTTCCACTAAGTGGTCACTACTTGCTCACTATGACTAGCTGAGATGAAGAAGATAATAGACACAGGATCATTGATACCTCAAATAATGATAATGGAAACTTATAAAAATTCTTAATCTCACTCCTAAAGGTTATTTAGTCGTCTTAAACTTCTCCATACCTATAAGACACATAAATTTGTCAAATAAAGCCCTATTATATACCATCCATATAAGTAAATTATAACTAAATTAAATGGGGAAGAGAAATAAAGAGTAATATATATATTAAAATCAACTTTATATCCTTTAAACTCCATTTGGATGCTCCATTTGTCTTATCTTCTCCATCAGGTTTGAGTTGGGGTTTTGTGAGGGTTTTTTAGCAATTTTAGGTCTTAGCCTTTGTTCATAAATACTACATGTTGGAGTTATAAACCAATGACAATAATGGATTCTTGTGTACCCTCTCTAACATATCTAGATACCTTGAGTCTCCATGCAAAGTATCATGAAATATATGAAATTTCAAACATAACCTCTCAAGCTTCTTCATGCATTCTACAAGGTCTGAGTTTGGTCCCAAGCTAAGAAATGGATTCTTGATGGACTTATCTACATATTTATGGTCCAAACACTTATATTACATCCAAATAAATATCTCCCACATATTATCAATGTATATTTATCCCAAAAATTGATAGGACTACTTTTAGGCATTAAGCCTTATATTAGGTCTAGTCGACCTACCTACAAACGTTGTGGCTTAGACCCCTTTTCTGACCCTCCATACTTTTGAGATGACTTAAACACAATTTTTTTACCCCCATTAATATTATATAATGCATTATAATTATTTCCAAATTCTATAATTGGAAGTGACCTCCTATTTGAACATTAGGCTTACACTTTGCCTAACTACCTTATTTGTAAATCTTGTAACTTAGACTACCCTTCTCGGTCTCACCCTTATGTGAGGTATCATTCATATTTATATATTTTTAATACAAATTCATACACCTTATATAAATTTATTCAAAGCTTATGGTTCATGTTTCTATCTTCTTTATGAAGAACATAGGGCTTATGTAAGGGAAAAGTGCCCCTTGTTTGAGACAAAATAGGGGTACTTCCCCTATTTTTTCATCAAACCCAATTATGGGAGGGTGTTTTTAGGTTTTATGGATGTTACATACCAAAATTTATCCCCTATTCTAGTCATTTAACATCTCTATTTCTTCAATACCTAAATTAGGCTTGTAAAAGGTCACTGTCTATAGGTTTTAGGTAGATGGACTGAGTTATTACTTGAAAATACACATGTAAGTGCATGTTTGCATGATCCAAGCTTTGGGAATAGTTTTTTAGCTTTTACCTAGAGTTATAAACATCATATATACTATTTATCATCTATTTAATCTTCCAAATTCACTTAAACCTTTACATATTGCATGCCTTTTGGTTTGTGTTTCCCTTTTCATAGTAACCCCTACCTGTAGGTTGTTATTTTGCATGTTAGGCTTGAATCAAATGCTTAGAGGCTTATTTATGTCTCTTTACTACATCTTTAATTGTTATATACCTTTAATGTCATCTTTATGTACCTTCACATCAAACAAAATGATCACTATCTGCCCAATCACCCTTAGGTAATTGTGTGAAAGCCCTTTGGATAGAAACCTATAGGTAGACACTCAGACCTATAGGATATTCCTATAGGCTAACATGAAGTATTATATTTGAATTTCATTTTATCCTTATCTTCTTTGGAACCATAATATTCTATTCACCCATAAGAGTTATCTAGTGTATGTTTTATACCTTTGTAGTTTTACTTTTAGGTCCTACGAGTCTCTTAGGCTTGGAAACATGTAGATAACATTGAAAAATTTTAGTGTATAAAAGCATGAATTTAGGGTTTCCAAACTCATGTCCTTCGATATCTAGAATTTCCCTCTTTTTCAAGAATATACCTTCATGTTAGGGATACTATATGGAACTTTTAAATGAGGGATAATCTCTCATACCTATCCACACCTACAAAAAACACAGAGCTCTTTATTCTCTCAATTTAGGGAAAAGTTCCAAAACTCAAATTCTTCTATTTAGAATGGTTCCTCATCACCTAGTATTCTATCAAAGGCTTAAACATGATTACCATGTTAAAATATAACCTCACACTCCTCATGAAGACAAAGACATATCAACCATCCCTCTATACAACACCTCTAAAACTCTTGTTAAACACCTATAAGTGTGAGTTTCTAAGTGTGAGATAGATTTCTTGTCACCTTGGTTTCACTAGCACAAATTTGAGAGAGACTTCTTAAAATAGGTTTCATTGATTATCCTTAAATCTAGAATACTTTTGAAACCTTTCATTTTACTCATAGTACCTCCAAATCCCCTACCCAGACAGAAACCTAATTATTCTCTTAAGCAAGCTTTAGGCCTAATAGGCCATTAGGAGATTAGGCTCCCTCTAACACTTGTTTAGAATCAATCACACTTTTTACAACTTCAAAGTTTTTATACAACTATAATAAAATTCTTCAAATGACTTCAAAATATAGTAGATTCCTTTATGAAGAAAGGAACCAATCTACAAGCACCAACAAGCCTAGAAGAGGTTTCTCTTAGGCATTTGAGAACACTCATGCTAAAATTATGATGGATAAACCTATGGAGAGGCCCTAAGAAACACATGAAACATCCAAGACTATCAAACCAAAACAAAATATTTAGAAACTAGCTCAAATAGGGACCCTTCATGGATGTAAGAGCATAAAAATCTATTTGACTTCTTAACAATGATTAATAAAGGAGGAACCATGAAACTCAAAATTATTTCCATGGATTTAAATTAGACTAATACCCCTCTCAACTCCCAAGATTACTCCCTCCAACTCCATTTGTATAGACTACACCAAGCATTTATAGTTGACCCTTTTTGGTTTGTGAAGGAAAGAAAGAAGGAGAAGAAGCAAAATTTTATCTTTTTGAATTTATGTCTACACACCAAGCATAGGGAAGACTTTATGGAGATAAAGAGACACTTAACTCATGTTTTCATCTAAAAATGGACCTTTCAAGTCTGTACAAGTGCCACTAAGAACCTATTTTTTAAGATATTTCCTATTTTATGCATGAAATTGTTTATTTTATGCCTTTGATCACTTCATAACATGTTATAACTTCATACACGTTATAATCTTGCTTGGTGATAATTTAATTTCTTGGAAAAGTTTGTATAAGTCATTTAATGAGCCCAAAATATAAACAAAAGGAACTTTTAGCATATGAAACATGGAAAAAGGGTTAATACATGACTTAAAAACACCTTAAAACATTTCAATTACCCTATTAAAATATTTATAAAATAATTTGAGACTTTGACCATGTCTTAATAGAGTTGACTAGAGTTGACTTTTTAAGATTAAATAAGCACCAAGAAATTAGGCTTACACCAAGGTAATAACAAGGATACATGAAATGTTTAGACCAATATGAGACCCTAATAATACATATGGGAGCCTTTAAAAAGTTTCAATATGTAGGGCTCGACCCAATTTGACTAAACGTCAAATTTGGTCAACACTTTTGGTAGTTTCTAGGGGTAACATGCTTGTTATGTTAAAGATTAGTGGCCTTATCCTATCCATTGGGAAAATGGAGTCAAGTTCACTCTTAAAAACCAAGATCAAAATTTTACTTGACTAAAAATATGGCTGATTGACTTTAACATACAAAAATAAGACAACACATACAAGACAAGGGAAAGAAACACACACACGTGTCAATAAGACACTTAAGAAACATAACAAAATAGGAAGCAAACTAATTATGTGTATCTAACCAAACATACCTCCTTCTTGGATCAAAATTAAAGTATCTTGAATCTCCTTCATCATGAGAAGGATGATTGTGCCAATCATGCTTCATTTTGGATGTAATACTAGATGACTCATGCTCCTTTATTGTTCCTTGGCTTGGCATGTATTTTGATGGAGTCATCTCAAATAAGTCTCCAAGGTAGATGAAATCATCTTGACCTTCAAAACATACCTCATACTATTATTCCATTGTCTCCTCATGGAAAAATTTACACCTCCATGAATGGAATAACATGTTGAATGTCTATGTCTTCTTGAAAGGTTTCATGTTCTTCTCTTTTGTTATAACCTCTTCAAACCTCTCAAAAAGTTTTATACCATGGAATTTTAGGATTTTTTTTCATTTAAACTCTTTCTTGATGTTTTTAGGAGCGTATTCACATGTGGTTCTAGAATCAATCTTCAAACCGTCTTTAAAATTCCCATATTCATCATAGATTGCTCTATCATGGTTTAGAGTCTCTTAATGGTGGTACCTCTCAAAACATACTTGCTCCTCAACAACATGGGATTTTTTTTCTTATAAGTCTTGACTTCTCATAATATTCATATTCTTTGAACACCTTCATATAATTATTCCCCATGCCTTCATGATGTAATGGTAGATTTACCTTTTCAAGCTTTGTTTCTTTAGCCTTAGGAATCACAATTACTTCATTGGAAACCTCCTCTTGTTCATCTCCAACATCTCCATAGTCATCATAGATAGGAGACTCAAAACATTAAAATGCTTCCTATTTAGCACTTGGGATCTCTTGAAGGACTTCATATTGTATCTCTCTTACTTCAACCCCCTTGCTCTCTTCTTCTTTGGATTTCAAAACAACCTCTTCTAATATTTCTTCTTCAACATAAAGAGGGTCATCTTCATTATAATCACAATATGATGTTTTTCACAAGAATTAAAATCTTCCTCATCATTAACCCAATATAAAATATCCATCTCCTTCTCTCTCATGGTGGTGCCAATATTAGGCATTTTAAAACCAAGAACTTTGGCCCAAAAAGTCTTCTAAAGCCCAATGTGATCCTCACCATCAGAATCTAGTTTCTCCTCAATCAACTGATCCAAATTAGGTTTAATGACTTCATTGGCTTCAAGATTATCATGAATAGATGAGAGATTCATTTAAACTCCCAAATCCTTTTGGCAAGGTTTTCTTGAAATAACTTCTCTTGGGGGAAAATAGGATATTCATTAGGAAAGGAAGTAAAAGAAATTTGAGATGAAGGGAAAAAGGCTTCTTGAGGAGGGGTGGGAATGAGTTGAGTAGGTTCATATTTCTCTTCACTTTCAAATTCTCCAATTAGACATTATTTATCCTTATTTCCACAAGATTCCAATACTTCTTTCAATCTTGGGAATCTAGTCTTGGAGAGTCCATCATGAGGTTGAGGTACAAATGAAGTTGTAAATGATTGGCTTAGGAAACATGGGATTTATTTGGGCTCAACATCTTGTCTCGAAATTGGAATGTCACACTTAAGAACCTTATTTTTTGTTTCCATGATGGATTGCATTAAATTCTAGTTTTCCAACTTAATCTCCTTATCAAGATGGGACTCTAACATTAGTCTTCTTTTCACAAAATCCTCTCTAATTTGTTTATGAGATAGATTAACTTGCTCAATAGTGGTGTCCCTCTTCTTTTGGATACTCTCTTGGATGCACATCTAATAAGGGAAACTTTGGATAATGATTAAAAAACTTGGGGAATTTTGAAGCATGATTGGATTAACATTTTGAATGGGTATAGTTGACACACATGAAGGATGATATGGGGTGTATTGGAGCTAATAATATTGATCTGGTTCATAGTCTTTTAACCTCTCTTGTATGTGAAAAATTAGACCATAAACATCAAACATATCCCCTGTAAGACCTTGCCAATTATCTTTCTCAATGGGCATTCATTAGCTCTTGACTAGCTCCAAAGCATCCCTCACCCTCTTGATACAATCACTAGGGATGACTTGACCACAACCATTTCTAGTATCAATATCTAGCATATAGTCCTTATAGCCAATGAGAGTCTTCTTGAAACTTGTAATAGACTAACATGGAGAAGAACTAGGTGGACTAGGTGAAACATAAGCTTGGGAAAAATAATTATAAGATTGATGCAAATCATGATAGGGTTGAATATGGTCATATTAGGGCTGACAAGACTAACTAATTACTTGTTCATATTGATTGGGAATAGGACAAGATAGATATGTTTCACCAAATTATGTAAGACAAAACTCAACATTAAAATTATCCATGAATCATTCATGAGAAGTGTATATAAAAATAAACAACCTAAATTAGAGTACCTAGAATTATTGACCAATAGACTTGTGCTTAGAATCACCATAGATGCTTAGTGTAATTGCCTCCAAAAGCTGATATCATGAGGAGAAAACCAAAACTCCTCAAGGAATGAACTTTTTAGCCCCACTGAGCATGTTAATAACTTTTTTCACTTGGATTTCCATGCTTTGAGGGGATGTAAAGATCTCCTCATCCAAGTGGCACAATGAAATCACCTCTAGGTTTTGGGTATCCAAAGGAATGAGGTGAGTCTCTAGATAGGGATAGTTCCCTTTGATGTATCACTTCTACACACTACAACCACACTTACACTTATGAGTAAATGGGGTAAGAATCCTAAACTAACCCAGATAAGAAGGTGATGCACCAAATATATTTTCTACTCACACCACTTACAATGCACTTGGAACAAAAGAGGAACCTACACATACACTTCATCAAATTGAAATATCTTCTTATGCATCAACGTTTCAAGCATGGGGTCTTGAAGAGAGCTTATATTAGGAGGAATAGATAATAGGTCTTCTATAAACACTAATTAATATATTATTCACTATATCTACAATATCCATTAGACACTTATTGTTGACCTACAAAAGAGAGCTTTCAAACTACACAAGGCACTAGGAAGGATAACATGTCAATGTAAGCAAAATACACTTGTATAAGACCAAAAACCATAGAATGCACTTCATTAAGTCATTAATGAGGTAAAATTATCATTATTTATTATTTAAAGGTAAAAATTTAGTAAGGCTTCACCATACTCAGGTGGATAGATCTGTACCAAAGCTAAAAAGACTAATATATATAGGAATTATGAGAGAAAAGAGAGAAGGTGAAGCTCAAGAGTCACTATGAAACTTGTCAATAAAGAAAAAGGAGTTACAGTATCATGGAATTAAACATTAGATAGATCCTCTAAGGAAAATAAGGACAAATGTCTCTCAAAGTCTTCAAACTCCTCCAAATGTGGTGTAAATGTTCTCTTGCTTGCATATGAAACTACCTTCATGATTTATCTTCATTAAACTATCTCACCACTAAATAGGGATAGGTCTGATGGTTGATATAATGGTGAGGGGTTACTAAAAATCCTCAAAAGGAATTGAAGTGGTTTCTAATCATTCATATTCCCTTGACCATGAGCAATCATCCCAAATAGTTAAAAATAACTGCCTCTCATGCACCTCTCACACTTGGCACTCAATATGCTTCCAATTTTTCAACCTAATCCATTAAAAATGGAAATTCCACTTTTAAAAATTATCTATGTCATTATATTCATCTAACAAACCTTGAAAGGCTTCCCAATCAGAACTTTCTGGTCACTACTTGCTTACTATGACTGGGTAAGATGAAGAAGATAGTAGACACACTTAGGAGATTTTATACCTTAATTAATGATCATGGAGACTTAAAACAAGTCCCAATATCTCTCATTAATGTTATTTCATCATCTAAAAATAATTCATACCTACAAAACACACATATTTGTCAAATAAAACCCTATTATACACCATTCATGCAAGTGAGGTATAATTCAGTTACATGGGGAGGAGACTTGAAGAGTCATATACAAATTCAAATCATCTCCTTATCCTTTACACTCGATTTTGATGCTCCATTTGTCTTATCTTCTCCATCAGGACTGAGTTGGGGTTTTGTGATGGTTTTTTAGCAATTTTAGGTCTTAGCATCTATTCATAAAGACTACACATTGGAGTTCTGAACCAATGCCACTGATATATTATTTGGGACCCTCTCTAATATCTCTTAATACATTGAGGCTCCATGAAAATTTTTGTGGAATTTATGAACTTTCAAACATAACCTCTTAGGCTTCTTCATGCATTCTGTAAGGTCTGAGTTTGATCCTAAGCCAAGAAATGGCTTCTTGATGGACTTATCTACATACTATTGGTTTAAACACTTATGGTAGCTCCAGATAAACATGTCCCACATATTATTAATGTCTATTTAGCCCAAAAAGTGATAGGACTACTTTAAGGCATTAGGCCTTATATTAGGTCTAGTAGACCTACCTACAAACTTTGTGGCTTAGACCACTTTGTTGACACTCAATAATTTTATGATTAATTAAACACATTATTTTTACTCCCATCAACATTATCTAAATAATTAGAATGCTTTTCAAAGGATATAATTAGAAGTGACCTCTGATTTGAATGTTAGGCTTGCACTTTGCCTAACTAACCTATCTACAACTCTTGTATCTTGGACTACACTACTCAATATCACCCTTATGTGAGGTGTCATTCATATTTATCTAGGTGAAATAAAACTTCATACAACTTATATTAATGTACTCAAATCTTTTGGTTCATGTTTCAATCTTCTTTATCAAGAACACATGGTTTATGCAAGGGAAAAGTGCCCCTTATCTGAGACAAAATAAGAGGCACTTTACCTATTTTTTAATCAAACCCAAGTATGGAATGGTGTTATCTATGATTTATGGATGATTCATACCAAAATTTAGTACCTGGTCTACTCATTTAACCTCTCTATTTCTTCATAGTCTAAAATAATCTTGTAAAAGGTTACTATCTATAGGTTTTAGGTAAATATCCTAAGTTATTACTTCAGTAGACACTTTTAGGTATTGTTGAAACTTATATTTTCACCACTAAGGATCTTATTATCTCTCCACATCCAAGTGGCATAATTGAAATATCCCTCTTGCTATGGATGATAATATTAAGAGATGAATCTATAGATAGGTTAGTTCCCTTTATGCACTCTTTAAAGCACTTATTTACCTATCAACTTACAAATGAAAATGGTTAAGAAAAAAACTAATAAAACCAAAAAAATGTGATTAAATAATGTTTAATATCCTTCCATTTGAATAAATATCTACTACCTAAATATAAACAAAGACTCTCTCACACAAAACTCACAACTTAGGATGCATTATCACATTAATTTTTCATATGTTAGATTCAAGAAGGGATAAAATAATAAACCACTTCTAAGACACTTATACACTTATAAAATAATAAAAACAAAGACCTATAATAATAACCTTTCTACACATTTGGTAGACAACCAAAAGTAACATGCTAGAAAAAAAGAACTTTCACTAGACAAGACCAACAAGATTGCAATAAATAATCAATAGTACATCATGTAAGTGTAAAAAACACTTGTATATTTCTTTAAGAGTATTTAAAGTACACATTTGGATAAAGTTTCCCCATTAACCAATAGAAGTTGCTAAAAAGAAGCAAAAGAGTCCATATTTATATCTATTGAGAGAGATGCAAAGCAAAAGAAGTTCAAAGGTCACTTGGACATGTGTTAATATTATAAAAGTAGTTAAAATTTACACAGATAAGAGGCATTATTCAAACCATGAAATATCATGATGTCTAGTTGTCCATACAGGCCATGAAAATTGTGAAAAGTGGCATAGAACTCTCAATCCTAGTAGAGAAAACTGCCTTCATAATTTTCATCTATTTGAACATCCCACCACTAACTAGGAAAAAATATGATGATTGGGATGAGAAGGAAGGACTTTAGGCATGAAATTCCATACATTATTTTCATCCCTACACTTTTGGAAACTCCTTGAATGAAGCAATCATTGTCTACAATCGTAAAACTCCTTATTTTAGTCACCCCTCACACTTGGCCTCAAAAAAGTCTTCAGTTTCACATGCAAATATATGGGAGGGGGAAAATGACACTTTTAACCTTAAAATGATATCTAATTAAGGATTATACACTTTTCACCCTTATTTACACCATGCTATTTTTGAATGGATAAAAGGAGAGCTTTAGTTTGGACACTTAGAACTTTTCAACAAGGTAAAGTGACCATATGGAGTTATAATAGGTCTTGAGCTTCCCATCAAACTTGATTATACCCTATAAAACATCATAGACCCTATAAAACATAAAAAATGGTGATAAAAACCACACTTTTCCTATTTTTCATATATTTCCATACATCTCCTTGCATGCATGAGATCCTGAGTGTGTCCTGTCCATGATCCAATAGGTTTCCATGCCAAACTATGCCACTAAAATGGCTCTTCGAGCTCATTTTCCTCATTGAGTAATAACCAAGGTTTTAGTAGTGTTTTAGGTAGTTTTAGGTGTTAATATTTGTTCATAAAACTTGGAAATTTAACCTAGCTAAAAATTCCACAATATTTATTTCAAGGGACCCTACTAACATCCCTCAATCCCTATGGTTCCCATGCATATCATTTGAAAATATATGAACTTGACAATTTGACCTCTCGACTTGGTTTCTCCATTTTAGTGAATACTAAGATATTTATAGGTTAAAAACCATATTATTGTAAGAGTTTTTTCCTAAAAAATACCATGCATATCTAATAACACTACATAAACATGTTTCAACCATTTGGACAGCTCATCAAGGCCTAGAAATGCATATAGATCCTCACTTGGCTTCAAGTATCCTAAAGGCCTAATGGGATTGGCATACCCCTTATAGGTTTGGATCATTTAAACTATTAAATCATATTAGGATGACATATTACACATTTTCACACTTAATTCACACTCACCAATCCATAACATGACCTCTCAAACACTCCTTTTCATCCTTTCTTTCTCATTTGACAATTAGGCCTAGTGGGAACTCGCCTAATTTGATTGTATGCATGAGAAATTAGGTAATTTTTAAGGGTTAGAGTTTGATTTAAGTGTTAATTATACTTCATAAATATTCTTTACTCATCACCCAATATTCCTTTAATATTCCAAGACTTCAACTTAAGTTCTTTTCTCATTTTGGTATCATTTGCTTAGTAAACCAAAGTTTTGAATTTTTTAAGTGGCCAATCTCTAAGACAAAATAGAGAATATATATCCCCTATAAACATGGTAAAATGATATTTTTTGGAGTTTTATAAGGTCATAATGAGTATATCTATCAAAGGGTAAGTTTAGACTCCTTTATTTATGTAACTAACCAACTCAACTTGTCTCAAAAAGGGGTTAAAAACCCTATTTTCTTGCATTTTTGCCCAAATCCACATGTAGGTAACCTTTTAAAACCAATTTATTATTTATAATCTTCCTAGACATGTTTCCCACCTTGAATTTTTTATTTTGGACATTTTCAAACCATTCAAAACCTTTCCTCTTATTGGATTCCTTATGTTTACTATTTGAACTAAGGGTTTCCTAGCTTGCTTGTATGGATTGTAGACCATTTTCCATGTAAGGGGAGAATTTGTACACATTATCAATGTCTTGGGTATGTTTTAAAATATATTTAATCATTATTAATCCCATTTAAACCACTAATAACTTCCTCTCACTCTTAGAGGGTTCATGACTCATTTATCCCTCCATTTTTCTAAACCCTACCTTGATCGTGACAGTCCTACCTATAGGTGTTTGTCACCTCTTATAAATCCTATAAATATGAATTTATACCTCCTTTATCCTTCACCTACCTATGTAATATCTTATTCAGTCCATATCTCCCTTTGGAAAACTCAAATAAACCTAAACCCATGTCAATCACCATAGTCTATATCAAATCTCACTTAAATGACCTGTAGGTGAGATTTTAGGCATGAGAGAGGGTAAAAACCTGATCATGAAGGGTATCTAGGGTGTTTATAAGTCTTATGTCCTTGATAATTTATGATTCTAATTCAAACATGTTCTTAACCTCAAAAAATCCTCTTAACCCTGTCAAACGAGTATGCTCCCTTTGACTGGGACAGTGTTTTTTCTACCCTTGTAGCTTATTTTAACTTTGTCCATAGTGTTTATCATAGAGATAAACCCTCTTAAGATTAATTTAAAATTAAAACTTGTTTTATTAACCAAAAACTCACATAAGGTATTTAAAGACTATCATATTACATGCCTATGCATTGTTCCTTCATTCCACGTGTTTAACCTTTGTCTCAGTCTGTATAGAAGCTATAGGTGTACCTAGGGTCCTTGAGAGGTATATGTTAGTTTTATTCCCTTGTTCATAGCTAATTAATATATCAACATTCCTATTTAGGTAATCACACATCACCACATCAAGTCTGAATTTACCATTTCTCATTTGTAATGGAACTACCAAAATGAGTCATATATTGCCCCTATCCCTTTGACCCCTACTTGTAGTTTATTTTCACTCCTTAAAAATTGAAACAAAGTTAAAATATATCTTCAAAACTAACTAGAGTCTCTTGAGGCATGATTTAAAGCATTTTAACCATTTTTAATGTATTTCCAACTTCAAGAGGTGATAAACCTTATTCACTATCTATCCATAGTCCTCCTACAGCAGTTGTAGGCACAATCTTTAAGTATTTATATGTACTATGAATGCATAAAAGAGGTCATGGAACCTTTTATAAACTTCATAGATAGTCCTCTAGGTTATTTAAATTTCACTCAACTCACCTATTCACTATACAAGTATGGATTCTTCATATTGTTCCTCAAAGTAACAAATGGTCATTGTCTCCTTTAGGCCTATAGATGTTATTGAAACAAATCTATGTGTTTTAGAGCACTTTTGAGTCCCTAAAAACATGTCACCCTATAAATTTTTATCTTCACCTTTGGCATGAGTTTAGTCCATACTATATTCAAATAATTTCAATTGTTCAAATCCTTCAACACTTATTGTAAGCCTATTTTGGAGCACCAACATAAACCCATAGGACCTTTGTTTATTGTTCTCTAGGTAGACAAGCCTAAAAACAAATTTAGTGCTCTTTGAGGTATTCTCAGATTGCAAACAATTCTATCACACCTAGGATGGGCTATTATATACCAATTCATGATGCAATAGTTTCAAGTGAGGTCCTACCTCATTACCACAATCAAATAACCACCTCACCCCCCTATTTAGGCTACCTAAAGGTGGAGGTATAGTTTTACCACAATGAATGATAGCATAGCCAATATGGAGGTCTCTCATAAACCTAAATTTTGATGCTTTCCACTAATAACCTAATGCATCCATATTAAAACCAAAAGGTTTTGATGCATATTCATCCTTTCATACATTAATATGATGTAAGCATGGGTCCTGTAGATGCACATTTTGAGTTGTAAGGTAGTGAGAGTGAAATTGAGCATTGATATGCTTGTTTAGAGGATTCCTAAAACTTAAAATGTAATTTTTATCCTTCAAAAGGATAACCTCCATCAATAACACCTTGAAAACAACTTCAAAACATTCTCCTCTATGTGGAAAACACCTATATGTTCATGGAGATTAATAGACAAGGGCATTTCATGATTGAGATAGCTTGGGACATGAGCATATGGTCAATTTTATGCCTCATTGAGAGTTAAATAGAACTTCACTAAACCTAAAAAGTCTTGAAAATCACAAAATGCCTCCATTATCACTTCATATATAGAGTGAACAATCTTGTACAAGAAACTCAACTGAAACTATGTATGAAATTGGAAAATGAAGAAGAACAAGCTTGTACGCTAATCAAGGAGTGCTATGTTAAGATAAAAACATGGAAAAATTAGTGATATGACCTAGGGACTTATGGGACACTTTTCCCCAATTGAAAAAGTCACCTACAGAAAAGATACACTTAGAAAATCAAAACACTCCAACTAAAACTACACAGTGTGACACCCCCTTGCATGATAGAGAAATTTTTCTCATATAAAATTCATGAATCATGAAAAAAAATGGATATCATCTAATAATTAATAAAACATCTTCTAGATCTAACACTAGCAATTGGTTCATATAGATTTGGCAAAAATGGATCAGAACTATTAGGATTCACCAAACAACTATCAAATATGCATAATAACTTGTTAGCAATTGTTCATATAACATAGTTGAAAGATATTCAAACTCCATATATTAAAATTAATGTATTTTTTTTACAACAACATCCCAAAATAATTTTGTCTAAAACTACTTGTGCTTCTTGTACTAAGCAAAAACTTGAAGGTCAGTTTAGTATACCAAGAAGAACAAAAAGGTGCATAGTGGTTTTATCTTCAAAATGGAACTTCCAAATCAAACCAAGTGTGGATATTATTATTATAAGGTTTTAATCACCCCTAAAAATCTTCCCCACATGGCACACTTCCCAAGAATTTATACAACTACCAATTTCCCTCTTTTTTAGCTAATTTTTATAATTTCAATTAGGGAGCCTAAAAGTATCTGATGTAACTGACATGTTAGACATATAAAATTAATTTTTTGATGTTTTACATGAAATTTAGACACCTATCACCTTGTTAAATGTCCCAAATGTATTAATGCATTTTAAAATGACATAAAATGACCCCCAATGGACCAATTGGCTAATGTGACTAAGAGTAAAGCTAATCTAACCTCAAATGACATCATATAACAAGTTAAAATTCCTATTAAAACAAAATAATACCCTTTAAAATGTTTAAAATCAAAAAAATTGTATAGGGGTGCCCAAATTTGACCAAAAGTCAATTTTGGTCAACAAAATGGTGACTCATAGGGGTAGTGTGCCTGTTATACTAAGGGCTAGTAGCCTTATATTTCCAAGGGCCAATGTAGTCAATGTATTATTGGATAAAATAGAAAATAATTATCCAAAAAAAACACAACATACTAACAAATCAAGACCAATAAAAACACAAAATAAGGCAACACACAAGATAAAACTCATACTTGTGCATAAGTGCTTAGGGAACACAAAGAAAAGAAGGAAACTATGTACAAGGAGAGAGGAAAACCTTAGTAAAAATGTTTGAGATATATCCCATTGACTGGGATATGAATTTCCTCTCCATCCAACTTTGAGATTTGGAAAGCATTATATTTCTTTCATTATGTTATCACATATGGGGCACTCCATAAAGCATCAAAATTTATGTGTCTTCCAAGTTTAGTCCTATCTTCATCCTATTTTTGGAGAATTTCTCCCTCATTTAATATTCTTGGCATGGATTTCTTGTCAAATTATCTCTTTATTTGTTCTTGGTGAGTTCTCATAGTTTGCATATCTTGATATCTTATCTCCTAAAGCTCCATCAACTCACACAACTTGACTTCCATGCTTCTATTCTCCATAAATTATAGATGATAGGTAAGATCCAAGGCTGGTAGCTCAAGTGAAATAGGAATCTATCTTCTCTCCCATAAACAAGAGTGTATGGTGAATTCCCAATTACTCTCTTTATGGTAATACTATTAGCCCAAAGGGTTGTCTTCAACTTGGAATGCCAAGTCCTTTGATTCTCCTCCATTGTCCTCTTTATGATCCTGATTAGATTCTTATTTGTAGACTCAGATAGTCCATTCCCTTGGGGGTAATAGTTGGATGAGGTTATAAAATATATGCCATGCTTCAAATCCCATTCACTTTTCCTTGATCCAAGAAAATCCAATGCATTATCTAAAATCATTGTTGAAGAAGCCCTAAACCTTGTTACTATACCTTCATAGAAGTCTAGAACTAAGTTTTCATTTGCCTCCTTGATAGATATAGCCTCCACCCATATTTTAAAGTAATCTATATCAGTGAATACCCATTTGTGACTAGTAGTATAAGGTGGATTACTTAGGCCTATGTAATCCAAGCCCCATTTCATGAAGGGTTGCTCAACTTGGATTAGATGAAGAGACAAGGTAGAAATATTTTGTTTTCCATAAAAAAGAGCACACTTTTGAAATTTTCTTACCCAAGCATGAGTTTCCTTGAACAATTTAGGCCAAAAGTATCCATCCCTCATAATCATAGTATCTTTGGTTCTTGGAGCAAAGTGACCACCAACTAGTCCATCATGAAACTCAAATAGTACTTTATCAATCTGATTTAAGTCAATACACCTCAATAACACACCTAAGAATTCTTTCTTAAATATCACTACATAAAAAAGTATATAAGGAATGGATTTCAATCTAAATTACTTTATTCTAGCTCTATCAAGACCTTGTGGACACTCACCGGTTTGAAGGAAATGAATCATATCTTGTGTCCAACTCCTCATGGGTGAGGATGTAGTTTTCATAGGGTCATCATGAAGTAACAAAAAAAATCCTTTTTCTCCTTCAAGTCTAAATAAATATGCTCACATAACCCTTTTTCTTTCACTAGCTTGGTTGTCTTGATTTCCACATCATATTCTATTACTTTTGTGATCCAACCTACCCTCTTCTCATTCAAATCCTTTTTGAAGATAAATTCTTTGAAACTAGGATGAGTTACAAATATGTGAATATTTTTATTAGATAATATGTGCCTAAATTTATTTAGGCTCTTAATAACTAAAATAACTTTTTTCTCAACATAGGTGTATCTCACCTCATAGCCTTCTAAACCTTGACTAAAGAAGGAAATAGGTTACTCTAAATTTTCATCATTTACTTGAGTAAGCATTGTATATATTACCTTTTCATTCCCAAAGGTATACAAATTTAAATATTTTGAGAAATTACGACTTTCAAGAGTAGGAGCTTGGGCAATTAATTGTTTGATCTCTTCAAAACTTTCTTTCCTCCTTTTTATCCAAGTGAAAACTTCATCCTTCCTTATCATGGAGGTTAGAGGATTAACTAAGTTATAAAAATCAGGAATGAATCTCATTATAAAATTTATTTTCCCAAAGAAACTTTGAAAACATTTCTTGTGTTTAGGTAAAGATAATGCCAAGATGGCACTCACCCTTTTAGGATCAATGGATAAGCCCTTCTTAAAGACAATGTGTCCTAAGATTTTTCCCTCATGGATATCAAAAACACATTTATTTGGGTTTAGAGATATCTCAAACTCTCTACACCTTTAAAAAATCTTCCTTAGATGATTCAAGTGATCATTTGCATCCTTAGAGAAAACTATTACATCATCAAGATACATCAACACAAAGCCATTGCTTAGTCTTTGAAAATAAATATCCATTACACATTAAAATGTATCTCCAAAATTAAATAATATAAAAGGAATTTTTTTATAAGCATATTTACCCTATTTAGTAGTAAAGGCTATCTTATATTGGTCACTTTCCTTCACCAAAATATGATTGTACCTAGAATACCCATTAAGGATAGAAAACCTCTCACTACCTACCATAACATGTATAATTTGTTCCATAGAAGGAAGGGCATAATGATCCCTCAAGGAAAATATATTTAAGTCCCTAAAGTCAACACACAATCTGATCTCCCCATTATTCTTTCTAACAAGGACTAAGTTAGCCAACCAAGATTAATTCTTGATAGGAAATATGATTCTAGACTCAATCAACTTAGTGAGCTCTTTCTTCATGAGGGGTTCAATCTTAGGATTGATTGGTTTTTGTATTTTCTTAGTAGTCTTGTAATTTTCATCTATCTCTATGGTGTGTTGAGCTAGGATTTGATAAAAACCATTAAAATCACTATACTCCCATGTAAAGACATCACTAAAATCCTTGCATAACTCAATGAAAGCATGTTTCTCCTGACTAGTGCATACTTTTTAAAGTGCAAGTAACTTATCCCTAAGGATTTCTACCTTCTCATAGTTATGTTTCTTGGTAGACATGATTACCTTCTCTTTCTTTAGATATTAATCCTCATTGAATATGATTTCAAGAGTAACTAGGCCTTTAGGAAGCTTGTTGGACTTTAATTGGACAATCTGCCCTTCATATTGTTGTTGTAGTTTGGATTGATTCTTGGGAAAAAACTCAGCATCCTCTTATAGAAAAAGAGCTATTTTTTGGTCACTATCAAACAATTTCAAATTAGTGACATTATTTGGGAGGGCCTTATAATCACCTTTATATGAGGTTGGTTCTTATCCTCTTTTATACCTTTTCAAACATCAAATTGAGCTCCAATAGCTGCCAACCTATCAACATGTCTATTGTCCTCTC
This sequence comes from Torreya grandis, assembly GCA_037957365.1. Taxonomy (NCBI): domain Eukaryota; kingdom Viridiplantae; phylum Streptophyta; class Pinopsida; order Cupressales; family Taxaceae; genus Torreya; species Torreya grandis. Next base: position 2,671,131 of record JARHVA010000635.1, on the reverse strand, counting down.
TTGGAATAGATATGATGTTGAAATCTTGAAAATATTCTACAAGATCCCATACTTTATGCTTATAAGACCTAAGAAAAGAGTTTTTTTAATCAAATTTTACCCTCTAACTTGGTTCACAACAAGTTTGCTATCTCCATACACTTACAACTCCTTAATCCCTCTTTTCCTAGCCCATTCAAGTCCAAGAATAAGGGCCTCATATTATGCCACATTAAAATTACATGATAATTGAAATATGAAAGTTGAATAATACCTTTGTTTAGAAGGTGAAACCAACATTGCTCCACCATCTACCCCAATTTTGCTTCTTGACCCATCAAAGAAAAGCTACCATAAACCATTCACATTCTCAATTAGCTCCATGAATTTTGGTATTAAAGAGTCCTTCTCATGCATAAAATACACCACAAGACTAGATTCCTCTATAAACTTGTAAGGATCATGCTCATAATGCTCATCTCCCTATTCATATAGGAACAAATTATAAACTCCTTCAAGGGAAGATGATGGATATTGGTCAATGTGGAGTTCATCTTCATCAACGATAGCATAGTTAAAATTTTCCAATTTAGGGGTGTAGGGATCCAAGCGACTATGATGAATAGGTTCTGATTCAATTTTCACCTTAGTTCCATAATTTTTCCTAAACACCATGTAAGACCAATTGGTTGCCAAGTATCAACCTATCTTGGTTGTAAACTCTCTTGACAAGTAAGGGTAAAAATATGGAGGTAAATATACCACAACCACATCATGAATAATGGAAAAGGTAGGACAATCATGAAGGATCAAATTCAAATCTTTGACTACCCCAAAAATCTTGGTTGGTGATCCATCCAATTGTAAGACTCCCTTAGTCATTGGCTCATATTTGAGGCCTAGTTTATCTACTATACACTTGGCCATAACTAAAGTACTAGCCCCACTATATATGATGAAATTATGAAACAAAAAATCACCAATGATTAGAGATAGGTATAAATTAGTATTTTTTTCATTCTTTTTCACTTGACCATCTATAGGTTGATTTCCATTAACTAGGACAACATTTTCATTCCTAGATGAGCCAACTTACTTACCTAATCTTTGTAATTGTTTTTAGATCATATCTTTCTACCCTAGTATTTTCAAAGAATCCAAAAATGAGATGTTCATGTGTAGATTCTTCATCTGGTCTATAAAATTAATGGAAGAATTGTTTACCTTTGGGGATTCCTTAGGAGCACTAGCTCCTTATGGTGTAGCTTGAGAAGGAGGGTGAATAAGAGCTATCTTCACATTCTAAAACTTTTGAATTTCTTTCAGTTTAGGATTTTATTTTTGCACACTTATCATTGGATATGAATTTGGGACCAAAATAAGTCCTTGATTTTCTCCTTCTTGCTTTTCAACATCCCTTTTCTTGGACTTAATGTTATAGGCAAAACTAGTATTCATATTACTTAGATTCCCAAAGTGAATAATAGCACAAAAATCTCCCTCCAAATTTTTTATGAGGGTATAATAATATTTTGGTTAACCATTATCCACCCCACTTTTCATTGGTCCTTCAAAAATTGAAACTTGGAAAGATTGATTACCTTGCATTGCCATGGTTTGATTGTGTATTTCATTTGCATAAGTAATTTATTCTTGATTTTGCTCAAAGGATAGATAACATGGCTATTCTTGAACCAAGTTATTTTGATTGGGAAAAATATATTTAGAGGATGAGTTATCATTAATATTTTAGATGTTATAAAGCCTAGCTTGGGTGATTTGACCTTGTCCTTGAGCATTACCTTGAAAAGGAGGTCTATTGGTTTGCCAAACTAATTGTAGGATTGGTATGGCCTATAACTTTGGGATTGTTGCCTTTTGAGGGAAAAAAAATCATTAGTGAAACTTTATAACAATATTTTGACTTCATGGATCTCATTGGAATGAACAATGATAAATTTCTCATTACTAGGCAAAGGAGCCAAGGTAGCTAATGTAACCTGACTAGAAGTCTAAAAATCAGGGCACAATGGCATTGGAGGTCTAGGAGAAATATTTAATAATTAAAAAATAAAATTATTAGAATTTATGGATATATAATAGGTATTATGGATTTTATTCCCACCCATGGATTTGATCATCATAGCTACATCATTATTCAATGCTTTTAGATAGTACAAGAATGCATAGTTTGGATTAGGCCTCACAAGAGTTGGAATTATATCCCATGTTTTTTGAAACCTAGTGTTAAAATATTTATTAAAATCATGTGATAACCTATTTATAGTGGTCAATTTCTTAGATAGAGATAATATTAACTCTTATCTCCAAACCTCTTAGTCAATATATCTCCTAGTTCATCCCATGGACCAATAAAATTTTTGGTTAGAGTCCCATACCAATCTAAGACTTTTCCTTTGAAAGATAATTCCAAGAACATAATAGCCACATTTTATTCAATTATATTATGGATATTGTAAAATATTATTTATTTATAATATGTTTAATGTTAGTAATAGGACCTTCTCCACTAAAATATGGAACACTCTTAAGGGTTACTCCTAAAAAATGGTCATATTGGGAAAGATTCAAAGGAGATGATCTGGTGAATGCTATAAAAGGTTTATTTATATCCATATTGGAATGTGAAATTTGTGTATTATGGATTTAATTAAATAATAACTTAGACTTATTAAACACCAACTCCCTTGAATAATGATGGGTATTCACAAACATAAACCTTTTGGCAGAATATGGAAACCTTTAGTAGTAGACTTAGTGGTCACATTTGGTATGGAAATTAGGAACTGATCATCAACCACATGTTTAAAATCTTTAATGGAGTTTATAGGTAATGAATGTAGATGTTCTTGCAGCTGCAACTATGTCAATGTCAACACCAATCTTAAATAATCTTCTGGGACTTGAGGTCCTACCGAGTATACAAAAGACTATTGACACTTGGATTTGAATACCTAAGGAGATAATTATCTCTCCTCATATAATTGGTACAATGGAAACATCCCTCTTTCTATGGGTGACAATATTGAGAGATGAATCTCTAGATAGGCTAGTTCCCTTGGTGCACTCTTTGAAGCACTTCTTTACTTGTCAACTTGTGGATGAAAAGGGTTAATAAAATAACTAATAAAAACAAAAAAAATTATTCACAAATTTTTAATCTCATCTCATTTTATTGAATATCTACTACTTAAATATAAACAAAGTCTCTCTCATACAAAACTCACAAATTAGGATGCATTATCACATCAATGTTTCATATGTTATATTCAAGAAAGTATTTGATACTTAAGAGTGTAATGGATGATTTAATGAAGGGATAAAATCATAAACCACTTATAAAATTAGAAAATAATACTAATAAATACTTATAACAATAACCTTTTTTCACATTTGATAGATAACCAAGAGTAACACGCTAAAAAAGAAGATATTTCACTAGACAAGACCAAGAAGATTGAAATCAATACTCAATAGTATATCATGTGAGTGGAAAAACTAATTGTATATTTATTAAATAGTATTTCAAGTACAAATTTGTCTATATTTACTTGTTAACTAATGGATGCTACTATAAAGAAGCATAAGAGTCAATATTTATAGCTACTAAGAGAGAGGCAAAGCAAAGGAAGTACAAAGGTCACTTGGACACGTGTAAATATTATAAAATGAGTTATAATTTTCATTAAAAATAGGCATGAGTCAAACCATTCAAGGTAAATATGTCTAATTGTACATACAAGCCATGAAAATTATGAAAAGTGGCATAGAACTCTCAATCCTGGCACGAAAAATTGCCTTCATAATTTTCATCTATTTGAACATCCCACCACTAACTAGGGATATATATTATGATTGGGATGATATTAAAGGAATTAAATAATGAAATTACATACATTTTTTTCATCCCTACACTTTTGAAAACTCCTTGAATGAATAAATCATTATCTATAGTATTAAAGATCCTTATTTCATTCACCCCTCATACTTGGCCTCAAAAAAGTCTATTTTGTCCCATGAAAATACATTATAAGGGGTTAATTGCACCTATAAATATTATCCATTAACTTATACCTCTCAAATTCACCTTAAAAGGACATCTAATTGAGGCTTCCACACTTTTAACCCTTGTGTGCACTATGCTAGTTTTGACTAGCTAAAAGGAGAGATTTATTTTGGACACTTATAAAATTTCCATAGGATAAAATTACCATAAGGAGTTATAGTATGTATTTAATTTATAATCAAAATTTATTTCACCTTCTGAAATATCATAGACCCTAAAAAACATAAAAAATGGTGAGAAAAACCTTGTTTTTCCTATTGTCTATATAGTTATGTACATCTCCTTTCATGTGTGAAATCCTAAGTGAGTCTTATACATGATAAAATAGGTTTAATTTCCAAAATATTCCATTAAAATGGCTCCCCAAGCTCATTTTCATCATCAGTTCATAACTAGGGTTTTAGTAGGGTTTTAAGTGTTAATCTTTCTTCATAAAACTTGGATGTTGAAATTGCCTCAAAATTCAAGGGACCCTAATAAGTCCCCTAAATCCTTGTATTTCCCATGCATAGCATTTGAAAATATATGAGCTTGACAATTTGACCTCTCGACTTGGTTTCTCCATTTTAGTGCATGTTTGAGCTATTGCCAAGTTAAAAACCATCTTCTTGAAATATTTTTTTCTTGAAAAATACCATACATATATAAAAACATTATATAAACATGTTCTAACCATTTTTATATCTCATCAAGACCTAGAAATGCATATAGACCCCCACTTGGCTTCAAGTCTCCTTAAGGCCTAATGGGTTTGGCATACCCCTTATAGGTTTGGGTAATTTGTATTTTTGTATCATGCTTAAGATTACTTATTAAAAAAAATCACACTTCATTCACACTCACAAATCCATCACATGACCTCTCAAACACTCTTTTTCATCCTTTCTTTCTCATTTGACAATTAGGCCTAGTGGGAACTCACTTAATTTGACTATATCCATGAACAATTAGGTCATTTTGAAGGTTTAGAGTTTTATTTTAATGTTAATTATCCTCAATAAATATTACATACCAATCACCCAATGTTCCTTTAATATCCCAATACTTAAACTTAAGTTCTTTGCTCATTTTGGCATCCTTTGCTTGGTAAACCAAATTTCTAATTTTTCTAAGTGGCTAATCTCTGAGACAAAATAAAGAGATGTATCCCTTATCTCCATGGAAAAATGAGAGTCTTTGTAGTTTTATAAGGTACTATTGAGTATTTTTACCAAATTTTAAGGTAAAAATACCTCATTTAGGTACCTAACCAACTCAACTTGTGTAAGAAAGGGGTCAAAAACCCTATTTTCTTGCATTTTTACCCAAATCCACATGTAGGTAACCTTTTCAAACAAATTTATTATTTATAATATACCTAGACATTTTTAAAACATTTAATTTTTTCTTATTTATCTTTTTAAAACTTTCAAAACCTTTCCTTTAAGTGTATTCCTTATGTTTCCTCTTTGAACCAAGGGTTTCCTAGCTTGCTTGTATGGGTTGTAGTCTATTTGCCAAGTGAGCGGAGAATTTAAGCACCCTATCAATGTATTTGATATTTTGGGTCATATATTTGATCATTATTAATTACATTAGAACCATGCACACCTTCCTTTCACTCTTAGAGCGTTCATGACTCATTTAGCCCTCCATTTTCCTAAACCCTACCTTAATTGTGATAGTCCTGCCTATAAGTGTTTATCACCTCTTGGAAATCCTCTCAAGATTATTTTAGACCTAATTTATCCTTCACCTACCTATATAATATCTGATTTAGTCTATTTCTCCCTTTGGACAACTCAAGGAAACCTAAAATATGTCAATCACCATAGTTTATATCAAATCTCACCTAAATGATTTGTAGGTGAGGTTTTAGGCATAAGCGTATGAACCTAATCATCAAGAGTATCTATGGTATTTATAAGTATTAAATCCTTGATACTTTATTATTCCAATTCAAACATTCTCCTTCCTAACCTCAAAAGGTCCACTGAGCCCTATCGATTGAGTATTCTCCCTTTGATTGGGGAAGGTATTTTTTTGACCCCTGTAGCTTATTTTGGCTTTTTCCATAGTGTTTATCATAGAGAGAAACCCTCTTAAGATTAATTTTCAATTAAAACTTGTTTTATTAACCCAAAAATCACATAAGGTATTTAAATACTATCATGTTATGCATTGTTCCTTCATTCTACTTGTTTGACCTCTGTCTCAGTCTGTATAGAAGCTATAAGTGTACATAAGGTCCTTGAGAGGTCTATGTGAGTTGGATTCCATTGTTCATAGCTCATGAAGCTGTCAAAATTAACATTTAGGTGATCACACATCACCACATAAATTCTTAATTTACCATTTCTCATTTTTAATGGAACTACCAAAATGGGTCATATATTGCCCCAATCCCTTTGACCCCTACCTGTAGCTTATTTTCACTCCAAAATTGAAAAAAGTTCAAATATATCTTCAAAACTACTTAGAGTCACTTGAGTCATGATTTAAATCATTTGAACCATCTCTAATGTATTGACAACTTCAAGAGGTGATAATCCTTATTCACTATTTGTCCATAGTCCTCCTATAGTAGTTGTAGGTATAATTTTAGGTATTTGTACATACTATGAATGCATAAAAGATGCCATGGAACCTTTTATCAACTTCATATATATTCATCTAGGTCACTTACATGTCACTTAACTCACCTATCCACTAGAAAAGTTTGGAATCTCCATATTGTTCCTCAAAGGAACAAATGGTTATTGTTTCATTTACGTTTGTAGATGTTATTGAAACAAATCTGTGTTTTAGAGCACTTTTAAGGCCCTCAAAAACATGTCACCCTATACCTTTTGATCTTCACCTTTGGCATGAGCTTATTACATACTATATTAAAATAATTTTAATTGTGCAAATCCTTTAATGCTTCTTATAAGCCTATTGTGGAGCACCAACATAAACCCATAGGACCTCTATTTAGTGTTTTCTAGGTAGATAAGCCTAAAAACACATTCAATGCTCTTTGAGGTATTATCAAATTGTAAAAAGTTCTATCACACCTTTTATGGGCTATTATATAAAAATTCATGATGCAATAGATTCAAGTGAGGTCCTAACTCATTCTCACATTCAAATAACCACCTCAACCCCCTATTTAGGCTACCTAAAGGTGGAGGTCTAGTTTCACCACAATGAATGATAACATAGCCAATATGGAGGTCTCTCATAAACCTAAAGTTTGATGCTTTTCACTAAAAACCTAATGCATTAATATTAAAACCAAGAGGTTTTAATGCATATTCATCCTTTCATACATCAACATGATGTAAGCATAGGTCCTATAGATGCACATTTTGAGTTGCAATGTAGTGAGAGTGAAATTGAGAATTGATATGATTGTTTAGAGGCTTCCTAACACTTAAAATTTAAATTTTAGCCTTAAAAAGGATAACCTCCATTAATAATACCTTTAAAACAACTTCAAAACATTCTCTTCTATGTGTAAAACACCTATATGTTCATGGAGTTCAACAGACAAGGGCATTTCATGATTGAGATAGCTTGGGAAATTAGCATATGGTCAAGTTTATGCCTCATTTAGAGTGAAATAGAACTTAACTCAACCTAAAAAGTCTTGAAAAACCTCCATTATCACTTCATATATAGAGTGAACAATCTTGTACAAGAAACTCAATTGAAACTAAGAATGAAATTGGCAAATGAAGAAGAACATGATTGTAAGCTACTCAAGGAGTGATATGGTGAGACAAAAACATGTAAAATGTATTTATATGACCTAGGTACTTATGGGACACTATTTACCAATTGAAAAAATCACCTACAAAAGAGATACACTCAGAAAATCAAAACACTCCAACTAAAACTACACATGGTAACACCCCCTTGCATGATAGACAAATTTTTCTAATCCAAACTTAATGAATCATTAAACAAAGAATTTATACCATATAATAAGGAATAAAACATCCTATAGAGGCATCACTAGTAATTGGTTCATACGGATTTGGCATAAATAGAGTAAAACCATTAGGGTTCACCAAACAGTTATCAAATATACATAGTCAACTTATTAGCAATTATTCATATAGAAATATTGAAAAATATTCAAATTAAATATATTAAAATTCATTTATTATACTTTAAAACATCCTCCCAAAAGCATTTTGTCTAAAACTACCTGTGCTTCCTATATTGAGCAAAAACCTAAAGGTCAGTTCAGTCTGCCAAGAAGAGCAAAAAAGTGAAAAATGGTTTTGGATTAAAAATGAAAATTATATAGAAAACCAAGCATGTAATTTACTTTTATAAGGTTTTAGGGACCCCCCAAAATATTCTCTACATGACACACTTCCTAAGAATCTATACAAGTGCCATTTTCCCTATTTTTTAGCTAATTTCTATAATTTTAGTTAGGAAGCCTACAATTATCTGATTTAACTGAAATTTAAGACATATAAAATGACTGATTGGACTTTTTAAATTAAATTTAGAGACATATTCACCTTGATAAATGTGCTAATGCATTAATAACTCTTAAAAAGACATAAAATGACCCCCAATGGACCAATTGGCTAATGTGACTAAGATTAAAGCTAATTTAATATCAAATTACATCATATAACAAGTTGAAGTTCCTATTAAAACAAATTAGGACCCCTTAAAATGTTAAAAATTAAAAAAAATGAATGGGAGTGCCCGAATTTGACCAAAAGTCAAATTTGGTCAACACATGCATGTTTACATGATCAAAGCTTTGGGAATGGTGTTTGAGGTTTTACCTAGAGTTATAAACATCATCTATTGTTTTATTCATCCATTCATTCATCCAAATGCACTTAAACCTTTACAAATCACATTCCTTTTAGATTGTGTTTCTTTTTTCATAGTAACCATTGCCTATAGGTTGGTCTTTTACATGTTTAGGCTTGAATTCAATGCATAAAGGCCTATTTGTGTCAAATGACCACATCCTTCATTGGTTTAGAACTTGAAATTAATATTTATGCACATTCACATAAAAAAAATTATCATTGTCACCCAGTCACCCTTAGCTAACTATGTGAAAGCCCTTTAGAGAAACCTGTAGGTGGACACTCAGACCTGTACGATATACCTATAAGCTAACATGGAGTCTTATCATTGAATTTAGTGTTATCCTTATCTTTATTTGCACCATGATATGATATTAACCCATAAGAGTTATCTAGTATAGGTTTTAGACCTTTTTATTTGTACTTTTAGGTCTTAAGAGTCTCTTAAGCTTGGAAACTTGTAAATAACACAAAAATTTTAGTGTATAAAGCATGACTTCAGGGTTTTCAAACTCATGTCCTTCAAGATCTCTAATTTACCTCTTTTTTAAGAATATGCCCTCATGATTGGGATACTATATGGATATTTTAATGTTTAAAAATGGACCATCTTTCTTAACTATCCACACTTGCAAAAAAAATAGAGCTCTCTATTCTCTCAATTCAAGGAAAAATTCCAAAACTTATATTCTTATATTTGGAATGGTTCATCATCACCTAGTGGGATACCAACGGCTTAAAAATTCTTACTAGTTAACATACAACCTCAAAATCCTCATGAAGACCAAGACCTATGAACCATCCCTCTGTATAACACCTCTAAAACTCTTGTTAGACACCTATACGTGTGAGTTTCTGAGTGTGAGATAGATTTCTTGTCACCTTGGTTTCACTAGCACAAATTTGATAGAGACTTCATCAAATATTTTTGGTTTATTATACTTTACTCTAGAATAAATTTGAAACCTTTCATGTTTCTCATAGTACCTCTAAATCCCCTGCCCACATGTAGCCCTGATTATTCTCTTAAATAAGCTTTAGGCCTAATAGGCCATTAGGATATTAGGAACCCTCTAACCCTTGTGTAGAATCACTCACACTTTGCATATTTTCAAAGGTTTTCTACACCTGCAATAAAATCCTTCAAATGAATTCAAAAGATAATAGAATCCTTTATGAAGAAAGGAACTAGTCTACAAGTACCAATAAGCATAGAAGAGATTTCTCTTAGGCATTTGAGAATACTCATGCTAAGATTATGATGGATAAAACTATGAAGAGGCCCTGAAAAACACATGAACCATCCAAGACTATCAAACCAAAATAAAATATTTAAAAACTAGCTCAAATAGGGACCCCTCATAGATGTAAGAATAAAAAGCTACCTAGCTTCTTAACAATGATTAATAAAGGGGGATCCATGACACACAAAATTATTGTCATGGATTTCAATCATAATAATACCCCTCTCAACTCCCAATATTACTCCCTCCAACACCCTCTATATGGACTATACCAAGAATTTAAAGTTAACCTTTTTTAGCTTGTGAAGGCAAGAAAGAAGGAGAAGAAGCAAAATTTGATCTTTTTGACTTTATCTCTACACCCCAAGCATAAGGAAGACTTTAGGGAGCTCAAGAGACAACTCATGTTTTCATTTGAATGTGGACCTTCTAAGTCCATACAAGTGCCACTAAGAGCATATTTTTTAGGAAATTACCTTATTTTTATGCATGAAACTACTTCTTTTATACCTCTGATCACTTCCTAACATGTTATAACTTCATCCACATTATAATATTTCTTTGTGACAATTTGTTTCCTTGAAAAATTCTATACAAGTCATTTAATAAGCACAAAATGTGACCAAAAGGCACTTTTGGCATATGAAACATGGCAAAGGGGTTAATACATGACATAAGAACGCCTTAAAACATTTCAATAACCCTATTAAAACATTTATAAAATAATTTGAGCCTTTGACCATGTTTGACTATAGTTAACTAGAGTTGACTTTTCAAGATTAAACAAGACTAGGAAGTTAGGCTTACACCAAGGTAAGAACAAGGATAGGTGAGATGTTAATACCAAAATGAGACCCTAATAAGACATACGATAACTTATAAAAAGTTTCAATATGTATGGGTTGACTCAATTTGACTAAAATTCATATTTGGTCAACAAGTACCATGACCAATATGTGGCTCTCATGGTGCACACTCTAAATAAATTAGGTGGTTACCTCATGCAAAGGGGTGGAGTCAATTTATAGTTTATGAGAGACTCTACTCCCTAGCCCATAATCAATCTAAACCATTAAAAAAAAAGTGCTTCTTTACCCTCAATTTCATACTTGCATTGATGTTCATAACTATAATAATGATGCAGTATTACAAACTACATCATGACACTATACCTTGGTAGCCTAAACAAGAGACTCAACTTTCAACAAGGGAGATACAAAAAACAAGTGCTTAGATTCATAAATATAATTTATCAACACAAGATCACATGTATAACACAAATAGAATACCTAGATAACCAACTAGATAATATAAAAAGTATACACAATTCACATGGTTAACACTTCCACATATCACAAGGCTTACATAATAACATATAACAATGTATATAAATGAAGGAGTTACACACAATAAGTACACATTTAGGTATAGGTAGCTATGCCATGGCATTTTTCCACATTAAAAAGGTTGAACACATAGGTTTGTGAAGCACAAGGGTCTATGAATCTCCATCAGTCCATCCAATGTGTAGATGTCACACAAAAGACATCATATACTCATCAATGGTATCACATAATCAAAACCCAAAACTCTTAACTTGCTCACACAAGTCAATCACACTCACCCCATCAAGCCCTCTAGGCTTGAGCTATACCCTTGGACCTCCTAAGATATCATACGTCAACCTCATTAGATGGCTTGCTTATGTAAACAATCAATGGACATCTACGAATTATCTTAAGCTTCAAAAAACAAGCGTATATCTTGATTCAACTAATTTAATTTATCCAATCATGTGAAATTTCAAATGGAGATGTTTGATTTGATGCAACATCAATTTGGGAAAGGGTGAGCTTAGTTAAGGCTCAAAGTGAACATGAAATCACTACTATGGAAATTACAATTCCCATAATTATCAAGTTCAATCCAAACTTGTAATAAACATTCTCATGGATGCAGGAGATATCCAATGCCTCAATAGACATCCTCATAGGTGTCAAAATGAAGTCAAGTCTGAATAAGCATCCCCATGGGTGCATAACCTAGCCAGAATCCATAAATATACACATGAAAATAAGCATATCCATGAATAAAATATACATCATAGTCATAAAATTGATCTATAATCATAATAAATATGCCAAAACTAGTTATCTTCACCCCTTTTTTGAGTTATAAAGCCACTTGATTCATAAAATTAACCTAAAAGAGGCTAACAAAACCAAGCATAACTTAGCTCAAATGCATTATTTTTTAGCTCGACATAAGTTTTCCTATTTTAAGGATGTATAATAGTTGTATTCAGCCAACCAAGCAACATATTAGGCAACAAAACTTCCTTGGTTTGTGTAAAAGTACAACATATTGGACAAGATAATTCCTCTTGAGCATTTCCGTTGAAATAAAATTGTGGTATCACTACCCCCAGTCACTTATAGTGACACTTAAGCCAAGCCAAAATCTATGGCTATTTACCATTATTTTTACTATGATGACACTATGAGAAGTTTCTGCATAACAAACTTGTTATAAATAGAAAATAATTAGGGTACCCTTCCTATCCACAAGTAACTCACCCTATAGAGACATTTTCCATTGCACTAAAACCACCAAGTATGAAAACATTGGCTAACACATCCATGCAAGTTCATAGGTTACCAAAAACTCAAGGCAATCCTCTCTATTAGTAGAGAGATCACACTTTGCTAAAATACATAAGAAATTGAGTCCTTTTAGTACCCTATTATGCCATATATGTTTAGGTTAAACCCTTAGTCTTCCTTGGGTCATAATGTTCCAAGTATCTAATGAAGGTTCACCCATACAAGCCAACCATAGATACCTAGACATCATTCCTCTAATTCTAAGAGTGAACCCTGTATCACATAACTCCCATTAACCCACCCATACAACTCAATGGTTAACATGTGAGACTTACCCTAATATAAATGGATTCATGAAGGGCTAACCATAACCAAGACTAGGGGTGATAGCAACTAACATAAAGAGAAAAACTAGATTCCTTGCAATCATTTCTTCCAAGTGATGCATGGAATATTATAATAGTAGACAAAAAAATACAACACCTTAACCTTTATGTTGAAGGCTTAGTGTCTTGGGAAATTCTTCTCAATTCTACTTAATTAGGACAACTCATTGGTCACCATGAAGTAATTTACAAATCCCAAAGTTCCTTAGAGTAGAAACACTACTCTAATACCAGATGAAATAACCCCAATTTATTTTAAGTTCCATATTAGAGTATGCATTTGGATGTATAATGGACCCAAATCTCTCTTAATAAATCAAGTGATACTCACTTATCATATTTACATACACACAATTGGAAAGTTTATAATTAACATTCAATTCCATCATTGGGTCATAATGAGTCCATGACAAGAGAATAGGTGAAACATTGTCCAAGGTATCAATCAGACAAGTATCAACATGCTAAACATAAATATCAACCAGAGTTAATTTGAATACATGTGTAAAAGGTTAAGTCTCTTTAATCCTACAACAAAAATATCATTTACATAAAGAGGTTGAAATCATGATGGAAAGAGACTCAAGACACTATAGACAAATATTTAAGTGCTACCAGCCAAGTTTGTCACCTCCTCAAGGCCTAAAGGTCACTACACTATTGCCCACACATTCCTTGCTAAGTTCATACACATACAATTTATAAATATAGAAAGTACCATAATTACATGCATACTATAGGTTTAAAATTAAATCCAAACATAACAGAGTAGGACATTTCTCTAATTTAATATTAAGATTTGTTAAATCATATAACAAGTCCCAACACAGACCATTTTATAGAAGCATAAACACTAAGGTTCCACATGAACTAGGTATACATACCAAACTCATATCAACATCCATGCCTTACTCAATAAGGAAATTATAGCCAATAAAATAAGAGGATAATATGCATATCAACATATATAAGTGATATTCAACACACATTTCTTCGGTAATTTAAATTATATAAGAATTTAAGCAAATAAATGCATCATATAACATTACCATTTGCTTCACATTGTAGGTGGTTTAAGGTTACTTTCTTCATCCATGAGCTAGTAATTTGTTCAAATATTAAAATGTACACATTCTCACAATACCACATACAATATGAAACATCTAAAGAGTCTCTATACCCCATACAAAAATTTAAGATCACTAAAGAATAAATCTATCTACTCATATTATACCAAGAGTAATTCCAATATATATATATATATATATATATATATATATATATATATATATATATATATATATAAGGAAATGAGCACATGCATATATGTATAGATCCAAATGAAATAATCTGATAACTCCCAAAAACTAACATTCTAATTAATATCCAACTTAATAATAATCTAAGTTGACATGCCCAAGTAAGCTAAACACTAAAATAAATAATCTAACTAGCCTACATGAATCTCAATTTAGGTAACATGATTAAACATATCAAGTGAATACATATAATAACTCCACAAGGCTGCATAAGGAATAAAGGCCATTCATAAAATGGTCATAACATCATTACCACATGATCCATGACAAAGATAACAAGGAAATACATGAGCATATCATTAGCAATTGATAAACAACTATCAATCCAATTGTAAAACACAAGTATATCTAATGATCAAATTCATAATTTGAAAGTAAACCATGATAGTTTATATAAAGTGAACATATTGAATTTATATCATATGGAATAATGAAATATTAACACACTAAGTGTGTCAAACCAATTATAGGTTATTACCCCAAGAATTATAATTAATTTAATAATAATAAATAATAAATCATGATAACAATATGGTGTATCACTATGGCATCGACAAGGAATAACCAAATTAACAATCTAAGATAAAAACCCAAGTGTATCAAAAGGATTGAATTCAGAAATAAAAATGAACTCTAATGTATTACCTCATAATCAAAAATTTATGTTTGTACTTCTTATTCCTGAAGGATCCCTATCCAATCATGGGGTTAGCATTCTCAAGTAAAAATATAACTAAACCAAAATCTAATGAAATTAAGTACAATTGCATCTACTAATCAGGCTACATAAAAGCATTATTAAATTTTATTATAAGAAGAAAATAAGCCACACATAATAAAAAATTACCAATCACATCATACCTATCCATGAAGTCATCTAAGAATGGAGCAATAGAACCAAAATATACAAACCCTCCTAACCAACCCTATGATCCTAACCATTGGTAGCCCTTACCATCCCAACCATTAGCTAGATGGTGGTTTTAGAAAATAAGGTCAAGGAGGAAGTTTTGAGTAAGTTGGATACTGAACCAAAGGACATCACAACATAATAACATAACACAAACAAAAGACAAAATCACCATTCTAAGGTGAGATGAAAATAACCAACCTATTATCTCTATAAATTAGAAGTGGGGATAACTAATTTTAGGCTACTGATAGATATAATAAGGGATTAAAAAAACAATCCATTACTATAGCCTATATAATAACCAATTTGGATCCACTCCAAGTATGTGGTCAACCTATTAGTATCCCAACTACAAATATATAACACAGGCATATAAGCATAACAGTTGATGCTTTGTTATTCAAGTTAGGTCTAGGAATGGTGATTCAACAAGAGTACACTTCAAGTAGTCAAAGGAAAAAATCACAATGTATAACTCAAATTTTATATACCACCAAGTTAAGATCTAATAATAAAGTCAACCAAGAAAATCAAGAAACATAGCCATACAACATTCCCAAAGCAACAATCCAGTATAACAATCAATTAAAAACTTGAAATACATCTAGAAATCCAAAATATTTTACAAGGGAGGTAGTGTTTCTAATAATAATTCAAATAATAATTAAATTTTAAATCAATAATAGATATATGGGTTTTTAGGGATCATTATGAGGTCTCATGACCTCATATGATCCTCGAATACTAAAAATTGGATCATACATGTTATGGAATAGCGGACCATTTAAAAGG